>CM037783.1:33839101-33889101 GCA_021229015.1 Solen grandis | reverse complement strand
ACTAGACAATGCCACACACCAAATATCTAAGCTCCAGGCCTTGTGGTTTCGGAGAAGAAGACTTATTAAGATTTCACTTTTTAAAATATATTTTTAGCTCCTGTGACCCAGATATACAATGGACCGGAACCATTGGAACAACTTTGGTAGAGCTTCATGCAAGGAACCTCATATGCAAGTTTGATCAAATTTGGCCTGTTGGTTTAAGAGGAGATGTCGTTTGAAACAATTGTGGACGACGGACAGACGACGGACAGCTATTGATCCTAAAAGCTCAATTGAGCACTACGTGCTCAGGTGAGATAAAAAGGGTTAGTGTCGCAATGCAAGAATTCGTTGCAGGATACTTGCGTTTGCAAGGGTTAAGAAGTTGTGCTTTTACGTTACATAAATGTATACGCTTGTGATAGGTGCATAGTATTTAAAGACACCATCATAAATTGTTGAGATATTGGTATTTTTTCAAGGAGGGTATAAATCTTGGTCATTTGGGAGTTTTATCATATACCTTTTGTGCCAGACCCCTTTGATCAGTCTATCCCAGGTTCAAAGTATCAATACAACCAAGAAACAGTCAAAAGAATGTATGCAAGAACTTGTTTCCCTATTGATATAAAACAAATTAGTAATAACCATTGACTGTTGTGTTAATTTGGAGCAATATCTATTGATGGTGCTAGTAAATTTCGGATTTGAGATCGATGAGACCTGATCGTAGATAAAAAAAATAAGAGCTTTAGAATTGAAGATACTTTCTTCAACAGGCAACAAAAAAAAACAACAGAAGTATACCCAGGGTGAAAAGAACTTGATCTTTTTAATTCAGGTAGTTTCAGGGACAATGCCATGGAGGTTCAGGTTTCAAATCCGCTTATAAAGACTTCATCATGACTTTCTTTAGTTCTACCCTGAATCTGTTTGGAGAGAGAATGACTGTAAAACATGTCTTCTGATTGATGTTTATGAAATTTACTCTTTTGGAAATGCAAAACAAAACTGCCAGAGAACTAGGAAAACTGCAAATAGAAAAACTGCGAAAACTGCAAGAAGAAACAAGAGCTGTCAGAGGACAGCACGCTCGACTATTCAAAATGCTTGTTGGTAAATCAAATGAAATCTATTTAAATTCTTGCCCTTCATAGTAATAGTAAAAAATGATATACCTTGATAGTCTGATACCCCTTAATATATTTATGATGTCTAAAATCAATCCCATGCCTAGTTACTGAGACATAAGCACAATAACACTGTGCATGCAAAACTTAAACCAAAAATCCAAGAAAAGGGCCATAATTTGCATCAGTCCAAAAGTTATCCTCCTATTTTCTGATGCCCTTGAAGACACACCTTAACTTTCTAGTCAATTCCACAAGCAGTTTCTGAGATATAAGCTGGATAGTAGCTTGAATGCAAAAATTTAACCATAATTCTAAGTTAAAAGGGGGTAATAATTTTTAATTTATTCCATCAAGTGTTATCTTCCTTTATAGTATGATACCCCTAAACATATTAAAGATGTTTCAAATCAATTCCATGCCTGGACTCTGAGATATAAACATGAAAGTACCTTGCATGCAAAACTTTAACCAAAATTTCTAAGTTAAAAAAGGGGCCATAACTTGTAATATATTCCATAAAAAGTTATCTACCTTGATAGTATGATACTCCTAAACATATTAAAGATATTTCAAATCAATCCCATGCCTGGATACTGAGATATAAGCATGAAAGTAACTTGCATGCAAAACTTTAACAAAAATTTCGAAGTTAAAAAGGGCAATAATTTGTAACATATTCCATCAAAAGTTGTCTACCATGAAAGTATGATACCCATAAACATATTAAAGATGTTTCAAATCAATCCCATACCTGGATACTGAGATATAAGCATGAAAGTACCTTGCATGCAAAACTTTTACCAAAATTTCTAAGTTAAAAAAGGGGCCATAACTTGTAATATATTCCATCAAAAGTTATCTACCATGAAAGTATGATACCCCTTAACGTATTAAAGATGTTTCAAATCAATCCCATGCCTGGATACTGAGATATTAGCATGAAAGTACCTTGCATGCAAAACTTTAACCAAAATTTCTAAGTTAAAAAGGGGCAATAATTTGTAATATATTCCATCAAGAGTTATCTACCTTGGTTGTATGATGCCCCTAAACATATTCATATACTTTCAAGTCAATACCATGAATGGTTATTGAGATACAAACTAGATAGTACCTTGCATGCAAAACTTTAACCAAATTTTCTATTGCATGCAAAACTTTAACCAAAATTTCTAAGTTAAAAAGGGGCCATAATTCATATTAAATTCAGTCAAGAGTTATCTACCTTGGTTGTCTGATGCCCCTGAACATATTTATAAACTTTCAAGTCAATACCATAAATGGTTATTGAGATATAAGGTTGATAGTAACTTGCACGCAAAACTTTAACCAAAAGCTGCAACGCCAACGCCGACGCCGACGCCAGGATGACTACAATAGCTCTCATATTCTACGAATAGTCGAGCTAAAAACTGCAAAGAAACTGGTGCCCAGTACACTAGTCTGAGGAAATGCAAGGAAGGACAATAACCGACCTCCGACCTATCTAGCCATATATATTGGGAATACAATTGAAAGAATCGAAAACCTTGAATGTTATGAATTGAATCAAGTTGACAAGTATTTTTTTTATATTAAACTAGGCCTCTGATTAATTATAGGCTAATGTTTGTTAGCGAGGGTTTAACAAGTTAAACCGCTCGCTCGGCTGCGCTCGATAACAAACATTAACCTACTTAATGTATGGAATTATGTTTTGACGTTTCTATCCAAGTCCATCTCTACACGCATGCGCACAAAGATTGGTGGTATATACTATGTTACCCATTAAAACAAGTGGTTTAACGAGTTATACCAGTCGGAAACTTTGAAAAATAATGCAATCTCATTGGTCAAAATATAATTCCATACATTAATAAGAACTTCAAGGTCTGGAATCTAACTGTGTCTGAAGAAAGAGATTCTGTGAACATTTTGTTCCACTTTATTGCTTCTACCACACACAGACAGGATGCTATGAGGCAAAAGATGGGTCTCAACAGCATGTGTGCAGTGCTATCGAGGCCTGAGTCACGTAAGCCTCCGCAATCAATCCCAGTAGGATGGGGGCGCATCTCTGATGATCAAGTTTATACCTTTCTATTTCATTTCCAGTGAGCTAAGCAGACTTCCTTTAATAATCCAGCGTTCAACATAAATACAAAATATTATCACAATACTGTCGTTTTGTTGCAGTCTGCCAGGTTGCTGAAGCCAAATATTACATGGAGAAATTGAAATCCAATTTCAAATTTTCTTGACTTCACCTGCCCCACAGTGAGTTCTTAAGAACAAGATACCATTTTTAGTATAACATCTGTATAGCGATAAACAGATATGGTCTTACAATTTGAAATTGCTCCACCAGATAGCTGTTTTACAGCTATTAATTTAAAATGAAATACTATACTGACAGTGGGAGAATCTTTTTCGTTTTGTAATAACAAATTTCCTGCCAATACCAGCAGTAAGCGAAATTAAATTCAAGATTATTTTCCTTTCTGTACTACGGTACCTTGTACAAAATAAACTCATCTCTTTCATCACACAGATGCAGTAATATAAAACATGCTATTTCATAAAAATATGTATTTTTTTTTATCTATAACACTTTATTCCAAAGCAAATGAAATCTCCCAGAAAAAAATATTCAATTGAAAGCCCTGGTGAAAAAAATTCCTCTTGTTAATTTCATGTTTATTTCTAACACCATGTGCTTTTTCCTTCTTCATATAATTACTCTTTGAGAGACATTATACCTATATTATGGTTATTTTTAAAAGCAGACACACTATTTCTGTATTTCAACACATGGTGTTCTTCAATATACAATAAGTGTCTCCCACTTAATTCACTCTAACCAAGCTAAAGTTTTTAATTGGACCTTTCCTTTGTTCATTTTGGACTGTACCTTTAGTTGTATATATAGGGGGGGGGGGGGGGGGGGGGGCTTGCTGAAGATTAATTATCTGAGTAGCAAAAAGTGTTGACCATGATCAGTCTGCACGTATGTGCAGCCCGCTGCATTGTATTGGTTACATTCAGACCATCTGTTTTAGTTTTCATGCTAATATGAAGAGGTGTAACATTGCAATATATTTGTTGATCAAGCAATAAAATGACCTTGTGCAACACCTTAAATAATATATGTAACATCCCCTGTGAAATGCAGTTCATGAAATCATGAACATTTCGAGCCACTCATGATTTATTCATGAACAGTTCTTGAAACAAATTCATGAACTTTTGGAAATGAACTGTCCTTTAACAGTGCTCATGAACTGTTCATGAACTGATAATGCATCTGCCACAATTTTGAAATGTTCTTGAAGTGTTCATTATGTAGATCATGAACTAATCAGTAACTGTTATGGAATCTACCACAGTTCTTGGAGTGTGTTTTATTGGTTCATGAAATTATCATGAACTTTTGAATACCAAGTAATTCTTGAATTGCCCATGATGTACGTTGACAACATAATAATAATCATACAATGATAAAACATGAACTGTTATTGAAAAACTCAAGAATTTTTTTAGTTCATAAAATCACCGCCAGGGTTCTTGAAGCCATTTAGTAATGTGTGTGTCTGTGTGTGTGTGTGTGTGTGTGCTATAAGAACAAATTGTCTAAACTTTAAAGTTCAAACTATATTTGATAATGTTATTTAACAAGAGCAAACGCATGCCAACACTCTCTGTTTTTGCCAACGTTAAATATTTGGTTAAACATTTAAAAAAAGTTGACCTTGAAAATCACAACTAAAACTGTACGCCTTTACATGCAAAGATGAAGTACCATACCCTTTAAATTTGACCTTTGACCCTGAAGGATGACCTTGACCCATGAATGGAATAGAATGTATAAAACACAAAGGTAAAAAAATGTAGACAATAAATTAAAATGGCTAATCCCTTGAGTGTTTGATAATTAACAAAAAACCGTAAAATTTGAAGATTTTTTTTTAAATGCTTCAACTTTCTTATCTGTCTAGTGATCATGGCCAAAATCACACCTGCACAGGTTCATATGAAACATGACAGAGAAATATATATATTTTGAAACTTGTCCAAAGTTATGGCAAAAAAAAAAAGGACAGGGGTCAAGGTCAACGTCAATAGATGAAAAAATTAGGTATATCTGAATAGCCCTTGTCAAGATGAATGAATAGCCCTTGTCAAGATGAATATGCATACCAAAAATAAAAGTTGTATGTCAAATAGAAAAAAAAGTGTTATGGCCAACGTTAAAGTTATTTGTTAAACATTAAAACATAGGTAAAAGGTCAATAGTCCAAACGTGAAACATTCATGGAAAGGTCTTGCCACAAGGAATTCACATGTGAAATATCAGTGCCCTGTTGGTAACGGTTCTAAAATGACAGGCATTTTAAAGTTTTAAGTTACAGCAAACATAGGTCAAAGGTCAAGGTCAGTGTCAATAGGTGACATATTTGCATATGTCTAGATAGGTCTTGTCAAGATGAATATGCATATGGCCAACGTTAAGATTCCGGACGTTTTTCTAAGTCCAAAAAGGGTCATAAATATGCCAAAATATTTGGAAGACTTACTGTTTCTGTTTCTACTGGTTTGTCTAATGATTATAAGCACATGTGTGGAGTTTGAGAGACAACCACTGAGTAATAGTGGAGATAATGGCACTTATCATTTCTTGGAACGCAGAAGCCGACGCCTACACCGACGCCGGGTGACTAGAGTAACTCATCCCATTCATCGAATAGTCGAGCTAATTATAAAACACACACACAAATAAAAAAATAGTTAAAATAAATATATAGACGTAATTATATGAATCAATATTTTGTCTTTATATTTGACAAACGTATGAAGACATATATTATATATGTAATTGCAGATATTTCAAAGAGCACTTAAGTTAATATGAAATATCATAAATAAGGATATTACGTATTTTCCTAATGATGTGTCTATGCAGCTTTGCCTAGAAGAGAGTCACGCGAGATATACAAATTCAGTAATCAGTATATAGGTCGGGAATAAAGTTACTCCGGAATTAAGTTGAGAATTTCCCAGCTAATCCGGAGGTGGTGGTACATTTGTGAACGGTATTGTGAACGGTAGTGTGCCGTGAAGCTCTAACGGTAACAATTTGTTTGTATCCCCGGATTAAAAGGCAAAACCCACATTTGCCGATTTCCGGATAAGATCTATTGGCAATACAAGATAAAGGGCAATAACTCGCATGAATGTCAATAAATACTACAGATAGGTTACCCTCCCTTCTTTTCACTTACGAAGTTACCTGTGTATTATGTTGTCATCTTTTTAAACCTGTAAATGACATTTCATCACACATTTGACCTCCTTTTAGCACCCACCTACGCCAAGCGGCCATTTTCCCTTGTCCTTCTGACAGGCCGCTAAAGCAAGGTTTGTCTTTCTTTCTTTCGAATCTGCTATATTTTAAGTGGATATGAGAAGATAGAAAAACACGCGTATTGCGGGAAAAGTAGTAAGAAAAGGAAATAATTTCATTTAATCTGTTTTCTGTGCGAGCATTTCAATTATCTCCGCCAAACATCGTGTTATCGCATGTTTAGGGTATTTTAATAAATATGTATTGTAACAGTTTTATGTTTAATATATAACGAAATAATTACATTGTTTTTTCATGATTTTCAAGATTCAATATACCCGGTCCGGTATCTAACAACATCTGACTACCGTCCATTTCCGTCAAACAGTTGAAACTTGTTCTAGCTGTAGCAGTGAGTTATTCAGCCGAATAATGCGTACCCTCTATCTCTCTCTCTCCCTCCCTTCCTCCTTCTCTCTCACTTCAAATTACTACATATATCTCCGCGAGAGTTCGAATCTCAATAGGCACAAATCAAGAAAGTAAAATAAAAAATAAAACAGATTAATATAAATTAATATTATCTGACTATAAATTCCATTGATACATATATACTTTATTGATATTTGTTATATATACTCATTCAATATAACCAGCTTATATAATCTTATGACACTATTAGGAGATTTGCTATAAGGTTATTGAAAATGTTGGTTTATACAGTAACACAGAACTGTGTTAGTTGTATATTGAAATAATTATATTCATTTCCATGTTTTTGCCGGGCGCGCGTGTGTGTGTGTGTGTGTGTGTGGGGGGGGTATTATTTCTAAGATTTTGTTTTTATTGAATGCTTATAAAATTCCACTGTGAAATAATTTTCATAACTTGAATATCCAGCACGTGTCCTGACTGTTTAGTTCATTTATTTTTTCATATCTGACGACTTAACTGGTTTCTTTGAATATAAATTTGGTTAACTGTCTCAAATTCCATCAACAATACTTAACGCTAAGTATTACTTAAATACTAGTTATATGCTTATTCTGCTATTCCTATTTTATAAAACATCCAAGTAAATGACTAAGCATAAACCAATTACTACCTCTAAAAACTAGCAATATTTGTTAAGAAATGAAATATTTAGGTACTTTTTATGAGAGAAGCGAGAATAATGAAGTTCACCCTTAAGTATTAAGTATTACGTAGTGCTAAGAATTGTTTGGTGGAAGTAAACCCTGGAGGCATCATCAGTTTTCGACTAGACTGTGACTCCGCCCACTGAAGCGTAATTTACATATCTGGTTATTCTTTAATTTGGTTTGATGATTGTGTTATTTAAACTGCTTTAAATATTCTTCCTGTGCAGATGTCGGGTAGACCGTCCCCGGTGGCCGAGTGTTTAAAGCTTCCGTATCGGGACTGGGAGGTCGTTGGTTCGATCTCCGGCCGCGACATACCGAACTCGCAAAAATAAATGGTGCTGGTAAAGACAGATATACTGTTGCGATACTCTAGTATCACACCGTAGACGTGTGACATGATGCCACACCCAGTCACATTATCTTGACACCGGGCCAACCAGTCCTGGAACTACCTTTACTAATATAAGCAATGCTTGGTCGGGGATCAAACTCACGACCTTCCGCTCCCCTGGGACCGGTCATTCACTTTTGTAATGTTCTGTATACTTTCTTAACTTTTTTTATATACACTGTATATATACCAATGTGATGTATTAGTACTGTAAGTATTTACGTTTATGGATTGTCATTATACGTAAATCGGTGTGTATGAAGCTAAGCTTGCAATGCTTAAGTCAGATATTAAGTATCTGTTCTCTTCTAATAAATCCGATATTATATCTAGGAATGTATAACCATAAGGTAATTAATTGACTAATGAAATTATCCAAACAATAACGCCGTATCTATGGTAACTATTAACAATTAGGTGAATTGTGAATTATTGACTGGCACTCTGATACATTAGCGATGATTAAACCTTATAAACGTATAAGATCATTGTTCTATCCCAAAATATCAAGTGCATAACTATACGTAGTAAAGAAATATTAAATATTCAACTCAAATGTCAAATGACCGACTTGTTTGCTTTGTGATCTCTTGAATTTTGGCCAAGCCTGGATATTTTACACATTCTGTCCGCCGCTTTCCTCTCTTAGAAATCAATGTTACTTTCCAATATACATGTGTACTACTTGATTCTTATATTATTATATGATATATTATTATTTGACATTTTCCATACAAAATGCATATTCACTCAGACCCCTACCCCATGTGTGTGTGTGTGTGTGTGTGTGTGCGTGTGTGTGTGTGTTTTATCTTGTGTAACATATTTATATACCAGAGATTCTGAAAATAAAATACATGTAAATATATTGTTATTTTATACCATATATGTTACAACCAGACTGTAATCTAGCCACTTTCCTAAATCTGCAAGTCAATCACAAGGACATCAATTATATACTTCGTGAACGAAAATATTATCTGATATATAACAAAAGATGGGGACACACGACTCAATACCTCAGAGACCCCTGGTGGCGTTTTTCTTTATAACGAGGCTAATTGCTTAACTGTCATGCGTTGATATGTCCACACGAACTAATTGAAAGTGCACTGATGGCCAAGATCGATCACATGCTGATTATGGTAGGCATTTACGGAAGACAATCACTGACAAAATTACTTCATGCTATCTTATCGTCAATTTTATATGTTAAGGTAATCCATCCATCATTACATTGTGATTATGGTCCATTAGAGACTGTGCCTCTCGTGGGTATACTAGCCGTTATGAAGCAATGGTATTACTGACCTTGGGGTTTGTTCCAGGTTAGGGTGTTTTGTATTGCTTCAGGATTCCGTGTCCAAGCACTGCTTGAGACCAGAGGGCAGACTTGGTTTCGTTAAGTTTTGAGCAGGTATTCCGAACTTCAGGTGTGTAGGTTGCTAAGCTGATGCTTCAGCTAAAATTTTACAGCGAAGCTATTGCGCCGACGGTATTCAGTACTGAATATATATTTCTGTTATTAAGTTCTGAATATTAGTATGTCCAATTAAAAAGGGTTTTCACTTCCGTTGGCGCATGTGCAAATTGGTATTGCAGTCGAATGTAAAGCCGTGATTGTAATAATTTTTAGTGACCGATATTATTCTTTGTAATTGTTTGGGGGTATCAAATGCGTGATTTGTGTTTCTTTTAAATAGTTTCTCGTGTGATTGATCATACTTAATAAGTTATTAGTCAGTAGATGGTGGTATTTTAATGATGTTTATATATGTAGGTCATGACCTACTTATCGCCTCACTTGTAGCACATTTCATGTCTTCTGTATTGAGCTTGTAATTATATATGGTTGATTACTTACTAATTATTATTACTAACTAATTATTACTAAATGATAAATGATGTGTAGGATATTAAATGCGTAAAGTAAATCTTTTGAATATGCAACCGTAATAGGCCTATGAAGAACGTTACATTAAATTAGTGAAATGTGAACTGTCGGACTGTGTACTGGTCAGTAGTGCTGCGCTGCTGAGACCTATAAATAGAACTAGATTTGCCTACTGTAAATGCAACGGTGCACAATTTCAGATACATGTGAGTATGCATGGAAATTTTCATATTTGTAGCATTTCTAATCATGCCGCAACAGCGGTCACAAAAAAGTGCAAAGAATAATAATAATGGAAACAAATTAAAAAAAAAAGAGAGAGAAAAAGAAACACAAGAAGAACAGTACGTTTTCGCGGCGAGCCTATAATCCCAAGTCAATAAATGTTTGCATCTGCAATATAATTGTTAAGCCTTTAAAGGACCATGATTATAGATTTAATGATGTAAGGATTACTTACCAACATTCTCTCGAAATGGTTTGTGAAATATTCTCTTTGATCTTATTATTTTAACCCAAAACACATTTCTTAATCTCAGAATACAACTTTTAACCCTATAAAAACTGAATAAACTGAAACATCCCCTAATACGCATCTTTTGGGTATGTACAGACAGACAGACAGACAAAATTTATTTCCTACAAGGTTACTGCATCATGAATGCATATCGTCGACGAGTGTTTGTATATTCACAATGAATGAAAATGAATTGTATCTTGCATTAGATTACTGGAAAGCTCTATCTGAAAAAAGCTCTATAGGATGTGACATTGCGAAGCTTTTCAGAGTTCTCATGATACTTTCCGTCAGAATTCGGAATTGGCTCTCCGGAAAATACCGAGCGTGACAAACTGTTACGGATTTGCTTCCCTGCTTGCATTTTATACGCTATGATATAACTGGGGTGCAAACGGTATTGGTTTTTTTAAAGAGTAACTGAGCGCGGGGCTACACTACCACATTTAAATCAAAAGGCGCGTGGGGAAAAATGTTGCCAGACATATGTCGCCTGAAAACTTTAATCATACGCTCAAAGAGTATGGCTATGGTATATCATTTCAAAAATGATACTGAATACTGTAACAGTTTATTTTCTGTCAGACATCAGGCTGTCAATTATCCGAGCAAGTGATAATTCATCCCTTATGATGAATGGCAACTCTTCTACAAATAATTACTTACATACCACACAAAAATCAATATCTACATAAAAAACACAGTCTATCTAAATGACCGGCCCTGGTGGCCTCGGGAGCTGGAGTTTTCGGGTTCGATCCCCGACAGCGATATATCCAAGTCGCCCTGCAGTTCTATATCACTGCAGCTTGGCAGCAATGTATCTGTATAGTGTGTATTTTATAATGTATTATTTCGGTCACAGTGAATTAATTTAATACGTTGTTTGATTATTCCTCTTATTTTCATTGTCTGTTAAAATGTTTTGTTTATGATATGATATGTATTTCAGAGTCACGTCATATGATATGAAAACGATTGAACCTTACGGACCTATTGGTTTTGTAAATAAATTATCCACCCATCCATTAAATTCCAAAAGACTAAAATCATGTTGGTGGGACGTTTTCTAAACCCAACAAACGACATATCTAAATGAACCCGCTGCATACAGGCATACTTGATATTTGAAATTGAGATTAAAAATCGGATATGGGTCTTGTCTACAATATCCGCGAAACAATGTTCTTCAAGATTTACCCGTGCAATACAAGCAAGCAATTTATGGTTTGATACTGGTACTAAACAGTAGTGGTGTAAAAGCTGCATGCCAGTCAGCTTGAAAGCTTCCTCGTATGAAAGATCCCAGTGAGCCTGTAGGAACCCGCAGTCTTGAGATGCCAAATGACAGATATGCAATGATTATATCCCGCCGCGATTTACCCGTGCGGTATGAGATAATACCTGAAGGGTCTAAAGTTATCAAAGTTATGTAGTAAATAATACGCACTAATTGATGCAATCTTCGTGTGTTCTCGTCAGTTAAAGAGTTGGTGTTTTCTTCAAGATTTCGTTATATTCATATAAATCTTTCGACTTCTCTTTGAGTATAAATGTTGCACGATATATTTTCAAACATCGTTTTAACATACAAATGTGTCCATTTCTTAATCCTGCTAACACAATGGATATCGAAGGCTTTATTCATAATATTTTGTCTATGAGTTCCAGTAGGAAATTATATATGTGTATCTATATGTGATTGGATTCATTTACTTGGTTTATAATTTTAAATTATCTATGTTAGTTTCATAATGACGCGCATTGGTCATATTGCGTTACGTTGTACTATGTAACGAAACGTCATTTGTTTTTTTCGTTTGGTAAAGAATTTCAGTCATTTGGAGACGATGTCTACTTGAGACAGATGTTATGCTGCCACACTGTAGAATCACGCTATATATATGTAGCATGATACCACACCCAGTCACATTATCCTGACACCGGGTCAATCAGTCCTGGAACCACCCTTATATGCTGAGCACCAACTAAGGGAGTTATACCAGTACCATTATTAAAGACCTTGGTATGTCGCGGCCGGGGATCGAACCCACGAAGTCCCTCTAACTACTCCGGAAGCGGAGACGGTGTGTTTTGCCTTTAAAAAAATAAACCGGACGAAGGCATACAGCTAAATATTTAGAAAAATGTGTGTTTTGTTGAACCGTTCAATCCTAATCATATATATGAAATATCAATTTATTTTTTTGTTTGGCTTTGATGATAATATCAAGATAATCATCATTATAATTGTCAACATATGTAACTCTATCATCGTCACCATCAATTAATAAATCGTTTTGTGGAAGAAACAATTTTATTTCAAAGAATGACCATCGTTAATTGTATTTTAACTAGTGTTGTATTTTCTATTTAATGTTGAAAAGAGTGAGATTATATTTTTATGATGTTCACCGTAAAATGATCACACATATATATATATCGCAAGCATAAAATGAACTAGATTTGCATACGGCAAATGCAACGGTTTTCGTGATGATCAACAGTTTCAAACCTGATCAGCCAAGTTAAAATACCAGAAAAACAACAAAATGCAAAACGTTTATATATCTTAGTGTTTTCCTTCATTGGTGAATTCAGCTGTGACCAAGACTTAAAGGCATCTCGAAAGGAATGTGATGTCCCACTGAGCCAGGCCCCCATCTGCTGTGATCAGACCTGCTAATTGCTGGTCATCACTACTGGGAGTCTTTAGCCAATATAGTAGCTATATGGTAAAACCTCTGATGGGTTGATGCATAACTAAATTACCTGCTACAATGGAAAAGAGATAGTAGGCTAGTTTTACATATACATTCATGACCTGTTACATCCCAACCTAAAGCTAGCAGAGCCTGCATCTATTTATAGAACATAGGTAACGAGTGATGCTCATTCTGTCAAATTTTCTGTTTTTATTCTTGGTCATGTATTTAAATTCTCTATAAAATTCATCAATTCTTGACAGATTTTCAAAATTCTTTTTTTGTTGACGAGGTAAGACATTCTTTTCTCAAATGATGACAAAATATATAACACATTTAAACTTTAAAGGCTTTAAAATCAATTCAAAGTATGACCAAACTTCAAACTGCCACCAAACAACCAAATCAACCCCGATCTGAAAAAACTAAAATTCTTCAAAAAGTACTCTTGATTTTACCCATATTCTTTCGATAAAATATTTTTAGATTTTGAGATATTTAAGGTCAAAGAAAAAAACAATAATCGCAATATGACCTTGACCTTTGCGTTGCAGTCCACGAAAACCTAATAAATTCATCACAAATGACCATGCATATGTTCACACACTGAACCGCTACATGTCGCAAACTTGTATCGCACATGTAAATCGTGAAGAACGTGTCGCCTCTTCACACAAATATCGTGCTCAACTGACAAATTGTATGCTATACACACCACCCTTTTTCCTAGGTTGAAGTCGAAAATAAAACGAAAAATCTCCATGACCACCGATTGAATTTTATCGAGACCACGTGTAGTGATAAACACATTTCATATAGGGGTATATGTACCACATATATAATGTAATGTCATCTCCTAATATGGAAACATGTATTGAAAATATTCTTTAATAATGCTGCATATTAGGTATTTTCTGGTTCATATATTCAAGTTTCTACCCTATTAAGTCATATACACGTCACACATAAAGAGGAATAACCTCATATAAAGGGAAAGGTGCCACATATAAAGAGGTAAGTACCACATATAAAGAGGAAAGTACCACATATTAAGAGGAAAGTATTACATATATAGAGGAAAGTACTACATATAAAGAATCGGTCCTAGTGACCGCGTGGTTGGAGTGTGCCATGTAGCCGGGAGGTAGAAGGTTCGTTCACCGACCATGATTTATAAAATACGTTCAAAATGGTAATGGAACACCTTTCTTGCCTTGTACTCAGCATATCTGGGTAGTTCCAGTACTGGTCGACCAGGTGTCAGGATGATGTGACAGAGTGTAGTATCATGGTACACGTCTAATGCGAAACATGGCAGTGTGGCAGAACTATATTATACAAGACACGAAATGACAGATTTACTGTGGACAGGACGCTAAACCTGGATACAAGGGAAATACAAATTAAGACAACTCTACCGTATGTACACTAAAACAGAACTACCATAAATAATATTAACTGCATCCGGTGAAAATTCCTGTTAGCGTAATAATTACACGGTCATAATAATCACACGACTACGGTATTCAGCGGCGTTTCACAGTTTGTGTGTGTGTGTTTAATATAGATATTACAGCATTATCCGTCATTTGGCCACAAAGCACAGTTAGCTTACATCTCATTATCGCATTCCATTCGTGACTACATTAATTAATAAAGTTTTGAATACAAACGAATGGACTTACATAATATATATTAACAGAAGACATCATCAAGTTTACATAATTATGATTATAATGGTCACACACGCGTGAGAATCTTTTAGTTCAGTTGCGGAGTCGCACTAAGCTCTTTGTACATTTTTGTAAATGATTTGCATAATTACTTTGAAAATAATAATATAATTCAAGGGTCAACCCTTTGTAAACATCCTTGTGATTCAGGTCTTGTAGATTACTTAAAATTGTTTGTATTACTTTATGCAGACGACACTGTTATTTTATCTGAATCGGCAAAAGACTTACAAAATGCATTGTATGTGTATGAAAAATATTGTAAAACATGGAAACTTACAGTTAATACATCAAAAACTAAAGTTTTAATATTTTCAAAAAGTAGAATAAGAAACCAACATTTTTATTTTTGTAATGATGAATTAAAAATTGTAAATGAATACAAATATCTTGGCGTCTTTTTCAGTAAAACTGGAAATTTTTCAAAGCTAAAGAATATATTGCTAAGCAGGCGACTAAAGCTATGTTTTGTCTATTGAAAAAAGCTAGATATCTATGTTTAAGTATCGATTTACAAATAGAACTATTTGATAAAACCATTAAACCAATTTTGTTATACGGATGCGAGATTTGGGGATATGGAAACAATAATATTTTAGAAAAAGTACAATTGAAGTTTTTAAAGTATATATTACAAGTTAAAATACACCCAAATTGTATTGTATATGGTGAAACAGGTGTTAAACCACTACAAATAGATATTGATTCAAAAATGCTAAATTTTTGGTCTAAACTTATCATTCCATCTAGTCTAAAGCTCTCGGTTTATATATATAATATTATGTATAGCAGGTTTAAGTTGTCGAATGATATTCGAAATACAGACTTCAAATGGATTAAGTACATTAAAAATATACTAATTAAAGATCTTTTTTGAATGAGTGGTACTCAACAATAAATTCATCAACAAAATGTTTAAACTATAGATTGTTCAAAGAGAAATTTGGATTTGAAGATTATCTTGTTAAAACACCAACTAATTTGTCAAAATATATGTTAAAGTTCAGAACAAAAATTAAATTTTAGAATGTGAATATAGATTTTAAATGATAGAAAACGTTTCATAAGTAAATTTTATTATAGATGTCCCAATGTATTACTCTTTAAACAGTTATTGGAATATAAGCCTGAAAAATTAAGCAAATATCGAAAATTATGTCAGTTTGTGAAACAAATTATTATCAAGTTTAATCAATAGCAGAAAGCCTCCCCCCCCCCTTTTGTGTGATTCAGCTGTGTGTATACTGAATATGCTCAATTACTATAGTTTATTGTATTGCATGCATGTCAACCTCGTTCCACACTTTATAATGATTACTGTTTTTTGTATTCTCATTTTGTCAAATTTGACATGAGATGTTGAAAATAAAATAAACTTGAAACTTGAATACATTTTGAGCAAGAACAATTCAATTCAATTTCAATTCAATTATTTTATTAGCATAAACACATATGTTTATCGCCACACAAATACAATAAATAATGCAATCATGGCATGCATTCATACTGTACATATCAAACACGAGAAAAACATGTAAATTTATCATTTGAAATGTGGAAACATAATCACACAATCTTTACCATTAATCTAGTGGATATTTGTATTTTTTGCTGATTCTCTTACAATTTGCAAGATATACAAATTTAGTTAATTTTTTTACTGATACCTGACTGTTTATTCTGCATTAATGTAACAAATTTATGTAATGTTGGCCAAGAACAATAGTAACGTGGTAAAATCTGATTACGTAATTCCCTATAAAATGGACAAACTAAAACAAAATGATACTCATTTTCAACAACCTTTATAAAACAAAAAGGACAAATTCTATTTTCTCTTTCAATATTTCTTATACGCCCTTCTTCTATAGCTAATCTATGAGAAGAAACTCTTATTCGAATTAATGATATCATATAAGAATGATTATCAATTTGCATTAAATAAGGCTCAGGTTCAAAACATTTTTTATATAATTTGTAACTATCCAATTTGCTGTAAGTCTCAATAGAATAGACCCATCTCTGAACATACTGGTCATATATACGAATAACAATATTTTTAAGCTGTCCATTTAGACTATTTAAGTCATCGAATATAAATGAAAAACCAAGGTCATCTATAAGAGTTTTAATATCTTTAGTCCATTTTAAGACAAAATTTTCATTCTCACCAGTTAAAGAAACTAATTTAAAAGAGATTGAGGTGACTGTGACAATTTAAGTAAATATTTTACAAGTCTAATATTCCTATAAACTGTCATTGGAACTCTACCCAATTCACCATACACAGCAGCGTTAGTACATGTAGTTTGTTGTCTCACAGATAATACATTTTTCATAAATTTCAAATGAGTTCGTTCGATATCAGGTGCTTTATGAAATCCCCAAATTTCTGAACCATAACATAAAATAGGTGCTACTTTTGCATCAAACAACTTTATTTTTTCATTAACTGTCCGAGAATATTTTCAAACAACGAATATAAGGAAAAAACGGCTTTACGAGCAAGTTCTGATAACCGTTTTTGTGATTTATAAAAACAACAATTTGACGATAGTGTTACACCTAAATAAGTAAATTGATTAACTCAATTAAGTCTACAATTTTCATAATAAATATCAAACTTTTCAGTTTTATTACCTTTCTTAAATTACATTACCACTGTGACAGTTTTATCAATATTAACATGAATGCCCCAAAGCTTACAGTATTCAGATAATTTGTTAACGAGATGTTGTAAGCCTTCGCGAGATTTTGAAAATAATACAGCATCATCTGCAAAAGGTAATGTAAATATATCTATACAGTCAATATTTACTGAATCAAGTACATTACATGAAGCTAAATAAGAAGGCAAGTCATTAATAAAAAATAAAAACAACAGAGGAGATAATGTTTCGCCCTGTTTTACTCCAGAAAAACTGTCAAAAAATCAGAATATTCACCCCTAGAATTTACACAAGTTTTGACAGTCTTATACATTGACTGCAACATTTTGATAACTTTAGTAGAACAATTGCTACGTATTAATTTAACCCATATAGCATTTCTATAGACCATATCAAAAGCTTTCTTAAAATCAATGAAACAGCAATATATATTTTTTTTCATAGTTAACAACCTTGTCTATAATACTATTCAACAAGAATATACAATCAACTGTACTTCGATTCTTTCTAAAGCCGTACTGACAATCATTTAAAATACTGTTTTCATCTGCCCATTTAGTTAACCTCTTATTTAATATACAGGAGAATATTTTAGAAAAGATGCTTGTAAGCACTATTCCTCTATAATTATTAACATCAGTAGGATTACTCTTTTTAGGTACCGGTACAATTATGCACTTTATCCAAGATTCAGGATATTCAGAATTAGTATAAATATGATTAAACAACTTACAGAGGAAGATAGGTCAACTATCTAAAAAAATTGGAATTTAAAACCACAACTTTTCCTTAAATAACATTATCTGGAATATCAACTGATCTCTCAGTACAACAATTATCTAGCTCATCTTTATTATCATTATTTGTATATGTGTTATCATTAGAAAATAATTCTTTAAAGTGATTAAAAAAACTCTTCTTTTCCTATTTTGCTATCTTTATGTACTGCACTTTTCATCTTTTTTATTTTATCCCAAAACTGTTGTGGGTTTGGTGTTGCCAAATTATGTAATTCTTTTTTCTGTTTAATATCGAATCTTAATTTAGCATTACGTATTATCGTTTTATATTGACGTCTTTTAAGTTTCATATGTGACAAATTAAAATCAGATCTATTGTTACGATACACTCTACAAGATGCTCGAAATTCACGCCTACTAGATTCACAATCCGCATCAAACCATTTATTTCTGAATTTCCTATTTTTATGAACTGTAGAAGACTTAATAACGCTTCGTCCATACGTATAACAAGCAATTTCATACATTTTTTTGAGAATGCATCAATACCAGCATCAAGCTGCAGAGAGTTATCACAAATTTTAAAATATTTTATCAACATGTAAATGATTATTGATATCAGTGTTAATATTTTCCTTATCAACATTATTTTGTAACAAGAAACGTACTTCTAACGGTGTATGGGGTGAGCATACATGTAAATCATTTATAAAGGGAAACAACTCGTTTGAACAAAGCACATAATCAATAAGACTGTTACCACTAGCAGATATATAAGTAAAACTTCCCACCCCGCTATCGTCCCCGATTCGCCCATTAACAATTTTAACATCACTAGATAAACAAATGTCAATAAGCTTACGACCTGTTGTGTTGACAGTCTTGTCCATTGTAAACCGACAATGCATGCTCAACTCATGCAGCTCGGTCGAGTCAAAACAATCGATATATGTTTCTGAAAGATCAATATTGTCTATAAAGTCGCTTTTTTTTAACACAACGAGCATTAAGATCTCCAACGATAGAAACAAGACCGAGATTACTATAAAAATTAATATCAATCTCGAGTTGCTCAAAATAACCGATATCATGAGACAAATAGTAGGGACTGTTAATAGGTGGAATATAGCAGAAACAAAAATAAACATCTTTGTCCGTTTTTAGATATTGCTTAAAAAATTTAATCCATATGAACCCGTTTTGATCAACTTTTTCAACAACAAAAATATTTTTCACTGTAGGTTTATAGAAAAGACATATACCTCCATGACCACGTAAAGTTTTACCAGAAACTTTCTCAGTTCTTGGAACTAATATTTTATCAAAACCCTCAATACAAAAATCATCATTAAATTTCTGCCAAGTTTCAGAACAAAAAACAAAATGAAAACCGTCAACAAAGGAATGAAAATCGTTGTCCTGTAAACAGGACTTCAAACCTTCCATTACCCAGGACAAAATACAAAGTGCATGCCGTGCATGAACGGATATCGTTAATTTTCACGATTTATTGTATTTTGCGTAGCCGTGCATTGAACAAGCGCCATTTATCACAAAATTACATTTTGCAAAAACGTAAATCAAGTTTCAATATACTTGTATATTGCTAAATGTATCACGGGCCGGAGGCATTATTGAATGAAATGTGTTGAGTTATCAGTTTCCATAAACGCTCAGATGTTTATGTATCATGCCTTTATTCAAATACATAATAAAATTTCCTTCTAGAAGGAATGGTTGTCCGATTAATTATTAGCCGGTTTATCCAAAGCATCTGTTTCTTAACCACATGAAATTACATTTGTGACAGGTCTAGATAGATATTCAACATAGAATAAAATTATAAAAAATAGATAAACAAAATAAAAATGTATATTAAATTTAACATATGAACACCTGAGTTGTTCTCCCCTGTATTTGGCTATTATAAATTAAAATATGCACACAATATAGCTTGCGAGTGTTTTGACATAGAATCATGTCTTCGATCCCCATGAAAGATCCAAAGGAAGAAGGAGGGGAGTGTAGAAATAAAGAATCACCTACACCAAACCACCCCTTCCCTCTGGAAACCCCCCCCCCCCCGTCGCCTCTAGAAAATTGATGAACTCTCCCTTGAAATTCTTAAAAGAAAAAGGGGAAAGTACTGAAGAAATCACGGACCCCCTACCTTCACCCCACCCGGATTGGCTTTCAAAACTCCAGAATTGGCTGGGTATAGTAATTTTCATGGTTGACCAACATATCTCTGTCAGACCTCTTGAGATAAATGGCTGTAGCCACGCAGGTCTTAGGATAATATCCAACAAACATGTCATATTTTATGCTTCAGATGAAGTTTCCTACAGAAAATTAGTTCAGTCCAGATAAGAACAGAGGCTTGCCGCTCACTCTTATTTTAAACTACATAACTGGTAAATAAGGTTATTTTTATATTAATTGGTAGACAAGACTGTACTTGTCCAGGTGCTCTAAGACATCTGCTTGATGAATTGGTCTACAGTTATTTGGTTTCAACCCATCCCTGTTTCAATTATTTAATCAAATATGTTATAAAGGTTTCAGGTGTTTTGTTGCGCAAATGGTTATCGCTGCGTTTGGATCAGATAATTTGTTGAAGTCATTACCAGATGCCTGAATTTATATGTTTTTTATAATTCATCAAACAAAAATAACTCTATGAAATACTTTTCGACCTGTGATGCCGTTAAAATTAAATAAGCATACTTTTGTGGGATATATATATACTCAAAGGAAAAAGAAACACAGGGTAACTAGAATCTGTAGTAGCCAGACTCAAGTTTTTACCTCCTAACCTTGCAATAACCTCATATGATAGACCCCATCTCATTCTAAAGCATTTATTTTGTTTGAAAACAACAACAACAAAAACAAACAAACAACAAAAGCTATATCTCTAATACCGTCGAATACTTCCTATTTAAGACTGACACAAAAGTTTAACCTGCGTTTCTTTTTCCTTTGAGTATATATATATAAGGCGTCTTAAACAAAACTGTTCTAGCATAGACTAACAGAGCTTGAAACAACTTGTCGTCAGAAAAGAGATAGGCTGTTTTATCAAATACATCACAAACAAGGATTAACATTGAATATGATGAATACACCAGATACCGCCTTGTCACAGAAACTATACCATGCCAGACAGTCTTAAGAAATATAACAAAAGGGCCATAACTCATTCAAAATCAAGTGAATAATATGCGCAACTAGGCTTGGTACTTATCAGTCGTATACGTTTTTTTTTTGTTTTTTTTTTAAATCCGACCAAAGGTAGCCGAGAAAAAGGGCGGACAAATCTTGGTTACATACGGACCGACCGACCGACATACGTGACCCCAATATAGTATAATAAATGGAAAGTAATTCTTTGCTTCATTTGAATATCATTTTTAATTCATTGAGTGAGGAAGAAAATCAATATTTACACAGATGGTGCAGCCACGAGTGAAACTATATATTTTCCAGCTCACGAGAAGAATTAAAAACAAAAACAAAACTCACACACACACACACACACACAAATAAATTGGGTGATAGGGTGACCAACATTAATATGTTTTCTTTCAAGTACTTTTTGAAAAATTCTAGGTAAAAATAAAATGACATGTGAAAAAGTATGACAGTGCCTTTGGGATTAACATTTTACAAAACAGTGAAAACCATAAAAATGGTAATATACACTGTTTGAAACAGTGAATAAACAATGCTGATATGAAAGTCTGGATGTCTCGCTATTTTGTCTGAAAGTATGGCGTTTTTTAAATAGACGTATTGGTTGATTTCATCGTATTATTTTCCTTTCTAAAATATGTAATCAAATACATAATATATGTAATCGTGTTGTATAAAGCTGAACGGAACGAAGACTTTTCATAATTGCATGCCATATGAAAACCTTTCTCTTTTCGTCCCTAAACATCAAATATTAATGTTAACATACGATGCGTCCCGTATAATCTTTTATAAATAATTAACCTAGTTTAAGGTTACATAGACTAAAAGTATAGCTAAAATGATTTTATAAACTAGATCTGAGTGTGATTGATTAAACTACGCTAAACAAAATTTCTGGACGTCAACCAAACACATTTGTTTTGTACCTAAATAATGATAAGCATGTGTCAAAGGTGAAAAAGTAAATTACCTCATTTTCTGTCGAAATTGGTTATTAATCAATTTACAAAATCAGTCATACCTGCCGAGTAAGGGTACCGGCACCAAATCTTTCCGACGGCTCTGGTTTGCTCTTATATATCTCTCTCCATATTTTTTGTTTTAACAGACCACGGGTTTTGAAGATCTCACAATGCACGTGCCCCTCGTGCCAAAAGTCATAATCGTAGCCGTTGTCTCACGCGGTCAACTGTGTCAGAAAAATGTCATATACATCGTAAAATTCGATAGAGTTCTATTTATAACTCTGGGGTTCCATATTTTAAGTCAGTACATAAAATTTTCTTTTCAAATTGACTTTCATAAAATGGACGTTTAGAAATTTTGTTCAGTGTATAGAGACGAAGAGGGAGGCTAAAGAAACTATATACATAGTGTTACTATTCATTTACCACAATGGACATCGACTTATTTTACTGACACATAACTGTATAGAGTAGATCATCAAAACCATCGTCGTCTTTTAAAGTTCAAGAAATCGATTATCACTATCAAAGACAATGACAAGGCGATTTAATCGTAAAATGCGTGGGTACAAAGACCTCGTTGTAAAAGATGACTCGATTTTTGTCTCATTCGCGGCAACAATTTACTCCTTAAAATGAAATGTACGTTTCCAGGTAGACCGCGTAGCGTAGTGGATAAAGCAGATGGAATATCGTTCTTGAGAAAAAAAAAATATACATAAGGATGCTATTTGTACATTTGTTGTTTTATGTTTTATAGAATAATCAAACTAACTATTGTGTATATATGTTTGCCTCTATTCTTCTTAAAAGTGTACTTTCGATTGTAACATCACTGCTTCTCCTGTATGTACCCTATTTTATCTTTTTATTATATTGTTAGCATGAACTTGCATGTTGTTTTTGTGTCTTACTATGAGATCATTTTCAGGCCCATCACTCTAAAAAGAAATTATTATCCTGTGGTCCGAATTAACTAAGTACGTGACCACTCTTGAAGGGAGTGTCTCTGTGCTGTTTGGAAATAATGTTAAAGTTCAACACAGATCAACAGTGCATGTAAATGATATCACAGGCTCTATTTATAGATTGCAACATAATTATTCAACCATTTGAGCTCATGTACATGTATACAGAGATTGTCTTAACATACTTCTGCACAGGACAAAGGTTGTAATTTGAATCGTCAGGAATACTTAAAACAAACTACTGAAAAAATTACATTAAACAAATGATCTTGTTATCGAGGAAGAAAATAAAATTTCCTTTTTAAAAGGAAGGCTTGCCCAGTTTATTATTAACCGGTCGTTGCTTAATCACCAGCTGTTTTTGTTCGAGTCCTGGCCCCAATATAATAACCAGGTACTGTCGAATGAACTTACCATGAAGTTTGAATATAAATCTAGAATTGCTGGCACATGCTTGAAAGTGTTGTTTAATACAGATTGAATCAAATTTACAGATTTATTTTCGAAGAGTTATATAATAATTGGACTAATAATAATAAATGGTTTCCGGGTGTGTGTTTTGTTAAAGATTAAAGCAGAGTACCAGAACAAGCAGCAAACTGCTGATCACAGAAGCTCGAAGTTGCTTGGGGCGAATCATATCGAACTTGGATGTTCCTTCCCATAATTCATTGAAAATGTGGGAAACCCGCTATGACGTGAACATAAATAACAAATGTTTTATTTCAGACGTGTACAATGTACATTATCAAGTATACAATAAATAGAAAGTATATCAATTTGGTCATATACTATCAAGTCAAAGATTTTTTTTTTCCAAAGCGAGGATGAACCAATATCATAAGCACAATACATTGTATGTATTTTATATATGCATCATATAAGAATGATAAATATTTCAACGGAAATAAACCGTATGTATAAAACTTTTATATGACTAGATTAATATATTATTCATGCACAGTATATATATTGGGGCCGCCGTGGTCGAGCGGTTACAGTCGTGGACTACAAATCTCTCAGCCCCTCACCGCTGTGGGTTCGAATCCCGGTAAGGACTTCGGATTTTTCATGTGAGGAAGCCTTCCAGCTGGCTTGCGGTAGGTCGGTGGTTCTACCCGGGTACCTCTGTGTACTCGGGGTCTTCCTCCACCTGTGATTAGCTGGACGTCGCTATATGATTGAAATACTATCGCAGCGACGGTAAACCCCAATACAACAACAACAACAGTACATATATTAAACATAGATCTCAGAAAGGCATTTATAATCATTTACAAAATTAATCAATAAATTATTTCTTACTTCCATGTCCTTTCTTAAAGTACGAGTATAATGCCAATTTTACATATATGAATGATAAATATTTCAACGTAAATAAGGTATAATACTTTTATATGACTAGACCTATAAATATATATATTAAACATAGACCTCAGAGAGGCATTTATAATCATTCACAAATAAATAAATAAATAAAAAAAAAAACAACAACAAACAAACGGATAATCTCGACTATCTGCCAAATGCAACATGTCCGAAATTACGAGAATCGCAAATCCGTGTAAATTAATAGGCTTAAAAATATTGAAACTGGTTCCCCGCTCTCTTAATTATCTTTCCCTCGTCCTGCACCAGATTTGTTCAGTATATGGTTTTGACATTGGACGTAAATGGTAGACATGACTTACAATGCATAATAGTAATACTAGTCAGTCATAAAAGTTCGATTACAAACAACACTGACCGGCATGCTAACGCAATGGACATCAACCAGCCTTTTGATTGAACGTATTTTTAAGCAATAACCAATTCCTTTTGGGAACTGTGGGCATTGTGCGTTAATCTGTACCTTTCGTTGCATACATTTTCCATTCGATGACACTTTTTTACATTGTACAAAAGAAAATATTCGGACGGTAATACTGGGGTCCTATTTGCAGTTCTTTCAATGCACGTTTTATAATAACGAAATAGAGTTTCATTTTGAATGATCTTGAGTTCACTCAGACCTACGGCATCCATGATTAGTTTATTGCGTATCCGAACTTAACACCGTGCATTATTCTGCGATATAGCACGAAAAACGAAACTCCATTTCCATTCTATTAACATGTTTACTAGACAGAGAAGTTTTAAAAGTGATACAAATGTGTAGGTCTATTTTATTACGCTTCACTTCAGGACTATATGACGTCTTAATATACATTTTCCCCTCTATTTTTACCGTGCATATATCGGAAAAATAAAATACACTACAGTCCTTCTATGTTTATGTTGCATAATTTATTTTGTCGTGTTGGATTACATGATAGGTATTATTAGAAAATTTACCCCGGTAAATGTTCTCTATATTGACATCTTTCAACACACCAATTGCATGGGGATAGAGATGTTAATATGGATGTTCAAACTTAAGATATTAATATAATCATATTTTTCTATCTATTTAAGACAATTTTACACATTTGAATTTTAACCAATTTTAGTAACGAGAATTTCGTTTGTAAAAACTTTTTGGACAAAAAAAATAAGTATGTGTGGGTGTAAATGTTAAACAACAACAACAACAACATCAAACAAAGGCGTATCTATATTTTGCATTCATTTGCAATACGTATAGAATAATATAGGATTTATGCAGATGTAAATGTATAACTGATATATGAAATAATTGCATTTACAATTTATACACTTGTCTATCAGTTTCATTGAGTCTTTGAAACAAAGCTGACGTATTTCTTTAAATACCGCATATATTGCAAATTTTAGAAATAATTTTATATACACCAATCTCACCATGTGCAAGTATTGGTACGAGTAACCAACGAGAGGAACCACACGTATTTTGGATTGGTTTCAGGTATGAGGATCTTTGGCTATACGTCCACAGTAAGTTTGTTAGAACTCAGCGACCGTCAAGAGGGAATATTGTAAGTTTCAAATACTGGTGTTAAGTTTCAGGTTCTTTATTTCGTAAGTAAAGGCCCCCTCAATACAATATACATATGTAACAATTTGAATTTAAATAGTTGTGTCAAAATATATTATTAGAAATTGAAGTATTTTCATTCAGCAACTGATAAACATGCATTGAAATGACGTTGTATTTTCATGTACTTGTTTACCTCTAAAGTACAACTTTTCATAATTACGTAATGCACCTCCATTTCGAAAATCAAATATTTCAGTTTAATCTAAATTAAGTTCCATTCCTGTATTAATATAGAAATGATCAATTATATTTAACTGTCGTTGAAGCTTGATTGCAGTTTCTGCACAGTTAGTAATATCATCGGCAAACATTAGACATATTAAGTCGGGAATTTCATTACAAATATAAATCCGTATCCACATTGTTCTCTTAACATGTCGGCTGATTCATCAATAAAAAAGACAAAAATAGTTGGACTTGCCTTATCACCTTGACGTGTTCCAGTATTACTTGGAAATCACTGGTGTAATAAGAAAATTACTTGGGGCTGGTTGATAATGTTTTCTAAACTTTAAGACAAGAATGTAAAATACAGTACATTGCCTTTAACATATGTAAACGTTTTCCACTGACCCCCTTTCTTTCCAGAGATTGAAATAAAACTTTGTGATTATTTTTTTTTTTTCAAATGCCTTTTTAAATCCACATACAAACAATAAAAGTGCCCCACCCCCTCCCTTTCTTAGAAAGATATTTCATACAACAGCTTGTAGACAAAAAAATATTGTCAATTGATGCGTATCCATTTGCAAACCCCGATTGTGACTCATTAATCTTATTATCATTCCCTGCCCAATTGTTTGTTTGTTTGTTGGGTTTAACGTCCCATCAACAGTACTTAAGTCATTTGAAGACGATATCTACTTGAGGCAGATATAGTGCTGCCAAACTGCAGTATCAACCATAGACATGTGGCATGATACCTCACCCAGTCACATTATCCTGACACCCGGCCAACCAGTCACGCAACTACCCTTATATGCTGAGCGCAAAGCAAGGGAGCTATACCAGTGCCATTTTTACGATTTTGGTATGTGGCGGCCGGGGATCGAACCCACGATCTCTCTCTGCCCAATTGTAAAGTCAACGTCATAAAAATAAGTATATTAAAACACTGGATGTGATCCGATGTAATCATTCATTTCCCACTTACTTGATAGTTTTCCAAGATTGTAAGACAAAATTGTCAAAGTTTGGAACATGTCATCATCCATTTCATTTCTGACCACCAAATCCCCGAGTCCGGTAACCACTGGTATCCTGAGGTACTCCGCTAGTCGACCAGCAGCAATCAGGGTAGCCGAGCAGGCCGGGCCAATGTAAGCCTGAACATTGTCTTCATAATACAACTCCGTGAAGTGCCCTATAACTTTGTCTTTCGGGCAAAACCCGGTATAATTGTGATAAACTGGGTCAAAGGTTACTCCATATTCTATTCTTGCCTTTTCAAATCCGATTTCTAACGCAGGTCCAGCTCTTCTCAAATCGAAAGGTTCTGGTGCCTCCGTCATAAGTAACACACCAAGTTTCACATTCAGTTGCAAGGACTTTGAAAAACACAAAAGGCTTAATAACACACGCAAAGTTGCTTGAGTTTGAAATCGGTGTACCATGGTGCCCTTCACTATGAAAATACCTAGTGTTGAATTAACTATTTTAGTATCCTCTTTATCTCCCACGAGTTCAGCATTCAGTCCGTGTGATATGCCGTCATTTGTTGATATCGAGAAAAAATGTTCAATAACGTAACATCATTATCGCAGATTAC
Organism: Solen grandis; assembly: GCA_021229015.1. Classification (NCBI taxonomy): domain Eukaryota; kingdom Metazoa; phylum Mollusca; class Bivalvia; order Adapedonta; family Solenidae; genus Solen; species Solen grandis. The sequence continues at coordinate 33,860,975 of CM037783.1, read as the reverse complement.
CGATAAGCACCCATGGTTGGTAATATCTATTCCAATATATAGAGTTGATGCGGGTAAGCTGAAATAAAGTTTTATCATTTCATTGTTGGTGGAAGCAATGTGCATTTCATTTTGAACAATTATATCTATCCAATATTTAACTGTATAAACATAGCATTAATCCAAATCTGGATCTCACTTGATCCCTGGCCGTTTTTTTTTTGTTGTTGTTGTTGGGGAGACACCAGTCATCCAATGCCTTTTCTTGCATGGTATAAGTAAATATCTTTTTATGATGTGAATATACTCTTATGATAGTTAATCAATAACCCTATATTTCAAGGTCACAGTTCTATTAAGTAAGTGTGAAGGTGTCGCTTAAGAGTAAATACTGCCCGCGAACGCTGTAGTTATCGCGTGCGCACGCGGTATAAAAAATAAATAAATACATCGTCCATGTCCCCCTTATGCAACCGTATGTTTTCCCTAATGCCGTTCATATATTTACACAACCATAGCAATATTTACGTAATAGTATTGCTAAACAATGAAAAATATGCGTTACATGTACGTGAATATGTTGCATAAAAATAATGCTTTTTTTTGTGTGCAAAAACCACTGGGTGCATGATATTCTCGCCTTTATCTACGTGTACAAATATTGCCAATGTGTAACGAAGTTTAAATCCTATTTATGGAATATCATTCGTGTCAACTGCAGAAAGGAAATTTAAGACTTGATTTGAAATGTACAATAGACCAATATCTATGCGGGTGCTTGACTTTTTTCCAGGTGTATATTTTGACAAAAATATATGTTTAAACTCTGAGTGTTGTATATGTGCATACTTTCCTTATGGCATGATTTCATAAAGTAATTGATTTATTTATTATGCAGTTGCCAGAATAGTGGTCCTTAATGAAATATGCTGGCTGGTTCGAATAACAAATCCAACTCAGATAGCAGATAAATGATCCTTTAACTAAACCTTTATTAAAAAGACAGGTTAACGTCAAATCCCACAACTTATTTCTCCTTTTGTTTTATTACATATCTGTTTTCCTGAATTAGTGATGTGCTATTTTTAACATCGTGTCCAATGATTTTAATTAATACAATTCTACAGTTAGATACTAGATTAATTATCTCCCTGTGGTTCTTGTTTCAATGTCCGTGTTCCCATCGTTTACCATTGTGTTGCCCAGACTTTAAAATCATTGACTGGATTGTTATGAAGATGTGGCGACTGACAGAACCACAATTTTCGTAAGTGTGGAAAAAATGGACTCTCTCCACCACAGCTGTGATGAATGTAACCTATTATTTCACACAGCACGGTCATATTTCACGTTTCCTGTGATTGGTGCCGGTTTCAACTTGCATTTTGACACCTGGTTAAAATATTCATGTATTACTGGGCTATGAACCCTGAAAAAAATTACCATTGTTCGTATCGCAATAATGGTTGTTTTCATAAACAATGAGTCACGGAAATTGGTTATTGTATATCAACTAATGAAATCTGGTATTAGGGTTTACAAGTTGATTTTAGTCGATCCGTAGTTTAATCATATTTAATGGCGTTTATAATAATGAAATGGGGTCGGACTATAAGTTCTTACAACTTAGTTACGGTCATTGCCGTACAGTTGGACAGAGTATGAGAAATGAAAAAATGGCATCACTACGATATGTGATACTAGTGATAAAAACATATATATTTATACCTAACTTACACCGCACATTTGCCTCTCTGATGATGTCATATTTACAGAATTTCCTAACATTCGGTTTCATGTAACTTTGTAATCTCGAAGAGTGCACCGCTAATAATGTTTTACCGAAAGTATGGAAATACTGTACATCTTAGAATAGAATCATTGGGGCCCACGTTTCGGACACAATTTGCACTACATCCCATTGAAAATGATGGAGTGCGAATCGAGGCAAGAAATGTTGCTTTAAGTTGTGACGGCTTAAAATGAAGTCCCACTTCACATGGTATGACCACACTGTATAACCTTAGACACTGTGTCTGACATTGTGGCATTGGTCATCAAACTACGGACCTTGGCCTTTCAAGACAGACTCACGGATTCGAGCAATCCTCTATCACACCAATCGGAAAATGAGACATCAGTTGGAGTCGACGACAACATTCGAACTATATACATGTAGCATGAGACGCAGTGGAAATACAACGTGCGTATTTGTCCTTTTTTATATTTTCTAACCAATTTTGGGTGAAATCAAGTTTACATTTTCAAAGCCTACATATAAAGTGTCCTGCACATACATACATACATACATACATACATACATACAAATATAATAATAATAATAATAATAATCATAATAATAATAATAATAATAATAATAATAATAATATAGCAACACTAATACATAATATATATAAATATATTAAAGAATTACAAATAAAATATATGGCGGAAAAAACAACAACAAAACACACACACACAAAGCCTTTCTCATACTTAATAAAATTTTAAGACATCCTTAATATGTAAAACGGTAAAATGAACATAATTATGATTTAAAATAATAATAATAATAAGACCCTAACCAAAGTAAAATACTTCAGATGAAAAGAAAGAAGAAAAAGTACAATAATGCACTAATAAGTTCAAGATATACTCAAAAGTAAACTTCTTTCAATATTTTCACTCGTCCTGCTATCTTTATTTCTCTTCTTTATCTTATTAGTCTCAACCTATCCTATTACTCTGTCATCATTATTTTTTTCATAATTAAAATTCTCCATTATACTAGACTTTTTATGCCAGAAAGTATCTTTATTAAGTACCAATGATTAGTAACACTGACTAAATAGATTTTTGTAATTACTACTATATTTTGTGATTGATCTTTATGACCTTCCCACCCAACCCATCAGGCCCCTTAAGCCACCTACTGGGTCCAACAGAGCGGGTGGGGGCGCAATATTTAAAAAAAAATATAGGCAGTGACAAGCGGCTTGTCGCTTTGCCAGAGCCGTGATAAGGGAAAAGTTCCGGTTGAACTAGCGAACATCGGGAATACCCGTGCGATTTTTTAAATTTAAAGCTGAAAAATAGTGCATTTTTGTGAGTTTTAGGGGGTTGTATGTCTACATTTATGTATGGTCGGGGAATTTTAGGCCCCCCCCCCCCCCCCATTGAATCTCCAGACAGATAGGATAGTGCATTAGTCAGCAGAGTGTCAGCAGGGAGCCACATTCCACACATACCAAATTGTCAATGCCTTTAAGATGTTATAACAGGTTTTGGATGTAACTCTATACAAAGAGTGGGTACAGAGAATATATTTTAACTTTTCATTTATATTCCTAATAAAAAATTTGCTGACCCTCTTCGAGAACTCTCCTAAATAAAATCTCTTGTGTAATTATATACACTACATTCTAAAGGTACATGACATTCTGTTTCAAAAGCAGGACAAAATGGACACACACGGTTTCTTATAACTTCCAGTTTCAATCCTTATGGAAGCTAACCCACATCTGAATTTACACAGAGCGGCTCGGTAAAGAGGCGACATGAGTAGCTTACACTATCCTTCTGTACCAAAAGAAGCTTTCAAATCTTTATATGTGGGAATTTTATTACGCCCCCTGCCTGAAGTGCCAACCTGACTATTTGATGCTCAGACCATTTCTGGGTAAACAGACTATGGGAAAGCTTCTGTACTTTCTGTAAAAAGCGATACTGAGGAATACCATTTTCAATATTGCTATGATGTAGGAGAATCATACGTGTCAGTGCTTTACATATTAAAACCAGTTACCAATATTTCTTAGCGTTTGCTCAGAGCGCAATTCTCTTATTTAACCGTGATATGTTCAAATGAGATAACCCCACCTAAAAATTACAGACAGATTCAGCTGTCTAACTTCAACAGGGATCCATCCCATTTCTCCTATGACCGCAGATTTAGAGGTATATTTCCCACGCCAAGGAAAAATCTTATTGCTCGATTAGAACAGAACAGAACAGATTTTATTACACGTAAACTTTACAGTTTTTTTTGTGTTATATACACATAATTAATAAAGATATACATCACAATTATACACTGCATTAATGCAAGAGAATTGTCTTGAGCCAAATACTTCAAAACCATAATTAATTACTGGCCAAACCATTGATGCAAACAATTTAGTAAACACATCATACTGCAAACCACCAACTCCTTTGCACCTATCACTGATTAATCCAAGTCTGTTTGCGCTAAGGGCAACATCCTTTACTGTAATGTTTCAGTCAAGAAACTCATTAAGAACAACTTCTAAATACTTATAATTGTCAACAACCTCCAGTGTTTCATCTCCACATAAAAATCTAAAGAACAAGAGGCAAATGCTTGTTCACCTTCAAGGGAAATACCTTTACCTAAATATAATGCCAGGTCATTGATGTAGAGACTAAAAAATACGGTGATAAAATACAGCCCTGACGTAACGCATAGAAAACGGATTTCAAAACATACGCACACGTTTTCTCAATTTACTAAAATGAATGTGCTACATTTATATCAATTTTAAGGTACACTGAGATTGCTGTTATTTGTAATGTATCATTTGGTAGCTATTTTTCGGCGTAATCTGTATAAAATGGGGTTTGGCCTATTTCTTAAACCAATCTTATCTTCGTTAACAATGGATGAGATCGGAAAAGCACCCGTTTCATTGGGTTGCATAAATTATTTTAGGTTATTCCATCATAGAATAGGAGTTTCAGGGTGCATATCTTTCTGCATATTTGTCAAATGGCAAATTACAATTTAATCTACCTATGAAACCATAAAATATATCCAGTTGGAAAATTCAAACATAAATCAAAGCACCGAAGGCACTGATAGACTGTCGGCGTGTTGGTCGTGGTGAGCAGCAAGCGCGCTAGATTGTAATCCAAATAGGTTATATGCTGGATTCTTATCTGTTTATAAAGGGGGGGGGGGGTATACATGTGGTCAGTATCAGTTTCTCAGTTGTCAAATAAGAAACAAGAAAAGATAGTTTTCATTTTTTTATTAAACATTAGAACACGATAATCAAAATTAAAAACATACATCTAAACTAAATATTGAACAAGAGCTGTCATAGAACAGAACGCTCGACTATGAAATTGATTTCAAATGCCCTATATATAGAATAATAAAAATGATAAACCTTGATACTCTGACCCTTTATATTTATGAAGTCTAAAATCAATCCCATGCCTATGATGATGATGATGATGAACAGAAGCAACGACTAACTAACTTAATCTAGAATATTGACTCGATTTTTTAGGTGCAATGGAATTTCCATTTCGCGGTTTTTTACATTGCGCGGTATATGAAAAATCTTGATGATATAGATACACAAATTAATAATTTTCATTAAATTTAAAACATTATATTGATTATTATTATTTTGTGATATGATGCCTGTTTATCTAGATACACTCTTTTATACCTGGCCTGGAGAGTGGAGCCAGCAGTGTAAACATCGTACGTGTGCCTGCTTTATTTTGAGAGAACATTATTAAATAGCGTATACCAGAGCATAAGTATTGTATTCTTATTTTAATCCATGCAAGAATAATATAACAAATTTCAACTCATTGTGTCTAGCAAACTTCCTTTGCGTGTTCTATCAATGGACTTTACTGCTATTCTGAAAATAAAATTTCCATTGCTCGGTAATACTTTCATTGCGTCCATTGCTCCATAAATTTTCATTGCGTGTTTTAGGCCTACCACTTCAAAACATTGGGTCACGTGATCTTCCATTCCACTAAATTATTGCCGCTTTTTTCCACTGTTCTAGCTTTTGCGTGGCTATTGAGTTTATAAGAAGACAGAAATGCAACGTAATATATCATTATCGTGCAAAACGCTGCTGAACTACTTTGGGTTAATTACATACTTATGCGAAGCACTATTTTTCATAATTGCATGAGAGGATCTACATGTACTCCAGTTGGGTTAAATCTTTGTTTTGTAAACGACGCAGGTATTTTGTTCACGCTGAAAATGGTTGTATCAGCTTGAAGAATTTGTAAAAGAAGAGTGGACACACAAACTTTACACATTAAAAGAGTTTCTAAATATCATTTAAACGTAGTTGCAACACATATGTGTAACACTCCACTCGCTTTCGTTAGCTCAGCTTGCATTGTATGGATCCGTACAAGGCGCGGAGTGTTACAGTTAAAAATGTTGTGGAAAATATGCAAGTTAGAAAGGCCCGATTTCGAATTTCAGCATAAGACTAAACGCCGCTGGCCGCCAGTCTAAAAACCATCCACTTGAAAAGGTAAACAGTTGTGAAGCTTTAGAAAACGTAGTTAACCTTGCTTATATTACATTTTTGTCGCTTTCTTTTTCATTGGCTGGTATATTATATTTTCTAAATTTAGCGACAAATACGTTTTCTAGCATTATTTAAACATTACCATTTAAAACTTGCCAGTATTATTATATTTAATATATTATAGTGTTACACTTTTACTTTCTTTAACTTTCATATCTTTGTTGTTGTTTTTTTTCTTACGCCGAATACCCCTTTTTTTAAAAAGATAATTCTTGTTTATCATACTGACATATTAATATTCAATAAGAAAATAAGATTTAGTACTACACACATGTCATGTAAAACTGTCAAAAGTGTCAAGGTTTCAAGTTATTTGGCAAATCGGCATTACAATAGGCCAATGGAACAAAGCATTCGGAAGCAAGAATGTTTTTGCCTCAAAATAAATCTTCCATAATAATACCACACAAAGACTAAGTGCATTATTCTGAAACTGACCCAACCGGTTCTGGGAATAATTTTAGGTGATTAGCATTAAGCACAAGGGTGTTATACGTACATTAGTACGGCTTTAATGACTTTTGTATGTCGCGGTCTGGGATTGAACCTATGACCTCCTGATTCTGAGACAGGCGCTGACATCAGGGGCTCGCTCGTTGACTTATGGAGAGCAACCATATAGCAAAAGAAAAACTTATCTCCGTGGTTAAAAATCGGAAACCTTCAGCAAGACAATTTCCCAAAGCTAAACGAAGACCAACTGCAGACTCTATCATGAGGTGCATATCAACTGTGGATGAGTACAAGTTAACTTCAGGAACACCTAGATGAAATTTGATTAACATAGATACTTGGGGAGCCACTCTCAGAAAATTTACCTATGTGGCTGGTTTCATTGATACTGAACTATACTTACATGGTATAACAGGTGTCATGTAGGATGGAGATTAGTAGAAATCACGAGGCTTTAGACAAGGTCATGTGTGCGAGAAATGGATGAAAGCCAAGATGTTGCTAATTTGCCAGTTACTTTTGAAGAGACAGTTTCCGACTTCACGTTCCGAGTCTCACAAAGAAAATATATATACAGAAACTTTCTAAATGAATCGACGTTTATTTCATCTAGATTTTGTACTAATTAACGCAAGCAAACTATTCTGTATATATTAATACATGTTGGTGACGATGGTGATGACTTGGAGAATATGATGAATACAAATTGTACAGAAATACATCATCTTGTGTATTACGTTAATTATTATTATTACTACAGTATTCTGATACATCATGTAGTATCATCTTTAACCTAATTGGTTACATGAAAACATTTTGTTGATTAAAGTATCACCACAAAGGACTCCTATCGCTTTAGAACAGTTTGCGTACGTATTACACTTTTAACCATTAAACTGTATTTTCCAGTATGGAATATATATATATTTTTTATTATTTTTGCAAATGGAGCCGCATAATAGTAAAAGGGAGCAATCACCGTTTTTTTTGTTGTTGTTTTTTTAATTAAATAAAACCATGTAATGTGTTTGAAAAAAAAAAAACACACACACTTTATGCATCAGTTACTTGTATTAACTGACGTCAAAAACAAAAAACACACAAAAAAAAAAACACAAAAAAAAACAACAACAAAAAAAAAAGTCGACAAGATTTAAAATACGTAAGCTTTCTTCTGTAGTTATGTCGTTATTAAAAAGAAATTCGACACATTTAATGGAAATCTGATAAACTTTAAATCTTGGTAAGCAACCTGAGTCATTAAAGCTCAGAAAAAAGGTTTTGGAAGATGTTTCGTAACCTTAAAATATTCAAATTTTTAGATACATATTAACATCAAATTGAAAAATAAATGAAACCGCAGTTCAATAACATACATTACAGCATAATGTGGAAAGTGTAGAAAACACAAACACTATACACATGGCCGTATCGGACATGTCTAATTGACGGCTCCAGGCCAAATATGCGGTCCCAGTGTGATATAGTGCTTGAAACGGGTGAATTTCACTGAAATGTGTAGCATATGTTGTAAAGCCTTGTAAATATATATTTAATTTTATACATATCATCAATACAAAAAGAATATCATACTCCTACTATCGGGAAGGTTTTAAATTCCGGTACCAGTACCTATATCCTGTACCAAATGAAAACTTATCTGTGCTATTTTGTTTCGTTATCATCGTCCTTTGTTGTTGCTGATGATTTTGATTTTTTTTTACATTAACAATAACACCGCATTAGTAGCTTACTATCTTGAAATGCCATGCATCTTGCAGACCCAAACTCTTCCAATAATTATTCAAGAAAAAATACCTGTTTTAAAATGTATCTCATTTGATTAGATTAGTCAACTTATGACATCTCAATTCATCATCATAGACTATGTCTACTATGATTAAAGTATTTTTATGTACTTTTGTGTTCTATATTTCTGAATAATTTGATAATATGAGTTTCTCATCGGGGTCACGTTCTCGATAATTTAATGATTTTTTTTTCAGATTTAATAGATTAAATGTTTGAAAAAGGAGGCGGGGGGGGGGGGGGGTTAAGGCTGAAGACACTCTTGATTTACATGGACTTTTTTACTTTTTAGAACACATATTTGAAATCTCTGAAACAAGCGGCCTACAGCTGAGGACATTTGTGAAAATGACATGTATCATTGCCTAGTGGAAATATTAGACCTGCTGTTTTTAAATGATCCATTAAAATACATATTCTGAGACGACTTTGCTTTATTTAAGTCGTGCTTCATAAACATGCGCGGCGTCTTTGGTGCTTTGCATCAAAATTAACCTTTTTTCACTATATACGAGTATCTAGTTTAAAAGTCAATGGACAAAATATAAATGTTCAACTATTTTCCTCCATTAAGTAGTTTTTTTGTGTCTCTGTTCCCTTTGTACCAGTAATGATCCTCATTTGGAAATATTTACTGTAACTAAAGCATGGAAACACCTAATCGTGACCTTGGCTTCAATGAGTACATACATGTTTTATAAGTGATATTATACTGCGACGTAAAATTCTCTTTTCTGCTTGGTCAATAAACCGTGTACATAACGTCATGTGCACTGGGTATATGTTTCTGACGCCTTATAAGTATTTATCAATGCAGAAATAGGACTGAACTTTGAAGTTTAATGAATCCGCTATACAGTTTCCTGACAGGGTACATGACGGCTGAAGAAAATAATATCACCTCAGATGACTTTCCTCAGCCGGGAGTAAATAGTCATGTACCCAGTCAAGAAACTGTATAATTAATAATGTATACATTTACGATCTGCTGACGCGTTGCGTTCTAGTCGCTATTCGCTATTCAGCTTCACTATAAATTTAGATGCTTGCAAGCTAGTACTCATATAGATGTAATATTGGTGAATTTCACACTTTTTTTCATTTTGTAAAAGCCTGCCCTTCGTGGCCCTATTCATCACGAGTGTTCATTTGTAATTCTGTTGTATGATGCTGCTTTATTCGTCTGCTTAACGAAATCACGTTTTGTTCTAAAAATAGCATATATCTATCTTTTTAAGGTGAAATATCTCGTTTGCGATGATATTTAATAGTTCTTCCAGTCACGTAATTTTGTTTACAGGTGTAAAAATCATAAATAAGCGATAAACTTTTTAAAATTGAGTTGAAACTTGAACTTCGGTGCTACTTAGGATTCATGGTGTCCGTAAAAATGATTTATGATTCAAAGATGATGTAAGGGAATTTTTCAGTGGATCTGAGAAATCGGTTTGGCGCCCCATTGGAGCGAGAAAGCGTTGAAGCACAAAACGAAACAGTTTCGGGGCAAGGATTTATGAATTGTGCAATTGATGAGATAATGGTACTGTTTTACATATGTTCGATGAAGCATGCTTAATTAGAAACGAACAGGTGAGCTGTAGCAAAGAAATTGCATTTCTGCAGACGGTGGCTACTGTAAATGATAAATTGCATTAAGTCATCCTTAAAACATAAGCACACCGTTCAATCGGAAAATGAGACATCAGTTGGAGTCGACGACAACAATCGTACTATATAAATGTAGCATGAGACGCAGTGGATATACAATGTGCGTATTTGTCTTTTTTTATATTTTCTAACGAATTTTGTGTAAAATCAAGTTTGCATTTTCAAAGACTACATATATTTAGTGTCCTGCAGATAAACCGTTGGTCCTGTAGACGCCTAACGTATCGTGAATTTGAATGAAAAATGACCAAACGTTTCGAAGGAATGAGCCATTTGGCCAGTCAGTCACAAAAAAATACAGTATGATTTCTGATAAAAGTGAATTATCTCAAGCTACGCATCAATAACTTAAGCATTCTGTCTCTGATTCATCCAAACCACGGCTTCAGAAACGCTATTATTGCAGAGATATAAAATGTTAAAATTGGCATATCTTTGAAAATTGAGTAACGATGAAAACAGTGGGTAGCGATTCAAGGTTAACGACGAAATCAGTTGAATAGCTAGTATGGATAACTTCAAAAACAGTCGAACCCAATCATTTTGTGACATTCATTTGAAATAAAAGTTACCCTCCACTTCAAAACACACACACACACACACACACACACACACGAAATTTTAAGTGAATAAGCTAATCAAATGAATTGGCTTCTCATTTTGATATAATTTATTATCATCATTGCTTACGGTATATATTTTGATATTTATTAAGGTCTCTCCTGAGAGAGACAGACTCAAAATTACAAATCATGGCAACTCCAAAACCACACTGAATTGAACAATACCATTTGTATGGATTGAACGAAGGAACCCCAAGACAAATAAGTTACATTGAGTTAATTTTGCAATCGTTTATGAATGGCATTATCAGGAAATCTTGAAACGTCTTAGACGAGTAGACATTTGTTCTAGGGATACTTATATTTGTCTCACCAGGCATTTAAATCATTATTAATTGTCTTATTCTATGTCTCCATGTTTTGTTTCGATGGAGACATTGTATCAGAATATTATTGTCTTCTAATCGCTGTAATCGTATCATTATTGTATAAATATATATATACATGATTTTTCCCCTATTCTTTTCTAATATGTTTTTCTTCTTTTTTTCTTTCACTTTGTTAAATTTCAGTACAGTTCTTTCCATTGTCGATGTTTATACTAGTTAATATGTGGCGGAAATAAAGATGTATATACATATTTTTTAATTAATCGAGGGAGGGGGAAAATCAATATAATATCACGAGATAAAATATAATGATATTCCACTGAAACCAACAGTTTTTCTTTATATTAAGTGTTTTTTCTGCCTGTTATTGGGCTCCATAAAGTAAAAAAGGAGTTCCGTTATAAAACAGTGGGAATTAAAGAAATGGTACTATTCATTTTTTTAAAACAGATGATAATTACATTGTTAATTCACAGAAAGATACCTAAAATTCAGTGAAAAACAATCAATAAACGCATATAATTACCAAAAACGATATATTTCAAAATGATCTTTGACTATATAACACAATTTTATGAGATGAATGACACGATTTATCGCAATGGTTCGACTGTTGTCGAGGTTATCCATACTAGCTATTCAACTGATTTCGTCGTTATCCTTGAATCGCTACCGACTGTTGTCATATTACCCAAATTTCGAAGACATTTCAATTTTAACATATTATATCTCTGCAAATAATGCGTTTGGGAAGCCGCGGTTTGGATGAATAAGTGACAGAATATTAAAGCTAATGTTGCGTAGCTTGAAATAATTCACTTTGATCAGAAAAGGTTTTTTTTTTTTTTTTTGTTCTTTTTTTTATTTTTATTTTTTTTTTGTGACTGACTAGCCAAGTGGTTCATTCCTTCGAAACATTTGGTCACATTTCATTCAAATTCACGATATGAAGGCCTTAACAGTTTGCCAGCAGGACATTAAATATATGTAGTCTTTGAAAATGCAGAAAATTGGTTAGAAAATATAAAAACCAGACAAATACGCACATTGTATATCCACTGCGTCTCATGCTACATGTATATAGTACGATTGTTGTCGTCGACTCCAACTGGTGTCTCATTTTCCGATTGAACGGTGTGCCTATATTTTATTACATATTTCATATTATCAAGGAACGGAATTTTCTATGTTTTAGCTACTTGTGTTGGACTAATCAGTTCGTCGTATTCGTTAAGGAGTAATGCATTTTATAATTTTAGACAGATGATTGGTTTTTGGTTGATAACGTAACTGAAAGCTTATTACTGATTGTATAGGTCGACGCTGTCTGTCACTACGTTTGGTCTACATTGCTACAATAATATTTTGACTTGTAAACTGTGTAAAAGGACCAAATTTCAAATGATAACAAGGACATTAACATTTTATTGTTATGTTTTGATATTTATCATAACTTACTCCAGCTTCAAATTCTTAGTACAATTATGAAATAACAGTTTTCAATTATTTGTGCCAAAGTCCCTGATTCATCATCATTCAGTGAGAAAGACGGGCTGATTAATCGACGAATTGTTTTCGCGGACAAATTTCCAAGTGAACATGTATTCGATGCAGTACACTTTATTTTTAGATATAAATGTCCTTGCTACAATGTAGTCGTGTAAAAGATTCAAAAAAATGTTTGAGACTTTAAAAAAGCAAGAGTACCTTGATATAATGACATCATCATTAAAAAAGTGTTATCATCATTAAAAAAGTGACATCACCATTAAAAAAGTACCATCTACTGGCCCTAGTCAAACATTATGGTTATCAACAACTAACAAGCAAAGCTTAAGGAGCGTAGACCGAGCAGTCATCGTGACCGTATCTTTTAATTTGAAAAAAATAAAAAAAAATCAAAAAAAATCAGTGCACGTAACCAACGTGCACGCAATGACTTTCTATCCCCAAGTTAATATGCATGTTCTTCACACCGACCAAAGACCTATAAAATGCTTAATAGGTCTTTGCACCGACACAGGCTCAGATTGTTAATCGATTCTTATTTAAAAAAAAGTTCATGTGTTACGAAATCCAACCAATTCTTTTCATTAAAGCAACTCGTTCACACTGTCAGATAGACATTGCCTAAGAATTTGATTTGAACTATATGTGTGTATTACGTCATCATTACCCATTTGCAAACGCATGATTGTCCAATGCAACCACCCGTAATTGTATAAAAATGGTAGTTTCCTCATCGCAAGGCAATACCGTCATGGACGGTATGAAACTATATTTAGAATTATAAAACCATTTTTTTTCATTTGTGCTATCTTACGAAATCGCTAACCTGAACTGGTGAAGACGCCATGTTGCGGAATGTGTCACATGGTACCACAATCACCTGCTTGGGGATGCTATATTCTATATTTAATCGATTTCGCCGAAGTTGCGTTTACGAAATTAACGTTTTCCCGTGCAAAGTGACATAGTTTCCCCTGTTTATTTGTCAGGAAGCAAAGATTTCACCAACATTAACGAAGGTGAGGATATTTTTTTAAATTTCTACCGATCATCTGTGAACAAGCTGCTTTGATACTCAGATGTTTAAGAAAATAAAAAAATGACTGTAAGTATAGTCCTTAAGTTCCATTTCGTCATTTTTAGATAGCTGTATTCCCCTTATGTTTTATCAAAACATTTTTACCACTCTATTCAAATAAAACTAATTTTCAAAATGGATTATCGATTGACTCATGCAGAACTTTATCTCGATTTTTGTCATACATGTTTCCTCGTGCAGCCCATGCTTACTGTCTACCGCATGCTTTTTCTTCTCTTGGTCTATAATTGATTATTACGTACACATGCACTTAACCATAAATATGTAATTTAAAATGCCGCGAAAGTCGTTTGAAGAGCGTTCACGTGCAGTCGGTATGCTAACGGGAGGCACGCACTTTCGTTGGTCAGGTAAGCCAATCATCCATTTTTCTTTGAAAGGAATAATGACATGATTTAGTATATAAAAGGAAAAACATGTCAGATGTTGCGATTTTATCATTTTTATGCGTTCGGCGGAAGCCACAGTCTTTAGTAGTTGCAATCAAAAGCAGGCGCATTCAATTTAACTGTCTCACTCCGCGCTCTAAACCTTTTTCACGCAATGCGTTTCTACGTTAATTAATGTGGTGGGATTGTTACTTAGACGTTTTTGACCATAATAGATTAACGCTTTTAAACTGTCATTTTTTTATTTGATTATTTTGTTCTTTTGTGGGTTTTAGCGCTGAAAACATACATTATACACGTGAGCAAACTGTCTATCAGGTTTAACGTTTCAGTATTTCAGTCATTTGGAGACTATGTCTATTTGTGACAGCACGCGCGCGCGTGTGTGTGTGCTTTTCGATCCCGTAACGCAATTCAACAGTACAACGACTTTTAAGATTCGAAATATCACGCTAATTTTCAAAGATGTCTATCTTATAATTTGATATTGCCTCAGGTTTTGGATACAACTAAATATTTCAACCCATTAATTTACTTTAATATTTCTTTACAATATTTAACTATGCGTTTCTTTATTTTAAGCTCGACCATTCGAATGATAGGGGAGTTGTCCTATCCTCAGATCGGCGTCAGCATCGGCGTAACAATTGGTTCAGATTTCGCGTTGAACTTCATTTCTCATTGTGTATTATCATAGCTATTCATTTAAAATATCACGCATGTCTTCGGGGTCATTTTGATACAAATTATGGCCCTTTTTGGACTTAGAACGTTTGGGTTAAGTTTGCTTATATATAGAAAATGAAAATTATGAATTTCACTTTTTTTTAATGTCCATTCTTTGTTAAGAAATCTATGAAAAATATTTCTAAAAAAGAACAAAAGCAAATATTTTAGTATTTACTGAAATTCTTGTGAAAAAATCAACTAATACAATTATCAATATTTATCTATAAATGCTTTGCACACAAAAATCAAATATAATAATTAGTTTCCCTTTTATACCCTCATGCATTTATATTTCGTAATACACCAGTATTTGATTCTGTACGTACATTTGTATGTTAAACTTTATGTATGTACGTATAAATGTATAGATATATAGATATATAAGTGCACATATAATTATGTATATATGGGTATGTATATGTGTGCACGTGTAAGTGTGTGTATACGTATGAAACCCTTTTCAAAAACGGATTAAGACTTAAAGCATAATTCGTGATTTGTTACTCGTAGTTTTATAGCTATCAACATCTAGACCAGTCCCGAGTGGTTCGAGAGTCCGCCCCGGAATCGGGAGGTCGTGGGTTCGATCCCCGGCGGCCGCGACATACCAAAAAGGTACTGTTATAGTTCCCTTGTGGTTGGCGCTCAGCAGTTGCAGGACTGATTGGCCCGGTGTCAGTATAATGTGACTGGGTGTGGTATCGTGCCATATGTCTACGACGTGATACTGCAGTGTAGCAGCACTATATATGTTTCAAGTAGACATCGTCTCCAAATGAATGAAATACTGTCGGTGGAACGTTAAATCTAACAAACAAACTAACTAAGAACGATTCTGATGGTGTTAAGTATGATATTATGCATGTCATATCTTCCCATTTACAATTAAAATGTAATATTTTCATGACAAACAATTGATATATACATTATATTATTATCTGAAAATGGATCCAAAAGCGGGACTTGTATTTTCCTTTTCCTGAATGTGTGTGTGTGTGTTTTTTGTGTGTTCTTTTTACATAATCATGGACAAAAGCAATCCTTAAGCAAGGTTGTTGTAATGAAAAAAGAGGCTTTAAGTATACGGAGGGTGGTGATATCTGAAGCGTGGTGGTATCTGCAATTGTAAGATACTCCAAGAAAAACTGATCTGATCGGGGTATGTTTTAGTCAGGAAATGTATTGATACAAAGCGATTGTGTGTAAGCGTTTGTTAATGGTGTGTGTGTGTGCGTGTGTGTGTGTGTGTGTGTGTGTGTGTGTTTACGCCCATCTCTTAAAAAAACAGCGGAATTATAGGACAATAACAAGTTTTATGATTATATATTTAACTGTGATTAGAGAAACTCACAATCACGCGCGCACATACACCGAGAGAGAGAGAGAGAGAGAGAGAGAACTGTGCACATGTATCCTTTACTTTAAAGCAATCAATAAAGCAGGGTACAATGTTTTTGCATATAATTGTTTTATTGCGTCGATCTTTTTTTTTTCCATATTGAGGAAACGAGACTCTCTTTAATCAACAAAATTGATATTGATAATGTTTGTACTCTATCACGCACTTCAATTGATATTGTAATTTGAGCATTGCGTGTATCGCTTCAGAAATTTAACATGAGTTTGACCTTGTGGGCCTCTGCAATTAAAAAAAAATAAGTCAACAAGAAAATCAAATAAACAACCAATCTATATGTTAGATTCACAAAGACAACGACATACTTGAACAATGTCATACCGTTCTGTCTCGGGTTCGAATTAAGTCAGTAACATAACGTAGGTGTAAGTAGGCACTAGTAATTTCCTTAGCTCAAAAGTCCAGACCGAATAGAGGAATTTCCAAAAAAAAAAAAAAAAAAAAATGAAATATTGTATATTTTACGTAAAACACAACAAACAAAACATAAACAGTTACGTTGCATACTTATATGTATAAAACAATATGCGTAGTTAGACAGATGTACAACTTTTCATTACCAAAACCCATGGCTGCCTATTGCGTTTCAATGTTTTCGGTATATTTTGGTCTGTTTCTCGATTACGGTTGAATTACTCTAATGTCGGTCACGTACACGTCGTCTGATTTCTTTTTTGTTATTCATTTTACAACGTTCTGTTGAGCGGAAAAATGCGACATCGCAGATATACTAAGCGTTCGCTTCAAATCAAAGTATTTTTTTAATAATTTAGATTTTTTTTTCACGTATAAGAAATTCTTAACATTTCTATTATGCCAGTAAATAATGGGAACATATATAAAAAATAATTAAAGGAAATGATGATTAATATCACTTCCGGTCTAATATGTTAACATTTTACTCTCGTCGTCTAGAAAAGTTAGAAATCGAAAACACTGCAGTAACAACTGTCTAACTCTGTTTCTTATGGTGCATATCTTGCATATCTGTTCTAGTTAGTACGATAATATTGTCTAACAAAACAAAACAAAACATTTTTTTTTACAATAAAAAGTGGCAGATTATCATCGTTTGCTAATTTTAACCCTGAGTGAAATTTGTTAGTGATTCATCTCAAATTCAAATTACTTTATGTTTGAACGGTAAAATGTGTTTATACTTTGCCTTAATGTTACTAAGATGTCAAAGCTATTTTTATTAAACGAAGAATGTTGCCCCAGGGTTGGAAAACACATGTTTGAGTGGTAACCAAAGTTATTGAAAATCATGTCGTGCGAAAAGGGTGAGCACTTTTCCATACCGTATGATATTTTAGTAAACTATTCAATGCAAATGTGGTTTGGTATATGATTTAAACATATTATTTTCAACACACATATATTGGAAACCATTTTGTACAAAATATTGACATTATGTTGAATTTAATCCATTTTTGTGTTTTCATTTTAATCATGAAGTCCGAAATGGGGGCAGGGTAAAGGAAATGTCCATATTTTTTTATTCGATGGTTAATTTTGTTAAAAAACAAAACAAAAAACAAATCAGTTGTATTAATGAAACAATACATATTCAGAATATATATATATAGTTTATTAAGATCTTGAAAAGTTCCCCAAAGTACTACCTTAGCAAAATGGACAAGATCAAATGTTGACAAAACATAGTGTCATTGTAGTAGACTTTTATCCAATAAAATTTGATACTTAACAAGCACCTCATAAGCCATTCTCCGACCGCGACATACCAAAGTTTTAAAAAATGGTACTGGTATAGCTCCATTGTTTGGCGCTCAGCATATAAGAGAAGTTGCAGGACTGGTTAGCCGGTGTCAGGATAATGTGACTGGGTGTGGTATCATGCCACATGTCTACGGCGTAATACTGCAGTGTGGCAGGACTATATCTGTCTAAAGTAGACATCGTCTCCAAATGACTGAAATGCTGTTGGTGGGGCGTTAAACTCAACAAACATACAAAAAAGCCATTTTGAGTACCCGTGCCTCTTCTCACAATTATACGCCACCATCCGCACCTTCGATTGTGATTTATACCGGTTGTTAGAACTTGTTTTCCGATCGATATAAAATATAAAAAATGATGTTTTTTGTTGTATTTTGTTGGGTTTTTTACACCTATTTTGCCAGCAATCTACACCTCCAAAAGGTACTTTAGATATGGGCACATAACAGTATTTATTAGTAATTCCAAGTCAAATGAAGAGTATAGGGACATTGGTAGCCAAAACATTTAGTCGTGTGAAGATTAATTCATGACATATACACATTAATCTGATCGTATTCAGTTTCACTGCTGACATTTTTCCGATTCATATTTTTGGCATTTATTTAGCGAACCAATTATAATAATCACACATACAAACTCGTTTGTTTCTGGTTTTCGTCATTCGTGGTGACAAAAAATCAAGTCAAATAAATACTTTATATCAACTATCTATAATAATAATAATAATAATAATAATAAAAATCAATAACATCATTTGTGTGCCCTCGAGCGACCCCACACGGTATGGTACGTTTTATTCTTACGAAGTAAAACAAAAACTGCGTAGGAAGCCGTAAACATGTATAATTATATTTCGGATGTTGATATATTCGAAGTAAGCGTTGTGATACATATTAACCCTTTCCCTCATAGAGGACACCATGAAAAGACCTATGCGAACAGCATAAAACCAGATCAGCCTGCGAGTAACTCGCAGGCTGATCAGGTTTTATGCTGTTCGCTGCTCCTCAGTGGCCTGGAAATGAGGATTTTGTAATTAAATTTGGTAAGGTTTAACTGTGGTTTTCTGCAGATCAGGCTTTATGTGGTACCTACTGAGTGCGTCAAAATGAGTCTATATGAGGGAAAGGGTTAATGATTAAAGGTCGGGGTCAGAATATTCGGAAAGGTACACGCCAGGGGGCTGCCATTGTCAGCAAACGACAACCATTGTAGGCTTATGCGTACATCCACGTAATTATCCGGACACATTCTCTTAGAAAGAAGTTCTAAAAAATCAATCGTAAAACTCGCCAGGTGATACCGATGTTTGTCTCAGAATAGCAAGGTTGTTCTAAAGTGTCTCTCTTAACGACAACAACGTAAAGGGTGTTGGAATGAAAAAGGCCAATGTGTGAAGTTAAGTCCATAGGGTGGAAACTCGGGCACACACTCTTGTTATGTGCGCAGATGTTCTGAAATAATGAGATAGGGATTACAAGCGGCTAATTACCTCGGTATATGTTCAGTTTGTCACAG
The DNA here is from genome assembly GCA_021229015.1 of Solen grandis. Taxonomy (NCBI): domain Eukaryota; kingdom Metazoa; phylum Mollusca; class Bivalvia; order Adapedonta; family Solenidae; genus Solen; species Solen grandis. The sequence continues at coordinate 33,841,333 of CM037783.1, read as the reverse complement.
TAATTATCATTATATAAGTCACAAAATGGCAAAGTGTATTGTCTATTTGTAATTATTTACCTGAATCATGCTGAGTTCATAAAGTTAATATAGGGGTCATGTTCTTTTAGCATGGTTTAAACGAACATTTATTAGATATGTATTCATGGTCAAACATTTGGTAGGGAAAGTTTTGACAGTTCGTCTAAGGGCTATCTGAAGACGATTATTTTTACCAAACCATGCTAAACGAAATCTTTGTCGCATAATTTCTCTACCCTAGTTCGTTGTAATTCCCCAATTTCAGTACTTGGAGAAAATAATTTCAAAATCGTAAAGAATTAGTTAAAAAATGAAATAAATGAAGAAACACGAAACAAAAGAAGGCAGCGATTCATCTCATTCTAGGTATTTTTATGTATTGCGTGCACCTATTATACCTCTTTGATAAATATTACTTGTTTTAATGATGGGCGGTCCTTAAATGCACTTTTATGGAAAAAAGTATATCTACTTAACCCTTTCCCTCATATAGACTCATTATGACGCACTCAATAGGTACCACATAAAGCCTGATCTGCAGAAAACCACAGTTAAACCTAACTAAATTTAATTACAAAATCCTCATTTCCAGACCACTGAGGAGCAGCGAACAGCATAAAACCTGATCAGCCTGCGAGTTACTCGCAGGCTGATCTGGTTTTATGCTGTTCGCATAGGTCTTTTCATGGTTTCCTCTATGAGGGAAAGGGTTAAACTGCTTTACAGTTTTCAAATCCATGCACATATAAATGGACATAATCCAATATATGTTTCAGTACTGGCTTACAATAAAGAACGAAAATGGAATTCGTCCTCAGTATTGTCTAATGTCAAATGATTTCATCTTCCATTTCTGAAATAACCATGACAACCTTATTTAACCAAAGTGCGTGAAAATAATCTAAGGTTATATGGAAAGAAATATGAGAACCGCTATTCAACTATAGACGCTGTAATTTGCTGACAGTGTGTTAAAAGTAATATACACAATGTCACCTATTTCCTTTAGTGTTAAAGAAAATATTATTCAAATTGAAATGCCATGAAATCCATTATTTACATAAAAAGGAACTACCAGGTTATATTAAAAAATATATAAAAACATGTCTAGTAAGCATTATCTCAAATTTAAGCAATAAATACGTTGATAGGAGGCAAAATCTAGGCCGCTTTATTCACGAACCGAAAAATAGACTTTTGTTTATGGTTTTGATTTTTGTTTTGGTTTAAGATCTGACTCTTCTAAGTATTACCTATGGTTCTTTTTCTTAAATGTGGAATTTAACTTAAGCGAGTCGAAGCCGCGCGCAGTGTTAACTTCCATATTTTTAAAGGAAATTACTATAAGTCGCTTACCGTATTTAGACGGAGGCGACCCGCCGTCTTTATTAGCTAGAAATCCAAAACAGGCATTGCTGACCTTGCTGATTTGCATATTTATCATTTTGTCACGTAGGCCACGCGGCTCACCTAACCGTTCATAAAAAACCTATTTCTCACATAACCCAGGCAAAAAAAAAACACAAAAAACAACGAAAAAAAAAAAATATATTGGTATAAATTTTTATATATTTTGAATTTTGACGGAAAAAGAGCTATTTTATTTGCTGAAAATTAAGACAACGGTAAATAGTATTATTTGTTTGTGGGTGAATAAGCTAATAGTCAAGCTGAAATGGTCAACCACTACGATACCGAAAGTATCGAGTTCGATTCATACTATAAGCGAGAAAGTTTTAAGACCTTAAATTAAGTCCTATCCTGGAAACACCGAAAGTTTTACAACCATTCAACAGGTATGTTTATTCTGTCTTATCTTATTACATTGTTCAGACTGAGTGTACATGTATGAACCATTATTGTGAAAGAGTTGTTTCTAAGTATTCGTAATGTACAACAATTTCTAGTTCTTGATTTTGCAACATAAAATTCAGTTTTATTTTCTTATTTCCCATCCGATAATGAAAACCTTCCTTTCACAGATTTTTACAGTAAGCTTCAAGTTTTTACAGTATGTATTACATACACAGAAAACATTTTGTAAATCATTTTCTTTACAAATAGATATGACTGTATCATCAGCGTAGAAATAGTTTTAGATAGACTGAAAAGTTATCATTTGTGTCTTGCATGGTGTGCCTTTTTCTACGTTTGTTAAATTAAGTTTAAGGTTATTAAGAAAGGTTGAAAATGGAAGAGCAGGGGTATAAA
>CM037783.1:33789001-33839001 GCA_021229015.1 Solen grandis | reverse complement strand
TCTGAATAGGTCATACACATGATATTTCTTACCAACACTTTTTCGAAGTTAACGTGAAATGAGTGACTTTTTAAATTTCATTCTTATTTTTTGTCCGGATCATAAGACATATGAAGTTTCACAGGCTATAATTGACTTTTAACTGTGTATTTGCCGATTCCCGAAAAGAGCTACCGTTATACAAACCAATAACTTGCGTGACGCTTTGCCACAGTGAAGTATATATCTCTTTTGATTAATTTTGACATAAACAGCAAGCGTTCTTTGAATAATATGCAAATGTATCTGCTATTGAACTAGACAAGAAATTATGTCCAATAGCTGCAAAAAATGTTTTTGGTGGTCAATTAATTTGTCAATGTTTTGATGGGGAATGGGAACGGGATATTGTCATCACTTGATCATTAACGTTAGTGTGGGTGAAGTTTTGCTTTTGGTAAAATACCAAAGCTATAACATGTGCATATGGAATACTTGTTAAGTATCAAAGTCACGGTAAGATAACTGAAGGGTTTACAAGTTACACAATCCTGTCATGTAATTTTACCGGATTATTGCCCCTTCTTAATGTAGAAAATTAATTTTCACTAATTACACACGTTATATTTGTAATGGTGATTATAATGAATTAAATAAGAATGATGTATTTATGTAGGTCTTAAATGGAACTATGTTTTGGGGCTCTTGAGGTTAGAAATGTGTGTAATATATCTTTATCCGATATACTAAGTGACTGTTAACATAATGAAACCAAACTTTGTTCGTGGTAATAAATAAAGACTACGTTTTATTAAAGTATGCATGAAGATCTTTAATAGGAAACATGCTTGCATGGAAATCTAAGGAATAAAATATTACAATGATTCGAGAACCTAGAGTGAGAGTTGATTTATTCTGTATGAAGGAACGGGATGGACAGCTTTATATTATGTTTCTTAAAGAGTTTTGTGCACGCATGCTTTCCAATTGGTCGTTAACCAAGCGGATAGTTTGCATTTCTGAAGTATAGAGGGTCATCGTCGGATATGCTCTCTAGTTAAATAATGTAGACAAAGCATCTTATCATCCATCCAAATATTTAAAAGTAAACAATGCATTTTAAAGCGATACATATTGAGTGGAGATTGGAAATGTGGTCATTGAATAGAATTTAGGTGAGTTTAAAATCTTTATACATTTTTTGAATTTAAATTATGACAATATTGAATAATAAATTGAATTTAAATTATGACAATATTGAATAATAAATTTGTATTTTAAGTCATTACATTGCGATTTTCTATCTTATTTTATGGAAATGATTATACCATTAACCTAATAATTTATATTCTTGCGTAAGAATGGAATATGTTTATATACCGGATATTGATTAGTCAGTGGGATGAAAGTAGATGAATGCCCTACACCTTTTTAACATCCCTTATAATATCAGAAAGCCGGAAACTAGAATATGTATTAACATCAGAATTTACTGACGTCATACGAGTATTGTTTGGCAACCTCTATTATTTTCCCTAGACCCTCTGTCAAAATCATTTTCTTTTTCTTTTTTCAGAAATTCAATATCAAGTTATATTTGTACACATGTACTAAGGCTGACGCCAAAGAACGTTAAAATATTAAACCGTTATTTGTAAAATGTCAATGTATAATTGTAATACCTCCCACTGTCACCAGCAGCGGGTAAAAACTAAACATAGAGTTACCAATCATATAGCTATTACAAATGTACGATTTAAGATTCGAGGTCCGATTCCTTAGGCGTCCACCAAAAAAGCCACCAAGATTCGTACAGGCTTAAACACTATTCAAAAAAAGAAATATTCTTTTCTTCATGTTTAAGGTATTTCATCCATCACTTTATTGTTATCGAAGTTCATCAAGAAATCGGGGGAATTCATAGAAATTTAAGCGTTTATAGACTTTGTATAGCCTATAACTCAAATTCAATGAAGGAGTGCATCTTTTTAATCATTTGAAGGACCATGATTATAATTCCATGATGGATAGATTACCTTAAGTTTATCTTCTTATTTCATATTATGCAACTCTCTTTAATTATTCTTTAAGGTAAAGTCCATTTAATGGTTCCGCTACGTCTTGTACCACTTAACCTCTGCCAAGATAACCAGGGTACCCTAATGAAACATTAAAAAACCTTGGTTGAAGGCCATAAGGTCTGAAATGTAGCGGAACCATTACAGAGACTTTACCTTAATTTGTTTTCAGATTCAATGTCAGCCATTATGAACGCTTACCAGTGGAAGAATACGGTCGTTTTGTACGATATCTCCAGAGTATTCTTTAAACTTGCCGGATCAAATTTGGTGGCAGATTTCCGAAAAAGTGATTTTATGGACCGACCACACGAAGTTCCTTTCAATCCGGATAAAACTGATAATTACGATGTATTACTCAGAGAAGCACGTGCACACGCAAGAGGTATAGATATAGAGAATTTGTCTAAATTCTTAATTGTACTGTCATATAATTACAGGTTTTTTTTAATGAATTTAGGAATGTTTTATTTACCAAGATCTTTGACAATCTTAATGAACCGTTTCTAAGGAATCTAATTAAGAAAATATAAATATATATGCATAAACTTGTGTGCAAAAATGAGGAAAACCGCTTTTAGAATACATAAAGTGCATCAGTTAACATAAATACGGCATGTGATATGCCCTTGTTAATCTAATAGGTTTATGGCAAATGAAATTATCTCGTTCTTTAAAAAATGCCCTAATAGTAAAATGATAAATACCAGATAAATTAACGCAGGAAAAAAAACCCTAAAAATTACAAGCTTCTTGTCCTTACTGTTCCAGTTTATGCTTATCGCAACATAAGGACTCTTAGTCCTTTGATCAAAAGGTTAGAGTTAATAGACTTAATGGAAAGCAAAGTTCAGATGTATTTTCTTGTCGAAGTTTCGTTGGTTTAATAGTCTAGGCTAGTCTAGTCTAGTCTGACGACATGTTAATTGGTTTTATTGCCAGGTCACAGGGTAACATATCCTACCAACAGCATGCTTGCTCATTTTTTCCCGATTGGAAAATATCCCTGTAAATAAAAGAAAATACAACAATGATTATGTATTTAGGAACGAATTCCAGTTTATTTTCTGATGTTCGTCATTTTAAATGTATACGAAAAATGCATATTAACAAGTTTTACATCCAAAGTCCAAGCATATTTTTAGATCTTTCTACTACTATCAAGCAACGATTCCATTATTTTTTGGAAATATTGTCTTACTTATTTTTAAACGTGAACTATTTATAGAGTGAATAATAACTATCTATATTTGTAGATAATATTCACAAGATAAGTACAATTATTTTATTATTAGCATCTGATATTCTACAAAACATAAGTATTAACTTATTCACTTGATTTGTTCACAAATTACTCTTTAATGGTTTCGGTGCTGTAATTTATTATATATTAATGCAAACTGCAATTTTATATACGTGAGCGTGCATGTTTGAATGTGTATCAAAATGCATGTGTGGTTATATATGCATAAAACTTGAAATGTGTGGCCGTTTACCTTATTTACATCAATTTACATTATTGCATATTTGTATTGCTTATTTTTACACATGTGTCTATGAATATAAGAATAATTCTTACATAAAAAGTTGAGAAAATTGAAAATTAAAACTACCATATAACTCGTCCTTTGTATATCATTTTGTTTTAGCTTTAGTAAAAGATCCCTTTATAAAATGGAACGTATGTATTTCTTCAAAATATCAAGGTCTCAAGGTACGATTACTTCTAAACAAAGAAAATTCCATTTTTTAGTGCTCATCATTTTATGTAATGCGTATGAGTTGCGCAACATCCTGTACAGAGCCTATCATCTCGGTATGACAAATGGAGAATACGTATTCATCACCATGGAACTACTCCCTACCAAAAGCCTTGGATTTTATACGAAGGTCCACAGAGGTTGGTCTTACTTCTTTAAATATGCTAAGTAGCGAATTCGACACAACTTTGTACAACCTGAAAATAAGAATTTTACTTTTCAAGTAAAAGGCAACGGCCCCAGAATAATAACAAAACCTGATATTCATATAAGTCAAAGTTGTGTTACACATAATTCATGAATCAACAAAATTTATAGGAAAGGAAAAAAATATGAAAGCAATAGATAATTCCTAATTCATTAATACTAATAGGTAAGGTGAAATGTACAATCTTTGTGAGTATCTTGTTTAAAGTTATGACAGTTTAGTCTCGATATACCAAACCTACATAGCTTAAGATACGTTTATGATGTACTTGGAGGAAGAATTTATATCAAAATTGTAGTAAGTTGATCCCTATTTGATGTATTAGCTAAAAATACAGGATAGAAGTCCATGACAGTCATGAAAAGCATGTGCTCCTTGGTTTTCATTTAAAGTTTAATAAACTTCCTGTTTATACTAATATTACACCAAAATGGGCGGCAGGTCATTAATACAAGACTTAATAAAATATTAATATACAGGAATATCAAATATCAAATAGAAATAGACGATCGGGACATTTATTATTATTATTTAATAAGCATTTTCCTTATCTCACGAACCGAATCAGAGCTTTTAAAAAATGAGATTAAGAGCCTAAATGAATGCATAAAATCCATAATACCAAAAATAAAGACTGTTAATGTTTATACATACTCATGTGTGATAAAATTACTCAGATTCGAGTACATTTGATTAAAAAAAAACTTAGTATTATTGCAATATCAGGCTTCTTCCACTAAGGGTCATGTATGAACATGTTTTAGTGAAAGAACAATAAAAAATGCATTGAAACCCAACTGGTAGTTTCTGATAAAATGATAACATTAATTTTGAATCTTTCCTTTGCGGCAGAAGTGAGATTTCTACAATGACATTTACCTTCTTGCAGCTATCGGATGACATCACTGTAAGGACTTACCCAAATTGGCCATAAATCTGATATATTCATTACAAAATAATTAAAACATTTACACACATTTGAAACTTGCACTTTTCTCATACAATCACAGTTAAGACACTCAAATTCTTTTTTAAATTTGCTTTTTCTACATTCTCTACCTTGGCAGTACTTGGAATTACAGTTGACAGAACATATTTAAAAATTTGAAGCTTATACAAGATCATTACTAAATATTTGTTAATTGATATGTTTTACAAAACCTTAAAAAAATTACAATTGAAAAAAAGTAGGTAAAATGTTATTAGATATCAAATTGTACATATTTATATCAAGTGCAATGTATAACTATTTTTCAATCATGAAATCTTCAGAAAAGTCTTTTTGTAAGCAATATATATTTTAAAGCTTTTCTCTCAATGTTAACACTTTTGGGCGGTCCCTAAGCACCAGTCTCTTCTTCTCATTTTTTTTTTTTTTTTTTTTTTTCGGTTGTTCATATTAATAAAAAATGCTAGTGTAGGCTAAAGACACGAAGGAACCAATCCATCAATAACTTTATCGCCAGATTCACAACTTCTGCTATGGTGTAGAATGACGAAAAATTTAAAAGCTCAACTTCACTATGTTGACTTCTTGAATACATAGTTAATATTCCTCAATGAAAGTCCCTCCCTACTAGATAATAAAATGTGTTAAATATCAATTTTAAGCATATATTGTTATTTGTATGTAAAAAGTTTGAATTATCTACAATATGTGAATGTTTATGTTAAGTAGTCTCCTTCCGGTAATAAAACAGAGGAAACTGTTCTTTCTGTCTGCTTGTCTGTAAAATTTCGAGTCTGGACCAAAACTTTCGCATTTATAATAATTCGATTATGTAATAAATGTGAGCTACTGGCATAGGTTTGATGTATTAGTACCATTTTCATCCACAAATTCCGAAAACTCTTTACCCTTAAGGGTTTTTTTAGCATTAAGCATACAATTTATTCTTATAGCCAACACATACAGTAAATAAAAAATCGCATATAATTAAACAGAGATCACTGCAAAATTTATGTTTATCAGTTTTGTTTTACTTTAAAGAATTTAAATCGTCAGTTTCTGATAAGCTGATAACTGATAAGCTCCACGTCTATCCCTCTTTTTCGCAATCTGTTAAACGCTTGCTTGTTTGGCCAGTAAAGAGTGTCCTGTTGAAAGAATGCGAACGGAAAACTCTAAAACGGATCGGTGTAAAATAACACACCTAGAAAAAAAACTCTCATTTTAAATATGCTAACATCAAACCATTATATGTTCCATTTCCAACGAACAATAATTTGTTCCATATTTACTCAATTCAAAACGATTACTTTGATGTGTATATTTTTATTATCGTAAGCGGTGATATTAAATCAAAAGTTTTACGCTAATAATTGTAACTAAGTATTACATTTCCTACTTAGAGACGTTACTGTAAAATTTACGCATTTTCACAGCTTATATCACATTTAGTATAACACTCACACGAAAAGTGAGAAAGTTAAAACATACCTTTTTACAGTGTTGTAGATATATAAAAGCTAAATCACTTTACAAGCATACAGTCAAAATAATGCAAATGCAAACGATAACGGACATGGTGGGCTGTTTTGTATAACTTAAACGTCCATTTAAATAATCATTTGGTATCTACATAGTAAAAAAGACACATGGAGGGTGATTGGGATGTTGGAGAATGGCGCTTAACATTGCCAGGCTGGTGAAGCTCTTTTTGATCACAATACTATAAAAGCCTGTGCAAGATTCCAACAGCATGATACGCAAGGCTTGCATCGTCGGCGTTGCAGCGAAAATTGTCATCTCTGCAGCTTAAGAGCGATTACCCGTAAAACCGCTTTGCGACTACAACCAAGTTTCCTCGTGACGTTCAAAACACATTTAGGATGAATGTTTTAACCAACACTATCCGAACGAGGTAGCATACAGATAGCTTTTAACCGAGAAGATCGTATATGTATTCCTCTGACCAGTCCATGTAGCTTGTCCATATGTGATCGGTAGAAATTTTCAAAAAAAATCCACTCTCTCTCTCTCTCTCTCTCGTTATATCAATGTTTGTGAAGTTTTTGGTTTCCTTGCATAGACTCGGCACGTTTAGGCACATTGCACGGAAAACACGTTCGGAAAAATATCCCTTAAACATGTGCTGGCTTTACCACTCGACTCATTCAACAACTTGGTCGTCTGCCCCAGTCTCAGGTAGCAAATTCGTAAGTGTTATTATATTTTAAGCCTGTGAAGTGAGTGCATGTGTCTGTAGCAGATGGGTATTTGATAGAGCTATACACAAAACGTTTTAAACTAAATTCTTAGTCAATGACCATCTTTGCACGAGCTGCCTTAAATTCTGCAGCTGGCAATATCAGTCTGTCACGTGAAGCCTATATTCTGATCAAAGATATGTCACAGCGTGCCCTTGGGAAATGTAAATATAGGAATCATGGGAAATGGATGGTCAACCTATAACAACATCAACAGGCCACAACCACGGTCACAATATGTTACCAATCACGGTCACAATAGGTTACAATCACGGTCACAAAAGATCACAAATCACGGTCATAAGAGGTCACAACCACCGTCGCAATAGGTCACAAATCACGGTCATAAGAGGTCACAATCACGGTCACAATAGATCACCAACACGGTCATAATAGGTCACGACTACAGTAACTGTCACAATACTACGCCGTGCGATTGACTTTGACTTTACCCCATTTTACAATTCAACAAAAAACCGATATTCCATTCAGCCTTATCGCCTGTCAAATAGAACGTCGCTTCGGTTGACGAATATAAACCACGCCTCCTTAGCGAGAGGAATCAAGTGCGCAGTTTTACTATGAATTGACTGCAGGAACATGTCACGTTTTGTAATCTGTTTCATCACGCTTTGCGAGGAAATAATGAATGAGTTAAAATAAACAACAATGTAGTTTCAAACGAAATAGGTGGCACTTAAACTCGGGGTGTTTTAGCAAGAGTGATTTTGTGTGGCGTAGTTACTGTCAAACGGAGCGTGATGTTTGTTCTTGTCATCATGATCTACGAACGACTGACTTTTAACATCTAGCCATTTTAAATGCGGTACTTCTTCATGTAGGAATTATATAAAATCCTCGATTGTCATTTCAAAATCTTTCCAAAACGCACCGCTGACACCCTTTACAGGGATAATGATTTTTTAAAGTCCGTTTCGGCCGACACTTCCATCACGAAAGTTAACTGAGAACTGAGCAAAAATCAATAACCAGGCGAAGCCAAGGGGTGGAGCTACGTTCTGATTGGCATACACAATGCCTTTTGTTTTCTATAGTAAGATCGAGTCATAGTAGGTCATAAACACGGTCACAATAGGTTACCAATCACGGTACTAATTCAAGTTCTATCTGGTATCCATTTTTAATAATTTAGGGAAAAAACGTCTTTCAAATCTTTTTCCATAAAGTTGAAAATTCATATTCTACCAAAATATTGAATAAAACATACATTTTATATGTTTGTTTATTCAAATTTAATATATGACCTAATAATACCATTGTTACGTCATGTACTTTCCTTGAATGCACGCTAGATTCATAGATTATTTGAACTACTTGTTCACTTAAGAGGTGCACTTAGTCATTATTATTTCGTATATTCAATCTTGTTTAAAAACCGGCAACTGTCGGATGTCCTCTATTTTCTTTATAATATTCTAACATTAATTGCAATGTTTGACATTATATAGCGATATAAGGAATTTGAGCATATTGTTTAATTAATATGATACAAATTAATTAGTGTCCTCATATTAATAAAAGAGAAATAAGAGGTAATAAAATAATAAATCCTTATGAGGTACAGGTAGGATGATCATGCTTAAATAATATTAAATACTCTATTAATCTAGTTGTTTGTAACTGTATACTTCAACAAAACCCTCCCCGGAGGTCGAATGGCCAGAGCGTCAATCTACGGGAGGTCGTGGATTTGATATCATTATATCATCATACAATTTTGATTGCTTGCTAATCATCTATTACAATGCAAAAATATCGTTCCTTTTTTTTTTCTTTTTTTTAAAGAGAAGAAAAACACCTCCCCAAATTACTTCCGGTAACGTCATTTTAGAATTCCCTTAGATTTACCGAAATTCATATTTATGATAATTGAGATTATTTCGAAAAGTTCTCCATAAAAAAGTAAATTTTAAAAAGCAAAGGGTATCTTAATCAACCATAACTACAGTAACACAAGTTCGTATATTGGAAATTCATGTAAAGCGGAAAATTGTAACAGTGATTCATTCGTACGTACTTGTTGAAATAGTTTTTGTATAAAAATCTTCATATAACTTTTATTGAATGCTTGGACTTTTACTTCTTAAAAACAGGAAACAAATAACTTAGAAACTAGAAATGTATCCAGAGGACACAGATGCCCTCACCTGTCGCATTTTCCAAAACAAAGGCCAACACCCAGGAGTGCAGGTCATGCCCGGAGTAATATATCCATGAAGTTTAGAATCTGTAGCACAAATACCTTCAGAGTTACCCGTGTCACAGTTTTTAGATGGGCAGACGGACAAAGGCAAATCTATATGCCTCACATTTTTATAGGGGTATAAAAATACCCATGTGCACAAGTCCATGTCTTTATTAATATATCCATGAAGTTTCACGTTTGTAGTACAAATACTTTCAGAGTTACGTGCGTCACAAGCAAAAAACTCAATATATTTCAAAAGTAAAGGCCCATAAATCTGTTAACTTTAAAGAAGATTCGATGAAAATACCCAGTGGCACAAGTTCATGCTCTGATTAATGTATCAATGAAGTTTCAAGTATGTAGTACAAAAACTTTCAGAGTTACGTACGTCACAACCATTAAATTCCATATTTTTCAAAATCAAAGGTCCATAACTCAACTTCAACAGCGGTTTGATAAAAAAAACGGTTGCGCATGTTCCTGTCCTGAATAATATTTCCATGAAGTTTCAAGTTTCAAGTCTGTAGTACAAATGCTTTCAGAATTACGTGTGTCACAAGCATAAAATTCCATAATTTTCAAAAAACAAAGGCCAATAACTCTGTCAAGTTTAAAGAAGGTTCGATGAAAATACCCAGGTGCACAAGTTCATGTTCTGAATAATATATTCTTGAAGAATCAAATCTATAGAACAAATACTTGGGAGTTATGCGTGTTACAAAGTTTCGGGACGGGCGGACGGGCGTACGTACGGACATAGGCAAATCTATATGCCACCATCCCCATTTTTGGTTGGGCATAATAAAGCTTTATTAAAAAATAAATATGTAGTTTATATACAGTAAAAAATGGTGAATTTTGTCTCTGTGGAAAATCCATACTAAAATTGTGGGATTTTCTTTTCATTATCTGTTCATTATTTCACTTAATAATGATTTTACATTAATCACGCAATGGAAAAAGACAAACATTAAGATAATTTTAATTATTATTTCAAGTTTCTGCTCACATTGCACCTGAAAAGAACTTAGAAAGCAGTCAAATCCTAATATTCTGTTTGAAAAGAGCCTAAAAGATATGGGGTTAGCTAATCCATTCTGTTATCATTTGATATTTAGTAATTTAGTTTTATTAATTAATGGGGATAAATATCAAACTGTAATATGAAAACTTTTTAAATAAATTTATAAATATACATTTAATCAAGTTTTTCTCTTAAGATTTAAATATGCTGTCCATTTAAAATATGTCTTAAATATATTAAATCATTCATGAGAGAAGAATGGGACATTTGATGATTTTATAGCAGTTTTTCCTTTTCTTTCAAGGAATTGAGATAATTTTTTTTCTAAAATTCAGAAGAAAAAACACTTTAAGAGGATACTTGAGGATATTTTCGGAATATATTCATAACCTTGCTATATAATTGTTGAAATCAGTAATTATTTATAATTATGATATTTTATTCATTGCAAAATACCTGGTTATATTACATAGCCGCTAGTAATTGAGTTTAAGATTGAGATTTCAGCTGGGAGACAGCACAAAATGCTAAGGACTTTCATCCGCTCTGGTTTCTAAAGTTCATTCCTTGTTAATACTATACATAATCTATTGTCCCTTTCAAACATATCATATTATTATGATTTATAAGTATTTACTTCCTCCTATGTTTAGAAAATTTACTAGTATATGCAATACAAATATATGACCAAAAGTAGTATAATGTAATTTCCACTGTGACAGTTGTGTTGAAGCACATACAAGCTATTTACATCTGAGATAACAATAAAGTAAATTGCATCTCAGGGACTTTTCAACCTACTGTTGTACTAAATCTTCTAGAAACTGGACAGCTGCCTTACTTAAACTCGGAATATTTGTCACCAGAATCACAGAGAATCAACTTAAGAAATATTCACACGTTTCCAAGAAAGAAGACTTAATGAAGAGTATTAAATTACGCACGCAAGCGAGCATGTACAGTGTATACAAACATGCAAGCATACAAGCAAAGTATTTCCTCGGATTAATTATTGGAAGTGTATACCCATGATTTAAGCTATTGAAATATAACGTTTATAAATGAAGAGTGGTATACTTAACATCCATTTCATGTTCTTTGCAGGTGATGACAAGGACGATGCAGTTACGCGTGCGTACGAGTCCCTCTTATTACTGACAATCCGGCAATTGGGCGGGCCGGAGTATGAGGAGTTTGCAGAGGAGGTTATACGAAGGGCCGAAACAGATTTTGGATACGAATTCGGCACGGGAGAAATTGTAATCCTCAATAATTTGATATGCAATGTTCTTTAAAGATGTCAAAATCGGAATACCGGTATGACTCATGTACAATATTCGGAATTACGAGAGCTAAAGATAAGCGCAAACTTGTTCACCTTTTTAACATACAAAGATAAAACAATTGTGATTACATGTATGTGCCTTCCGACAATAATTAAATATATATCAGATAATTGCCTAAATCAAACAAATATAGTGCGGATTTGCTAAAAAAAATGTGCTTGATACCTCAACCAGTCATGTTATTTTGGTACTTTTCATTTTGGTATCAGTTTACGTTTAGAGCATAACATGTTTACCACACCATAATATCTTGACGACTGTGATATGATTAATACATCTCTTCCGCCTGACATTTCACGGCCTACTTGTTGCCAGTAAAATATACAAAATCGGCGTTCCTCGAATGATTAAGAAACTCGATTGATGATATTCACAGTAATGCATAAATAAAATAGGTTTGTTAATAGTAATAAGTATATTTTCCTCCGAAACATACACTGTGTAGTTCAGATCTTTTATATTCTTTACACGTTTATTTTGAAAATATCACGGATATCGTCTCCCTTATTACTTTTCGAAGTTCTGTTGCGGGATTGCATGGAAACTGTCGTTAACACATATAAGCTCAGAGTAATCGTATCATAATATCTCGTAATATAAGGCCAGACATCGGATTGTAATAAAAAGCCAGACATCGGATCATAATATATCGTAATATAAAGTCAAACATCGGATCATAACATATCGTAATATAAGGTCAAACATCGAATCATAATATATCGTAATATAAGGCCAAACATCGGATCATAATATATCGTAATATAAGGCCAGACATCGGATCGTGATATAAGGCCAGATATCGGATCGTAATATAAGGCCAAACATCGGATCATAATATATCGTAATATAAGGCCAGACATCGGATCGTAATATAAGGCCAGATATCGGATCGTAATATAAGGCCAGATATCGGATCGTAATATAAGGCCAGACATCGGATCATACTATATCGTTATACAAGGCCAGATATCGGATCATGAGTCGTAGCCAAAGATGAAATGAACGGCCCATGCTAACGCACCATTGACACTGATACAACTCATTACATTGTGCTATGTAACTCTGTGAGGCTGGATGGTGTCTGTTCGGGATAAATGTAACGAAACTAAATCAGTACCATTATAAAAAAAGAACAAATTTGCAGAATTTCGTTCGTTTTCACTATGACATGTGCCATGTACATGTACCACTTATACGTTTCTTTGGCCTTAAACTGTCCTTCTTGCCTTGCACCAACAGTTCGGTGACGAATTTCTATACTTTTGAAAAGAGTAAACAACATATATGTCCAAAATTGAAAATAAAGATGGGAATACATCGATTGCCTACATATATATTCCAGGTTAGTTACTTCTTAACGGCGTTTCACGACAGCGCACTCTACCTGGCTAATGCTTATAAGTCTGTTGTGAACGAGGGCGGTGACGTCAACGACGGTATGCTTGTTGCGCAAAAAATGTGGAACTCAACATTTCAAGGTGTGCTTTTGTTTAATGATACATTTAAATTCCCTTTGGTGATTATATTTATTTCAAACATATATAGAACCATACTGCAGTATTACGTAGAAGCAGTATTACGTAGAAGACATGTGGAATGATTCAATGCCCGGAGCTGCATTATCCTGACACTAGACAAACCAGTTCTGGGACTACCTGTTTCGAAATATATGTTTGGCTTAATTATAAATGTGTTCGATTTTCTCTGTCGGACGGACAATCAAACAAATACTTGGCCCAATTATGTTGTGATGTATTTAAAGCTGAAATTTGAACGAGAAATAAAAAAAAATGATCGAACGTCACATTTCTGTACCACTGACGTGTTTGTCTTGCAGGAATCACGGGTCAAATAAGAGTAGACGAATTTGGAAATCGCGTCGCTGATTTTGACCTATTCGATATGACGTCACCAAAAACAAGAGAGTTCCAAGTATGTGTAAGAAATTCTCATTGCCGAATAAGAATAAACCATGCTGTATAGAAAATCATATCTTTATTTCAAAGATTGATCGTTTGATTGATTTATTTACTCTATACATGTAAGACTCAGATCGAGGCGCGGTCCCAGGTCTTTGGCCGACTCAAAAATCGTTGGCCAATCCGTAGAATTATTACTACCACGAAACTTCATTAATGGTGATAAAACAGACCTTGTGCGTAAATGATGTTATTCGACAAATGGTTGTAATTCAACTTTATTTTGAAAGGAATAAAGCTGGTAATCAAAGATCCTTACCCCGACTTGTGCTTTGCCGAGATGCACTTCATCATGTAGGAGACGTGTTTTGAAGCGCAAAACCCTAATTCTGAGAGCAAATTACACTTTGCAGTTTGCACTGCATGCAAAGTTGCGTAAAACCCGAACTATTGTTTGAAGTGGAATTTAATATGTTATTCCAAAGAAGTTGAAAAAGAAAATATCTGCAAACCGTAAGAGAATCACGGGATAGACAATAATTTCTTTTACATTTTCTAAAATTCTCCATATCAAAATAAGCATTCCGTGAACATTAACGTCATTCTTACTATCATTCTCATTATTTTAACCTTTTCCCAAAGCGTTAGTCAATGAATTTTTTAAATGCGTACCCGATTAAATATCTGACAACGATATGAAAATGACGTTTTGGCTCATCGTTTCAGATCGTCCAGCAATCTTGGACGGATCCACGATTCGAGTTTTACATACTCATTGATTCAATTCCTTTGTTTTCACCTACTTTTCCAAGTCTAATTAGATAAAATTATGAAATAAAAGAAATGAATGGTTTTGATAAATTGTAGCTTGTTGGCCGATTCCATGGGGCAACCCAAATGTACTCGCCAATATCCGGCGTGAGCATCGTGTGGCCAAATGGCAAGCCTGTGAACAAGCCTCGTTGTGGTTTCAAAGGAGAGCTCTGCGTATACGTGCCGGGTGAGCAATAGCATTTCTTAGGGAGCGATAGGAATTATAAATTATTATTATTATTATTATTATTATTATTATAAATGACCTATTTGTTGGACGAGATGATATTTCTAACCAATTTAATGACTGTTAAAGAGTATCATTCCCTAATTCATCTTTATAATATGCATAAATCAATAATAAAACACACAGTACACATATTGTATGATGACCAAGACTGCATATTAGTTTCACTAAATCTGAAATGGAGTGTAACCGAAAAATCAACTATGGGATTCCGATGATGCATTACACCGAGCAATATGTACATGGTAGCAAAGCGGTGTTCCAGGATACAAAACCCAATGACTCTGCAAGTGCTATATAGAAAATGAATTACCGTGAGAGATGCTATATTGCATATCTAATATAATATGTTGTATTTCAGAGGACCACACGACCGTGGTTGTCATCGTATGTGTAGTAATCATTGCCGTCTCTGCAATCATATTGGTAGTAACAGCTCTGCTTTACAGGTGGGAGATAAATACTTTCGTTTAACCATTTCCCTCGTTTATTAAACAAACATTTTTGACGTTTCACTTTAAAAGAACGGTATATGAAACAATGGATTTGTCGATTCCGTGTAGACGGTGTAGAATCCGAACTACTACAGTGATGTATTAGAACACAGAGGAGGAAACTCTGGTCTGGGTCTGTTTTATTTGCTAACTTGCCAAAACACGTCTGTAGGTAAAGGTTTCTATCTTGTTTCTCAATCATGGATCACGATACTTGAAAAGTGCTGAAGTATATTACGTAAATGCCTTTAAAATATTTCATAATTTCCTTTATAAATACAAAGTACATGTACTGAAGAATTTATGCATAACCAATATGTTGAAACAAATATTTAATTTGTTCCTGATTGGCTTTCTGTTTACACAGGAAATTCAAACAGGAGCAAGAACTCGGAAGAAAGACATGGTTGGTGACTTACGACGAGATACAAATGAGAAAAGGGAGAATTAATGATTCATTCTTGTCAAGCCGTCTGTCGCTTCATTATGTAATTTTTATCACACTCCATTTATTTATTTCAATAATTTAAACATATATTTTATTTCATAATTATGAAATGGGGTTGGACCATAAGTTCCAAGAACTTAGCACGGTCCTTCCTTTTACACAAATAATTTTCATTTAAAGAAAAAAAATCTACAAAATAATATATATACAGACGGACATAAAAAAATGAAAACACGAATACAAAGAAGGCGTACTGTAGAGGTATTGCTACATACGTATATCGATATATTGAAATGCACATAATTATACATTATATTGATTTATTTCAAAAGTACGTGTGCACCATGTATAAAATACGTCGATTGATATGACAAAGTCAAATGATTTCAACAATTTAAGGTTGACTTCTATGTTGGATATATTTATTTAAAAATTTCTCAAGACATCAAGACCTTGACTAGCTACACTTGCTTCGATCTTCTATTGTTTGCAGAAATGTCTCTATCCTGAACCATATCATAGTAGAGCTGCGTAGTGTGTGCTCATTAATATAGACAAACTAGCTAAAACGGTTGTATAGTCATCATAATGTGTGCGTGGGACAACTTATTGATCATTTCAGCTCTACACAATCTACTTATTCATCAAACGATACTGAGGTGTTTTCTTTTGTTAAATATTCACATGATAACTTTCATTTTATCCAAAGTAATGGTCTGGAATAAAGACACTTTCGAGATCAGTTTATCCTCTCAAGCAGATAGTTTCAAAACTCTGTTTGCATATTTCACTTTATACATATATGTATCTGCTTCTTCCCCCATTACATTCATCCCATCCCCATCATATTCAGTTCAACTGTTCATTTAAGTTTTGTTTACATGACAACAGGATGATGGTTCCTCCAATCACGTGTTCACGTCAACTGGGTACTGCCGGACTCAGACCGTGGCAATCCGGAAGTTACATCTACACACTGTCGACCTGACACGTGAAATTGCCATAGAGTTTCGTCAGGTTCTGTATCTAAATCTTCACAAAACATCTAAAATTGAGATATACTTCAACTCAATAATCTGCCTATTTAACCCCAAATTGTGTGGGGTATATAAACACAACTATAAAATCATTAATTGTATCTTTTTTTTTCTCATGGAATGATTTATGATATAAATAAAGTATATATCAGATGGAAAACATTAAGAGATATAATGAGAAAACTTGAAAATATGTATTTATATTTAAACATTAAAAAAAAACTTATTTCAGATTGATATTTTGTTTCCAATTGTAAAATAGCAAAGCTACAATTCTTTATAAAGTACAAATTTTATGCAAAATTCTCAAAAAAAGCTGTGCAACAATCTTTCATATACTGTATCAGTATCAAACATAAATATACACAATTTTATATAGGTTAACTATAAGAATATAAAACATAAAAAATGTACAACCTGATCTCCTATTTTTTGCCTTAGCAAAAATTGCCACATTTCACTTTTCACGTAAAATATGTTGCCACGATTTATATGAATTACTCATTAACGTGATTCCCTGTTCTTTGTAATGATAGGTATAACAACGAGGCTGTTTACAAATCTATACAATGTTTAATTAAAATAAGTGTTTACATATATACAAGAAGATCAGCGTAATACACTACCTACCTTATCAAGCATATGAAATATTTTGCATTAATATACTCGTCTACAGCAATATTTCTGCTACACAGGTTCAGCAATAGCGCACAGCAATCTATCTGCCACATAGGCTCATTAACAATAGCACAAAGCAATCTCTCTGCCACACAGGCGCATTAACATGTATTTATTCTATTGTTCATTGTCATTAGTACACTGATTATGTTTTAGTCTACTTCTTAATTATATTGCTTTTGTATAGTGTTTCATTTTTGTTGTTTTGCAATCGTCTATAATGAGGCGGAAAAAGTATATTTATACATATAAAAATTCTTCTAAGTTGGTGTTTATAGAGAGGTGTTGTTTGCTTTTGGTTCAGATGCAGACGATATCCCATTTAAACCTGGCGAAATTTGTTGGCGCCTGCTTAGATCCGGATCATATCTACATCTTGATGGAGTACTGTCCACGTGGGAGTCTACAGGTAAAGTGATTTGAATAATGGCGTTGTGGTCCAGACTATGTGTCAGTTACCGTATAACTGACACGGAATCCGAAAGTTGCGAGTTAGTCTTTAATTAGTGTGGGAAAAAGTTATATGTTTGGTCCATGGTTGATAATTGTTAACACCGGATATGGATATTTCATTTTGTACAATGGGAATATTTCAATAAAACATTTTTAATTCTTCGATTTGTATTTACATGAAATGGACTTAAAATCAAAATGTCTTCCTTATGTGAAATGTCTTCCTTATGTGGTAAAATCGCTAAATAATCACCACTTTTTGACTATCAAATTTAAATTAAGTTATTAAATTTTCCTACCAAATGTTACAATTACAATATAAAAAAATATTTACCTATTGGAGACTTTCACCGTGAAAAATGTATCGCAAAAGAGAACCGCATGTTCGACGGTTCCTTTATCTTGATAATTAAGATATTTAAATATATTTCAAGACAAACTGCCTGATTGACTTTAAAAGAAAGAAAGGTATCATATTATCGTTGCCAGAAGGAGAATGATAAAACACATACCTAATAATTAATTATTTTATTACATCTTATAACAGTAAATGGTAAATAAAAACGGAATATAAATCTTCAGGAATCACAGTTTTACTTTTGTATTCCTTGCATTGATTTTTTGTTCAATATCGATTTAAATATGTAAGGAAATACATATGAAGTATATGCAAAAGTAGTTATCACGTCACACCTGTCTTAAGTTACAATGCAAATGAACTTCGTTTTTATATAATCTAATTTTATAAGACTTATTAAAAAAGTTACACTTTCTGCGTTATTTTAACAAAAGCAGACAAAGAGTCATCCTAGATCGGACATATGAGAACATGATACTTTTAATTAAGCTTCATATGATTTTTTATATTCAAAAGGAAATTAAAGAACAATGAGAGTACATTAACTACTGGAATAAAAGTGATACATGTATATGAACAAATTTATGACTTGATTTTATTTATTTTTTTTTTTTATTTATTAATTTTTTTTTTTTATTATTTTTTTTTTTTTTTTGCATTTTGAAAAACATTAAAATTCACGAATCACAGTATTTCTGTTGCATTGCAGTTCTTGGTCGCTCAATGTGTGTGTGTGTGTGTGTGTGTGTGTGTTAAATGATAATCTATATGCAAAATGTCTTTGTGGAATTACACAGCTAATGAATCTACTCAGAGTTGGTTAAAGAGAATCATTGTATTAGAATAATTAGGACTTCAACTCTTCCTGTATTATATAAAAAACCTAAGCCCTAAGACCTAAGACAGTCAGCGAGAAATTTACATGATTGAAATATTTATGTAATTATAATTCCAACATTTTAGCAGTGTTGAACTCGATATAAGCAAGTATTATATAACACCGAAAACTTCAGACGTTTTCTTGTAACGACTACTAGTTGCTATTAGCTGCGACTAATCTTCATCATTTTATTATATATCTCGACAGGACATGCTACAGAACGAGAGTATCGAGCTGGACTGGGCCTTCCGGTATTCCCTCATAAACGACATCATAAAGGTATAACGTCATGTAGTGTATTTACTGTCACGTCAGTAACGACATACTGAATTCCCTTCGTCAAATCCGTAAGATTACGTCATCAGACACACTTACCGCTAACTAAATTCTACATTCTTAGATAACCATCATATACGAGGTGTGTCCAAAAAGTTGGTGGACACCTACTCTAGAATTTAAAATATGTCATGTATTCGTTACAGAAATATATCTCGTAATTAACAAAAGGCATACTTTAAGTGAACATTACTCAAAATATTGCGAGTTTACGTTCAACTATAAGAAAATAATGTCAAATTAACCAAACACTTTATCAGAAGTGCGGCGCAGTTGAAATGGCGTTGCGACGACGTCGTCAAAATAACGATAAAATTATGAGAAGTACAGACTTTGGATTTTATTTTCTTGGACAGAAGTCGTGTCACCCATGTGGCGCATACATTGTTCATACACAGATTCTGTTTTAGTTTTTTTACTTGCAGTCTATTTACTAATTTCGAGATGCTCATTAATATGATGAAAACCGATGCGACGGTCTTTCACTACGAACTCTGCTAATGTTGCGATGACGCCACCGTTCGCATCTTGGTAGACCAGGTCTGTCATCATCCTTGTTAAAGCATCGCCCGTTTAAATAACGCTTATGTCACTGGGCACTTGCATACAAGCAAATGACACACCAGCATCTTATTAGTTGTATAATTTTCAAAGTGTCCTTGAGTGTTTTGTCAACTTATAAACGTAATCTGGTAATAATCCGCTGTTTCTCTGCATCAAACGACTAAAGGATTCTACGGTAATACAATAGCACGTTCGCTACGCAAACGACCGTTATTATTGTATGCAGTAAGCAAATGCGTTAAGAATTCCAGGAAGTGAAGTCAACTTGCAGAGTAAGCTGACATAATAATAACGTTGATGGTACTATATTTCATGCCATTATTAATTGATTTTTAAGACAGTGATGAAAACATTTTTTAATTCTTTTATGAACTGCGCCGCAAACATAAGATATACGGGCAAAAACTATATCTACACTTTTCGCTGTTCAGAATATTCCTCTAAAATTTTGTCCAGTAATAATGTAAATTATGAATATAAAATGTTTTGAGCAAAACGTGGTTATTATGACGTTATTTTTCTTAACAACATTGTTGTTCACGAACTTTTTGGATACACCCCGTATGTTAAATAACGAAATGTTTAATTTTGTAACGAATAGTGAAAGCAACGAATTAATCTGAAATTGTATACGTTTGTTTAGTGGGTTTAAAGTCCTGCCGACACGAGTCCCACGAGTAATTTTCATCGGTTGAAACCCACTCCCCCAACACATACACACACGCCATAATAATCAGTATATACCATATAAAAATAACAAAATCACAGTGAAAAAGTGTGCTATGATGAACATATAGTTTGATAAAAGTAAGATATTTTTAACAAAATTGATATAAACATTTTGTAAGTATCGGATATGCATATTCTTTGACAAATTACCTACTTTTGTACACGTGACCCGGTATATGTTCTCTCTTTCCTAGGGGATGACCTATTTGCACCAGAGCCCCCTGCACTCGCACGGCCGGCTGTCCAGCACTAACTGTGTCATAGACAGCCGATTTGCCCTGAAGCTTACGGACTATGGACCAAGGTCACTGCTTAGCAAGGACAGAGAGAAAGAAAAGGAAATATCTATGACCGATCAGACTTTTAATAAAAGGAGTAAGTTACTGTTATATCAAACTCTCATCAGACTGACGTACTTTCTATTAAACATTTTTTAATAGTTTCTTTATTCTTTCACTATTCGATAGCAGATTGGTTCGAGCGACCGACCGAACCATAACCGTGTCGTAGTGGGACCGATTTTGCATTGAGTCTACACTATATGTCAGCTTAAGGTTGGGGGATGGTTTTATGGAAAAAAAATCCTACAAAAAATCCCTGTTTTACAAAAGTTACGAATTAGATAAGCCTCAAGACCTTTCCTCTTCACTCAATGAATTTAAAATGATATTCGACGGAAACCAACAAATATGCTCTACATAACTTGAAGGAAATGTATTTTAAAAAAAACCCACAAAGGTGTTGTTATTTTTTTCTCTATCTTGCCTGGGCAGAGCTTCTATGGACGGCTCCCGAACACTTGAGAAACACGGCACAGAACTCTGGCTACACCCAGAAGGGAGACGTCTGGTCATTTGCCATCATCCTCCAGGAAATAACATTGAGAGCCGGGCCGTACGAAGGCAATGGCATCTGTACTGACGGTAAACATATTGCTTAAATGTAATTTTATGCTCTGCCAACTCCATTGGGTGCACATAGAATGTCCGACTGTGCGTCCGTCCGTTCGTTAGCTTGTGCGTTCGTTCATCCGTGAAAATGTTTTTTCTATCCCAGATTTGCATTCGTGTTTAATCATTTTTTTTACAAAGTTGACTTCACATCTTTATAAAACTTCGTATACATTTATATTGTGATAAGAAGTATTTAATATTTGTGCAATCTTAGTGACCTATATTTCACGGTTTGATGATTATGGTGGAACAGATTGGTCTGGCTCGGGTTTAACTTTTTGCTTAAGTTTTTTTTCCTATAAAGATAACTTCATATCCTCATGAAACTGGGTACTCCTATTATTGGTTGTTCTGATTCAGATTTACATTTGTGTTTAGTTCTTTGTCTATGACGATTCCTTCAAATCTCCATGTCTCCATATAACTTTGTACAAATGTCGATCATGAATTGAACTTTATTTATGCAGCTTAATGGCTACAAATGTGACCTATATTATACAGTTGATGGAACAAGATCAAACTGGTTGTTTTGCGTCAGGTTTACCTTTGTGTTCAAGCATGAGTTCAATGACCTCACATCTTTATGAAACTTGGTACATATGTACACTGTGAGATAAACTTTAAACATTTATGCAATTCTATGGTTTTGATTTATTTTTTACGGTGGGATGAACATTGTGAAACAGGTTATTCTGCTATAGGTTTGCCTTTGTGTTTAAGTTTTTTGTGTTTTTTTCTACGAAAATGAGTTCACATCTTTATGAAACTTAGTAGTACACACATTTAAATTGTAATATAAACTACGATGTTACTGTTATAGTTTTTTCATGAATATTACTTGACATCGGTGGTTCTACCCGGGTACCTCTGTGTACTCGGGGTCTTCCTCCACCTGTAATTAGCTGGACGTCGCTATATGATTGAAATACTATCGCAGCGACGGTAAACCCCAATACAACAACAACAACAACATACTTCACAACATCATAAAACGTTAAACAAGTATACATCAATATATAAACTTAAAAGCAATACATACAAGCAAATATTAGGTTCTGACCAAAGTACTTATGTCAGCGGGGCATCAGTGTCGTTGAGATACACTTCCCAGTATTAATCAAATTGTACAAGGGTGTGGTTTATGCAATTAAATCAAAATCAGATGAAAAGCCTGTTATGGTTATTAAAGCAAACTCGTTCAGAGATGATTGGTAGAAATAAAATAGTTTGTTATACTCAATGTTAGCTAGGTCTTATTATCCTGACTAATTCATTCTTAAGTGTAGATCACACTGCATGGGAAAACACCATTTATCGGAAACGCCCACTGCTGAAAATTCGGTAAATATTAGGATATGGGGGTTCCCAGTACAGGTTCCGCAACATGGTATCTTCATAAGTGCCGGGAAGTAAATTGGTACGTCTAAACTGTGAAGTGACCGTAAGTCTGGAGACTGATTGTGATCAGTCGTGTATCGGCACAAGAAAATCAAATTTCTAATTTTAGGTTGTATCATTCTAAGAAAACATTCAATACCGTTCATAACGCAATTGTCTTTGACGGAGAAACCATCCATTTCTTGCAATCAAGGAAATTTACAAGAAGATTGAGCGAATAGAAGTGTATTGATACACGTTTACATGCAGATAGTCAAAATTCACGTACTTAGACAATGATTGTCTGTGAACGAGTACGTTTTAGCTTAAAAGAATACAATAGAAAAAACAAAATTTTGCATTTTTCCAAATGACAATGCCACAAATGATGTTTATTTATTCTTAAAACTCCACACAATGGAATGTCTAATGAAAGAATCCAAAAGGTGTCCGAGAAACCTCAGTTGTTCAGACAGGGCAATATATGTCAATGTGGTGAGAAAAATGGACGCTTAGACGTTCGGTGACTTTTATTTTACTTGGATGAATTTTGATATATATTTACTGAAGTAAACATATATATGTTTTTAGAGTTTCAGTATTATACAATTAAAACGTTTAAGTACAGTATAACATTTTCATAAAACAGATTATTCATTTACACGAATCAATTTTAAGAGCATTTATACTTAATTTTTCATGATTCTTTTTTTTTTGCTTCTATATAGAGTTTTCTGGTTTCCACATATTTTAAACTTTATATTATATGTATTGTCGACCTTATCAAAACGGTTACCATGGATATAAACATAATAAAAATTTAACATTTTAAAAATTTTATATTTTTTTTATATTGAATAAAACTTTTAAAAATGTAGCTAAAATATACACCTCCCCTTAAAAAAAGGGAAGAAATAATAAAATGCAAACGGGAGACTTGCAAATTAAAAGATATAATCAAAACAAATAATATGAGAAAGTTCCTTTTGAAAAAGGGGAGATATACAAATGAATGTATCTTCATTTCTTAAAAAATATTTATATAGATTCTTTTTTATTTATTTTATTTTTTTTTTTTTTTTTTTTTTTTTTTTTTTTTTTTTCGTATATCTTCTTTAAAGTTTACCTGATCAAAACAATGTAAAGCATGTAAAGGTCACCTAATTTAGGAGTTTCTGAGTTGTTTCCATGGTAACAGAGACGGATTGTTGATTATTGTTTATTCGCGATTTATTTATTTTATGACCAATGACCAGTGTTTTAGATACACCTTACTGGCGATACAACTCCTTAAGCGTTGTAGTCCGAAAAGTGCAAAATAACAAATTAAAATGTTTTGTTTCTTTCCTTTATGTCAATAACAATTTGATGACAAATAAACGATTATAAAAAAAAAACTCACAAAAGAGAGAGAGAGAGAGAGAGAGAGAGAGAGAGAGAGAGGTTACAATAACAAACTTTCATTCCATTTCCTATAGAAATCATCGACAAACTGACTGCAAAGGGAAACACACTACTCCGACCCGAGGTTCCGCCAGATTCCTGTTCGGAAAGTCTACTGAAGATGATGAAATCGTGTTGGGAAGAAAACCCCGGAGACAGACCCTGCTTCCCGGAACTGAATGAGAGTTTCCGCAAACAAAAAGTGTATGTTTTCTATCTATCTATCTATCTATCTATCTATCTATCTATCTATCTATCTATCTATTTATTATCTATCTATCTATCTATCTATCTATCTATCTATCTATCTATCTATCTATCTATCTATCTATCTATCTATCTATCTATCTATCTATTTATCTATCTATCTATCTATCTATCTATCTATCTATCTATCTATCTATCTATCTATCTATCTATCTATTTATCCATATTAGTCAGAACAGGGACACTTCAGCGATGGTGTTTAAATAATCTCCAACATTTATCTTTTTTTAGGTAATCACGAAGAATATTATTTAACCTTTTCGAAAACATCTGTAAAACACGTTTATGACAATAATATCGTTATTATTTATTTATTTTTATTTATTTATTTATTTATTTATGTCTTATTCAGGGGGAAGACAACCAACATCATGGACAACTTGCTTCAGCGGATGGCCAATTACGCTGACAACCTGGAGGCTTTAGCAGCTGAGAGAACGAAGGCCTACCTTGAAGAGAAACAGAAAGTTGAGGAGCTGCTTCACCGACTGCTTCCACCGTGAGTCATCATCATTATCAAGTCACTATTCCCACAACAATGAAATGTTACATTCTCTGAATTTGCATTCAATGACTCAACAGTGTACACCTGTAGTAAACCAGAATAAACTGGCTCTTTTAAATTTAATCTACCAATGAAACCTCTTGATTTTAGGCATGACAATGAACGTTTCGGGGAAAACATAATTGCCCTGGACACGTTATCTGACATACCTCTTGTCAAGCTGTCAAATTACGAAAATCAATTTCAGTAGCATGAGTAGAGTAGGAGTTATTGCATAATAAAAAGTGTGACAGATAGACTGACGGACAGATAGACGACGATGAACTGATCCCCATATGTAACCTCGAATGCAAGTCGTGTGTTCCTATCACTCGATAATACGATTTGAATATGTACATATTGTGTTTTATGTATTATGCCATATAACAAAATATGACAGTGTTACTGACGACTTACATAGGCAATATTTTCTTGGAATTTTTCCACATAATTTTGAAGTCTTTTTTTTTTTTTTTTTTTTTTTTTTTTTTTTAATAACAGTTCTGTTGCAAAACAGCTAGAACTTGGCCAGTCGGTAAAACCTGAGTCATTTAGTTGTGTCACTATATACTTCTCGGACATTGTCGGCTTCACTACAATCGCAGGCAAGAGCTCACCAATCGAGGTAACGTATTTTAAATCTATATAGGATGTGTTTGTTGGTTTGCAAGGGTTTAACGTTTTTCTGTCAAATTCAGTTATTTGGGGACTTCTGCAAACATAAAACAGATATACGTATATAAGTATATATGTATATTATCCTGCCTCATATCACGTCAGGGGCCGCCGTGGCCGAGCGGTAACAGTCGTGGACTACAAATCTTTCAGCCCCTCACCGCTGTGGGTTCAAATCCCGGTAGGGACTTCGGATTTTTCATCTGAGGAAGCCTTCCATCTGGCTTGTGGTAGGTCCGTGGTTCTACCCGGGTACCTCTGTGTACTCGGGGTCTCCCTCCACCTGTAATTAGCTGGACGTCGCTATATGATTGAAATACTATCGCAGTGACGGTAAACCCCAATACAACAACAACAACATATCATGTCATATCATATGCGATATCACGTCCAAAACTAGAGGCATTATGTTATACCCATTCATAATATCCTGACAAATGATAAATGATCAATCAGTGACTTTTGTATTGATACACGCAAATTGTTATTTCATATACAGACTGTGCTAATGATTTAAAGCTTAATGTAACTTATCACAAATAATTAAACCTTAAAAATGAATTTTGATTTTGTATGTCCCCGTATCGGTAGCTCTGTCTACCAGTCTGTCACATAACGTTAACCTTGTCCATAACACAGAGGTCATTCCACCTACAGCCTCCAAACTTCACAGGTGCATGCACATTGATGAGTCTTACCCGCCAGGTGACATTGACCTTCAAATGATCTTGACCCACAAGGTCCATGGTCCCAAGTGGGGACATGGCGTTCATTCGAGCGTAGCTTTTATCCAGTTTTTGAACTATTTGATCCTCTTCACAGATTACAAAGAAAAATATCACGGTAGCAATGTAGGTCTAAAGGACAGAGATAGACAGCGCCGACCTACCAAATCAGAATTAGCTTCACGCGATGTTGCTGCCGACCGAAAACCGTTTCTTTTTTCTGTCTTAAGTCATAAAATGTGTGTAGTCTCAACGATTTTACTGCTTTTAATAACCAGAAAAAAGTAGTTCCGATAGACCTTTATCATGCAGTATGGGTGGTATGGATTTTATTCCACTTATAGAACACAGTATTTCAAAGGTTTGTATCAAATAATTCAAGATTTATGAGAGTAAGTATAAAGCACGGAACACAATGACATAATCATATTTTCAATTTTTAAAGGTAAAAAGCCAGTGAAATCTACAATAAAGAACCTACATGTAAGCATTTGTAACAAAGGAAAGTTAACTCCAAATTTAAGCTTTTAACATAAATGTGATAAACAGAAACTCGATCGTTAAAAGTTTAATTTTCAAGTAACAATTTCATGATTGCAAAATGCATTTTTAAATTGTGTTAATCATTTTGTAAATATAATCCGCTAGGCCACTAACTTCACGAACATAATATTTTTTTATACAATAAACATTGTTAAAAATATAATAAAGAATGTTAAACCTCAATTAGAAATAAAATTGAACTGCTGGATATCTTCTTCCAAAAACCAACCCTTATTATCAAAACGTGTCCTCCATTGAAACACAGCTTTATTGTTACACGATTGGTTTGTATCGTATTGCTTCTCGTATCTGTCTTTTAACCGCAGGTTGTGGACCTCCTGAATGACCTCTACACAGCGTTCGATAGCGCTATAGACCAATTTAATGTGTACAAGGTAAGGAAAGTAATTAAAATACGTACTGCACGTATGTATGTACATGTGACAGCTAAAAACGCGAAATGTTCGAAAATCTCTTAAAATGAGTTCCTGAATTAAAAGATTAAGGAATCGTGGACCATTATTTTATTTTAAATTCCCCGTGCTTATTTTATGATGTCAACTATTATAAAAATGATAAAATAATTAACGTGTGAGAACAAAGGCCTACAAGCCTCGATGTGTCTTTTTCTATGAAATTTTGGGCAGTATTCGGTCATTCTTCCTTAAATAGATAAACACATCGAGTTCCATGTGGCCTAGATGTGTTTCCTCTACGACATATTAGACATTTACTTGATGTATGCAAGAATGCAAGTCAACGGCTTGTGATAATAGTATTTTTAGTTTCTCGTCGTTGTAATTTGCAACATAAACTTAAAAATAATGCTAGTAATGCACTACCAGTGACAAATTTATGAATCAGGTCGAGACGATTGGTGATGCATACATGTGTGTCTCCGGGTTACCTGAGCGTAATGGCGACCTGCACGTGACCGAGATCTGCAACATGTCCCTGGTCATCCTCCACACCGTCAGCGGATTTAAGATACGTCACATGCCCGGGGAACACCTAAGGGTTCGCATAGGGCTGCATTCGGGTAAGTCGCATTTGTGATTACATAATCACATTATGATCAACACATTCCAGGCTTTCGGGAACAATTTAATTGTTCGAAGTGTATTGGCATATTTTGCGTTTGGTAATTTACAAAAGAAGTTTTGGCAGTACATATACACTACAACGTCATTATAACATGTCACAACAGATAGTATAAAGTGAATATAAATTTAAATGAATTTAAAATTAAGAAACAGTTAAATTTGTCAGAGTATTTTTCTGATAATCATTGCTTATTATATAAATTTTTTTTTTAAAAAAATTTTCCGGGTATAAATACCTAAATATTTCCTAACTAAAACTAATTTTTAAATATTTACAAAATTTAATTCCAGATAAATCTTATGGCCAATTTTAGGGTTAGAATATTACAATATAACACTTAAGTACAGTGTCTTTTTTTTTCGAATTTTTGAGGCCAGAATTGATGATTTCAACATTGGTAGTTTACTATATATAAGAAATTAGCTTCATGTACAAGCATAATTATATTACTAATATCGTTATATAGTAGTCTTGTCTTCCTTCTTTAATTGAAGTATTATACTTGTTTGTTTGTTTTATTGTGGTTGTTTATTTATTTAAAAAAAGAGGTTACTGTTTTTATGTATTGCTAGGTCCAGTGGTTGCCGGAGTTGTTGGTCTCACAATGCCAAGATATTGCCTCTTCGGGGATACCGTCAACACTGCGTCCCGCATGGAGTCTAACTCTGAACGTATGTTTTCTTCTTTTCCGTTTGCTTTTGCTTGTTTACTTGTACCTAACAACCCATTAACAATATTTCTGTCATTTTAAGACATTTTGTCTATATGAGACAGATATATAGCAGCCAAGCTATGATATCATCTCGCTGACAAGTGTCATTGTCTATAATGTCAATATATTGGATAGTCACATTATCCTGATGTCGGTACAGCCAGTCCTGACATCGCCCTGTTGAGTGCCAAGTACAAGAGGGAAGATGGTGTATGTACATATATAGCATTTGTTTGTTTGTTTGTTTGTTTTTATGTGTGTTTGGTTTTACGTCCCGCCAACAATATATCAGTCGCTTGGAGACTTTGTCTACTTGAGATAGATATAGAGTTGACGTGTGACATGGCGTGTGACAGACGTGTGACATGACGTGTGACATGGTACCACACACAGTATCCTGACACCGAACCAACCAGTCCTGGAAGCACCCTTATATACCGAGCGCCAAGCCTTTGGTGTATGTATTAAGATAAAGTCCCTGTAATGGTTCCGCTACATCTTGGACCCTTTAACCTCAAACAAGATAACCAAGGTACCATAATGAAACATTAGAGAACCTTGGATATCTCCGTGAAAGGCCATGATGTTCGAAATGTAGCGAAACCTTTACAGGGACTTTAGCTTAAATATCATATTCCGTCGATGACATTTTTAAAGATAATTTCATTTTATTTTCTTGTTCATTATAGCAATGAAAATTCAGTTTTCCGCCTCGACAAAATCATTGTTGGACAAGTTTCCAGATTACAAAGTTGAGATACGTGGAGAGCTTGAGATTAAGGTAGAGTTCATAATTTTTCAGATTCAATCATTACAGCTTTAAAGACTCTCAGCCATTCATAGTCACGGGCATTTGATCTGTTTATTTTGATTTTTGATAGGAATTTGTGGATCGAATCAAAGGGGTCAGTCGTGTCTAACGCATATCTGCGTATAAAGCAGAAAAAGACACATATTCATTGTATTTTGCTATATATGAGTAAGTGATATAAATAATATGTATAAAACTTAGGCAAATAAAAGAAATATATATGACTATCCCCCCTCCCCCCGGTCAGACTTCATTGCTAAAATCAGTTCTCTATGTTCCCAGTTTTGGTATTATTTCTGAGTGAGACTTACATATTATGTATTAATTATATCAGACATAACGTATTATTTATTCAATATTCCAGATTATAACACTGTTTATTCAAGATTATGACACTATTTATTCAATATTCCAGATTATGACACTATTTATTCAATATTCCAGATTATGACACTATTTATTCAATATTCCAGATTATAAAACTATTTATTCAATATTCCAGATTATAACACTATTTATTCAATATTCCAGATTAAGACACTATTTATTCAATATTCCAGATTATGACACTATTTATTCAATATTCCAGATTATGACACTATTTATTCAATATTCCAGATTATGACACTATTTATTCAATATTCCAGATTATGACACTATTTATTCAATATTCCATATTATAACACTATTTATTCAATATTCCAGATTATGACACTATTTATTCAATATTCCAGATTATGACACTATTTATTCAATATTCCATATTATAACACTATTTATTCAATATTCCAGATTATAACACTATTTATTCAATATTCCAGATTATAACACTATTTATTCAATATTCCAGATTATGACACTATTTATTCAATATTCCATATTATGACACTATTTATTCAATATTCCAGATTATGACACTATTTATTCAATATTCCATATTATAACACTATTTATTCAATATTCCAGATTATAACACTATTTATTCAATATTCCAGAAATAAAATAAATCTAAATACCCAGTGTCATTGGAACGTTTGATACTGCCAAACCCACCCACCCACTAATAATTAACGATTGTTTGGAAAGTTTGTTTTATATTTTTAATAATTTTAAATATACTTAAAATACTTGAAATTGATTTAATGCAGCTATATAAATGACCATTTCAGGGTAAAGGCACTATGACAACGTACTGGCTACTAGGTGTTGACGAAAATAGGGAGCGAGTGATGGATAATACAGACTGAAGTTTAAATCTCATGTTAAAGTGCACGGCAATGTACCATCCTATGACACGATGTATATTATTTTCATGAATTTGGAATTGTATATGAAACAATTTATTTTGCCGTTCAGACTGCAAAATCTGAGCTGTATTGTATGAGTAAAGGGGAATACCCTGATCAGATAGCTGATGGAGCTGTCTGATCTAGGTCTCCTCTGTTTGCCAATGCCCTAAAAATGAGTTTTATATGAAATAAAGGGTTAATTGTATATATTACTTAGACAGATACAAAATAACTTGAGGTGGCCTGTTTATCAGATACCATTGTCAAGAAACTACCCCAATACTATGATCGGTCGCCTCAGGTAGGTGTGCCTTTAGCAGTGACATATATAAACATATATTTAGAAGTCGCTGACTGTAGATAGAATTTTAATCATTAAAAGTTAAGGCTTAAGTCTCTTTTTGTCGAGGCTTTGCTCATTGTTTCTCTTTCTGCCTACTGTAAACGTCGACACCCATTTGTTACTATATTACTGTTTTTACTGTTATTGTTCATGCATAGATCCTTTGTTTAAACAAGTATTCAGTTCCGGTTTACCACACTCACCAAGAAGCCGCTCTCGTAAATATCATGCTGTAGTCTCCATTGTGTACCTATTTAATATTTCACAATAGTGGGTTTTTTTTATACTTGTTTATTGCTAAGACACATTTTCCGTCTATTTGTACATATTTAAATTTAGAGTGTTTCTATTATGCTAAAGAGCATTGTAAAATAAAATATTGTTAAATTGTATCCTCACCAGAACACAACGTGGTAACCTGTAATGGTTCCGCTACGTCTTGGACCACTTAACCTCTAACAAGATAACCAAGGTACCCTAATGAAACATTAGGAAACCTTGGTTATCTCCATGACAGGCAATGAGGTCCGAATTGTAGTGGAACCAATACTACAGAATTATTTTAATAAATTTTAAAGCATTTTATTTCCAACTACATGAAACTTGTAACTTGTTTTTAAAAGCCTAAACGTTCAATGAAAGTTCTCCTAAGAGTTTTATGAGAAAAAAAATAAACAAACAAAACATTTGACCAAGTATTTACCATCTTAGTACGAAAGAAATCCGCTTTACATCAATTTCCAATACACGAACTTGTGTACTTGTGTTACTGTAGTTATGGTCGATTAAAATAAATGAAGAACCTTTCGATATACCCTTCAATAATTGCAATGATGTATTTTGACAGATCTAGAGAATTCCAAAAAAAAAAAAAAATGACGTCCCCGGAAGTGAGGTCTTTTGCTTCACTTTTTTCTTAGAAAAGGAAAAATGTATTTAAATAGATGTATACCAATTAAAATTGTTACATTTGATTAACGCTTATGAAATATGCCATAAATGATACTTCTTAATGCAAAAAAAAAAATCATGGCGTGTTATGATGAAGAATATCGAACTTTTGGCGATCTTTTCCGACTTTGGCCATAATTTGACGGGGCTCATCTGGGTTTCTCTGCCCTTAAATCCCCTCTGAAACCAGTGGTCGGAATTTATTTATTTTTTTTTTTTTTTTTTTTTTTTGCACAAATAATCACCTTATAGTTATCAACCATATTTGCTAAAATGAGGTGGATCCCTTGAAAAATGAGGCCAACGAGTTTGGCTAGTTTCCTTAAATATTATATAAAAAAAAATCAAAAACATCTCATTTAATTTCATTCGGCACAAATGATAAACTTATAGTCACCTAACATAACAAGTAATAATTTCCGTAAACATTAAAACGTAAAAATCTTTATCTTAATAAACTCCCGTTATTGAAATCATTTTTAAATAGCAACTGTAAATATCGTGGGGATTGTTTCAAAGTGTTGATTTAGGTCAAATTAGTCTACTTGAATAAATCAATTAAAATTATTGTAAGTTATAGCTAAGTAAGCTGTGTTAAAGATGTGGGGTTTTGTTAACTGTTGACGCGTTAGAAAGATACAAACATGGAATAATTATGAAGACTGCTTCGGTGCCTAAGTAAGACATACCCAATCTCAATAAAACCAAATCCATACTGACGATTGCTAGGTAGGATGTGCAATAGAATTGAACATCGACTCAAATTGACCTTTCATAAACCAATCAAATCGTCGGCTTCAAAGTGTTTGGGTATAACTTGGATGAATTTTTCGCTAGTTAACAGAGCTAACAGGGAACAGAAATTTCAATATTGCAGATATCATCACAGGATTCAAATTTTCAAATTCAAATTGTTTTGAAACGCGCATTCTGATTTGTCTAAAAGTTGATTGAGACGTTCTTTCAGATAGTGTCAGATCTTCGTCGCATTGATTATAGGAGCGAAAACGAAGCGCTAATTTTAATGAGGTTGGACCATATCATATGTAATAAAAAGAAAAAAAGCATACCGGACAATATGGCTTATGACTTTAATCATATAATATTGTTATGCTCATGTTATAAAGTATTTTTGGCAACAAACTACCGGTACATTTTTTTTTTACTACATACAATAATTGTGTCCTGTTAATATTTATTTTTTACTCAAAATTGAGTTTTCACTACTTTGGCTGAATCTCAGCATATATGTATTGTAGAAGTCTGTTCAATCGATCGGTCATTCATACAAAATTGAGAAGTTATTCGACGGACCCTAAGGATGTAGGTACTATAGCTGTGAGTGACTACGTCATACACAACTAAAATTAAATTTGAGTCAATGACCATCTGTGAACGGGGTACGTAAGAAAAAGAGATTCTTTAGGATTAATAAACATCCTTTTGCAACTCTGACAGGTAAAATAGTATTGTCATTGATATTTCACAATGTGTTGTGGCTTATTTTGATAACTTGTTATGTTGTATTTAATATTAAATATTGTATGAAACAGTTTCTTATACTATTTTTCCCAAAACCCACAGACATGAATTCTTCACGTTGAAAGTGATTATTCCCTAGAATGTATGATAGCTTCACATGAACCTGTTATATACAAAACAACATTAACTTTTTATTACATCATTTAGAACAATTGGCTACTGCAAATCACCTGCAGATTTGGAAGAAGAAAAAAACATCAAAGGGAAAATGCTAAATGTTCAGAAACATCGATCATGATTTAAAATCTAAAAGAAAACTTGGACGAATCTTAAACAAATAATAGAAGATTGTCAAATATTTTTCAAAATATATGTACATCCACACCAATAAGATATAAATAATTCAAAATTAATTTTGTGTTTAATATGAATACATATTGCCTTACATTTCTGTAAATGGTTGTGTCTTTTCCTGAAATACATATATTTCAGCAATCAAATCCATTTAATGTAAAGGAAGAAAAAAAAAGATGATTATTTTAGAATTAAAAAAGATCATTTGTGAAAAGTATTATGTTTATACGGTGTCTTTTAAGAACAGAGACTAATACTTCAGTGGCGTATCTTCTATTACTTGTTATAATACACAGCGAATCAACACTGGCCAGTAATAAGAAAATGTAATTAATATTCCACACTGTGCTGTTGTTTGTTTGGTTTCTTGTTATTTTATATTTAATATAAAACATTGTATTATCTAGTTTCTTTTATTTTTTTTAAGCAGAAGCATTAATTCCATGTCACTGATGATAGCATTACCTGCAATATGTTTACAATATGTTTGCCCACCATCAATATTCAGTCATTTGGAGACGACGTCTTCCTGAAACAGTACAGCGTTGCCACACTGCAGTATCGCACCATACACACCAAGTCCACGCAGTAGTTACTTCCACTTGCAGATGTAAGATTACCACTACCACTGCAAATCGAATAAACAGCATTTACTTATAGTTTTCTTTCTTTTTAATTTCTTTTCATTTTACTGCGAGTGGCATATTCCTTTGTATATTTTCTTAAATAAACATGAATTATCACGCTGTGTTAAAAAAAAATCCGTTTTAAAAATAACCATTTTTTTCCCGTGCATTTAGAAATGATAAACCTCCGCCATTTTGTAAGCTTGCCTTCATGACGGCAGTGTTTTTTTTTTTTTTTTTTTTTTGCTAAGTTAACGTGCAAGGGAGATAACTGCGTAAAAACTGCAGACAAACCTGTCGCATGAAATGAAGAAATAATAAGACTTAAAATATATGTATATACGGTGTTAATGGGGATAAAAGTAACGGAGATGTAGAAGCGTTAAATTTTTCGATTATCTGTAAAGCATTTCATCCTAGAAAGTAAAAAAAAAAAAAAAAATAAAAAAAAAAAAACAACATAAAAACAACTCGGTATTAAACTCGGTATTAGAGCGTTCTCTCCAGCGCCATCGCACCGTCTTCCAGTCATACGGTGAAACAGACTATAATACAGTGCAGTATTTATAACGTTCAACCGAAAAAATGTGTCAATATGCATAAAAAAAAAGTATTTTGAATAAATAATTTTAAATATACTTATCAAAGAAACGGTAACTCAGAAAGAAAACTGTCAAAATTTCGTGAAAACGAAGTATATGTTACTGCTATTTGTTATCTCAATAACCTTTTTTTTCCATGAGTATAGAAATGTTCACCAATGAAGTTGGCTTTGCTATTTAAGATACTTTCTAGAATTGATTCTCGTTACCATGGTGAAATAATAACGCTCTGCAAATAAATCAATACGAAGATTTCCAAAGTGATTCATCTTCAAATATGACATAAGGTGCTTTTGCACGGCATGGAAAGTTGATACAAGCCGGCATCGAGAAAAAAGAATCAAAGAAAATGAATGAAGAAACCTTAGCAAAATCAGCAGCCATGCAAAATACAGGAAAACATTATTTGAAAGGGTATTTGAACACAGAGAAAATTATCAGCAGGTACAATGGCTTTTAACGGATAAAAGAGACGCAAGAACACAGCCCGTTGGCTTTCCGTGAAACTGATATAAGAACATGTAAAACTTTAAGAATGTGTAACCATTTCGCGACGCGACCGGCTCTCGAAATATAAAGAGAAAAGGAACGGAGTCTGGAAAAAACTATAGCAAATCAGAAACATTACAAAACGTCAATTGCTTAATGTAGTAAGAGTATTTCATCGTAAAAAAAAAAAAAAAAAAAAAAAAGAAAACACGCTCGCTCAATACGCTTTGCTTCTGCTTCTAGATAACGGAATATACGAGCGTATATCGTGGGTTTCCGACGATGAGAGTATTAAGGATGCTAACATTTCATATGCTACTTTTGTATATTTATATATAACATTAAGATGCACCAGCAAATTGATAGCCACCTCTATCTGAATTTAGTATTTTTCTCATTTTTTTCAGCCATTGAAGTAGCTCTTTTTCTCTCAAAATTAATAAATAACGTATTTTCATATTTTGCCCAGGGTAATGTGCAAAATAAGTTTGTTTTGAACAGTTACGTGGGCCGTTTTCTTTTCTAGGTATAGAACTTAACCCTGTGCTCTGTTTTGCCACGCTCGGGTTTAAATTTTATTTAATGAACTGTAAGTAATAATTGCCTTACGAGTGGCATAGAATATATCAGTCTAATTTCCATTCTATCAAAACGTGTCAGATATTTTATATAAATTAATATAGTGTCAATTTTATAATTTGATAGTTATAATCACGCGTTGCAATAGAACTCGAGTCAACGAGACTCTCTGCAATACTTATAGTCTATTTTCTTGAAATAATTAATACGGATTTTATCTTAAGTAAGGCGAAGCCGAACGAAGGGTTAAGTTCCACATTTAAAAAATATATATAAATATATGTGGCTTACCGTTTGTCACGTAGGCCACAGTGGCACATTTGAAGTTGGCGGTCACTTAACCGTTCAGAACAAACTATATTTCACCTTATCTGGGCAAAATACGAAAATATGTTCTTATCAAATCGTAAACTCACAAAGAAATATGCAGCAATACCGTACAGGTAAGAAGGGGCGTTACCCTGCTGTAACATTTTAGAAATCACAGTAAAGTAGTTTCCCCTTTTTGATCATAACATATCAATGTTCGTTTTATATTGTAATACTTATTTTTGGAAATTAAACATATAAATTTACAAATTAGTTAGTTTACAATAATGCAATGACTTAAGAGTCCAAATGAAAGATGCCAGACTGCGGATCTGAAGGTTGTTCGTTCGAACCCCCTTTGGTACCAAAGAACCGCCGAGTGGATTAGTATACGCTATGAGAACTTGTTTCCCAATCGACGATAAATAGATAAATTTAATTTGATTGAAAGATGTAATTCTTGTTAAATAATGTTAGAAATTATTATAAGTTTGAAATCAATCGACCCCAAGTACACTTTAAAAAATAAATGGGTGGCAGCCCAGCTGCAGCCCGTTTTTGTGTAATGTGTCCTCGAGTTGTTACTTCGTTACGGATGAACCATTCCTTTAAGCTGATGTAAATAATCCTTAATGACTTCGTAATTTAACACCGATAAATCATGGATACTTAACACTCGAAGGATATGTTTCCAAAAGTAGCGTACTAAACACCCGAGCGCTACAGGCCGGTAACTTCACGAACATTAATTCATATTGGTAACATGTCTTACACGTGCAGTGCATTTTGAAGAAGAAGAAGAAGAAGAAAAAGACTCGTGAAACTGATCTGTTTGCACCATAATGTAAACTTTCTTATGTGTTTAAATTAACACCTTGACCTTTTAGAGAAATTATTTCACTGTGTTGTTCATTCAAAATGATGTAATCGCTCTATTACTAAAAGTTATTTTGAGATTGAAAGCTCTCTCTCTCTCTCTCTCTCTCTCTCTGTCTGACAATTCATTTATACCGGACTTAACAAAATATTAACCAACAAGAATATGAAACTCAAACAGACGATCTATATATCAAACTTTATTCAGAATCATACTTACTAAGCATTTTCCTTTTCTCACATGGACCAAACTAGAGATTGAAAATCTTGAATCAAATGCATAACATAATTCATAATACAAATAAAAAGGATTGTTAATGTTAATACATACTCATGTGTGACAAAATCACTCACATTCGAGTAAATTTAAAAATAAAAGAACTTGGTAGTATTGCAATATCAGGCTTCTTCCACTGAGGATCATGTATAAACATGTTTTAAGGAAAGAAAACGAGAAAATACATTGAAACCCAACCAGTAGTTTGAACGTTTCCTTTGCTGCAGAAGGGAGATTTCTACAAGGAAATATCCTGTTTACAGATTCTAGATAAAGTCCCTTTAGATATTTACCAAAATTGGCCATCTATTATACATGTTAAATACAAAATAATGAACGAACTTACATACCTTTACATACTTTACATACTTTTTTCATTAATATCAATAAAACACTGGTAAGTCAGTCAAAATCATCTTTTCAATTTGCAAGATAAAAATGACCCAGAAGAACCAGTGACCGACGCAATAACTCAGTGGTAGAGTGTCCGCTTTGCGTTCGGGAGGTCTGGGTTTCGAATCCCAGCCGGGGCACTCCCTCCGGTGACCGCGTCAAACCAAAAATTGGTACCAGTTGCACCCTTGCCTGGCACTCGGCAAAATGGGGTTGCTATGGGAACTCGGAGTACTCAGTACTGGTTCTAACCAGGAATTTGTCCCCTGCCGGGCAAGTAAAATTACCAAGGGGTCTATTTGCAAAATGAGCTAGGGTATCGCACCCGGACTCCCTTTTATCCAACTACTGTCTCTTCCGCTGCTGTCTCTTCAGCAAAAAACGGGATCCAAACGTGGGAAATCCTTGACCGTAAGGTCTAAAGTATGGTCATTATAATCAGTAAATGATTGCTAGCCATTACAATAAAAGAAGAGGAAGAAGAAGAAGAAAACATTTACCTTAAAATATTTTCTACTTTGTCAGTACTTGCATTTGTAATAGACAGGACATATCTAATGATAAGAAGCTTTTGCAAGGCCATTACTAAATATTTGTCTATAGATTTTTATTACAAAACTTATCTAGTTCCTCTGTTTAAGCCTTATAACATATAATACTAATTCGAAACGCAAATTTTCACTTACTCAAGTGTAAGTGAAACTACAAATTGATAGAAAAAGTACGTAAAATACATTATTAGATATTAAATTTTACAGTTCCATATCAAGTGCAATGAATAATTATTTTCTTATACCAGCAAATCT
This sequence comes from Solen grandis, assembly GCA_021229015.1. Taxonomy (NCBI): domain Eukaryota; kingdom Metazoa; phylum Mollusca; class Bivalvia; order Adapedonta; family Solenidae; genus Solen; species Solen grandis. The sequence goes on along the minus strand of CM037783.1, from coordinate 33,799,701 downwards.
CTTCATAAAGGAAACCTTTTTTGTATATTTTCTACAGTTTTTCTCTCATTGTCAGCACTTTTGACGGTCACTGTCAATACTTATTGCATAAATGTCCAGAAAATCTTTGCCTTTGCCCATATTTTATAATAATAATAAAAGATTAGTACAAGCTAAAGACAGGAAACACTCCATCCATTACTTTTTCGACAGATTCACAGCTTCCTTTTCTGCAATGTGTAGTGTAGACTGACCGACAATCAAAAGGCTCAACGATAACATGAGGACTTCTTGAAGACACAGTTTATATTCCTCAGTGGTTATACCATCTTGTTAAATAAAAGAATTTGTTAAGTGTCAAGTTTAATCATTTATGGTTATCTGTAAGTAAAATAAGTTGAACTGTCAACATAATATAGACTTGACTAGTTGAGTTTACCGTCGCTGCGACAGAATTTCAGTCATATAGCGACGTCCAGCTAATTACAGGTGAAGGAAGACCCCGAATGCACGGAGACATCCGGGTAGAACCACTGACCTACCGCAAGCCAGCTGGAAGGCTTCCTCACATGAAAATCCGAATGACCCTGCCGGGATTCGAACCCACGCGGTGAGGGGTTGAGTGATTAACATAATATAGATAACTGACATAGGAAGGAAGACATGCAGTATTTTGCCGACTAACCGACTTATTACAGAAGAGTTACTTCCTCTTTGGGTCAATGTGAGGTCCAAGAGGTTGACATATATTCTTTTTGATATTCGCAGCAAAATTGAATGTCAAGGGGCTAATGCTTATTGATAAACAAGCCTTATTCACATTTAGACCTGTTTCCACCATTCAGTGCTTGCCGAAGATTTTCGTGTGGTCACGAATGCCTAATCTGGTAAATTCACAAACAGTAGCCTTGAGCGTAATATATTAATTATAATGGCGGAATGATATCCAGAAATAGCATGATAAAAATCTTCAGGTAATGAAACACAATTGAGGGTCCACCGTTGGGATTGCCATTATCTGGCCTTAATGATGAGTAGCAGAAATGAGATGGAATCGCTCGTATACCAAAAATTGTAAATAAAAGAGTAGAATATGATATAAAATAGTGGTATTTCTTAAAAAAGAAATAACAAAAAATGACCCGTGAGTTAAATGATGACCGCTTTAAGCGTGCTGCCATTTACGCATCACGCTACCATTTTCTTGTGTTCGTGACGTCATATTAGCAGTATATTCTGGGAATGAATGGCGACCTTGGCAGATGCAGACGACAAGATTGAACAGAAGTATTATTAGAATCATGATCATTATCAGGCCCCGTACGATCTCAGGCTTATATTCAAATATTTATCTGCTCAAAGGTGAGAATAAACCTGAGTATGGTATTTGAGCGGTGTTCTAGAACAAAATAATACAGCGTATTCTCAAACACTGACTCAAGCAAAATTGAGCACAAAATTTGACTTAGCTGAGAATGCGTGAAAGACGTTGTTAATACGGTTAATTATTCAAACTAAGTTGAGCGTGATATTCATACTTCAATCCGAGATTGAGTTTGAGGAAAGGTACGATTATCATTATCTTCAAAAACCTGAGGTCAGGTGTAAAATACGTAAGGAATAAAGGCTGAACGTAAAATTCTGTTGTAGTTTGAAAGCTCTATGTCAGTTAATTAAAATATTTGACACTACAAAATGAGACAGTCACGTATACTAGCACCAGGCATTTGTTTGTTTGTTTGATTGTTTGTTTGTTTGTTGGGTTTAACGTCCCACCGACAGTATTTCAGTCATTTGGAGACGATGTCTACTTGAGACAGATATAGTGCTGCCACACTGCAGTATCATGCCGTAGATATATGGCATGATACCACAACCAGCCACATTATTCTGATACCGAGCCAACCAGTCCTGCAACTACCCTTATAGGCTGAGCGCCAAGCAAGGGAGCTATAACAGTACCATTTTTACGACTTTGGTATGTCGCGGCCGGGGTTCGAACCCACGACCTCCCGCTCCGGAGGCGGACGCTCTAACCACTCGGCCACCGGGGACGGACCAGACATTTAGATGGTTCTCTGCAGAATTTCATATATCAGTATAAATATTTTATTTTTATTTCATGTTCAATCTGCTTGGCTTTAAATAGCTTTAAAATAAATAAGTAAGTTTTCTTTTATAGTTACCTGTTAGTTAGCATTCTGTTAGTTACCAAGCATTTTTTTTCAATAAAGGATTTACATATACCATAATGAGGCCGTTGTCATGGTGACTTATCGTCTCTAATGGCGTGTTGTGTAACCGACTGGGAGATGAGTGCAGTGATCAGATGAGGGTTTATGGCCTTTTTATGCATTATTATATAATTTAGCGTTGTTAAATGACCCATAAATCATGGTCGTGTTGAGACATGCTCTTATCATGTATTGTGTAATTGTGTTTTGGCGGCTTTTGAAAAATCTGACATCAGAATTTAAATTTTCATTTCTCAAGAAAGTCTGCTCTTTCTTCAACACCATATTTTTCAATAAAGGAAAGGATTATTCGGGACCTTGATTTTTTTATTAAAACATTTTCAACTTATTCTTATTTAAAAAAAAAAAATGATTTTGCTTTCATGCAAATTGTATATTACTTTTACCACAAATCTGACCAGGGCAAGCAATCTCGTGCATAATAATTTGTATTTCTCCATTAAAATTTTGGTTTTAAATGGCCATGGCAAACTGCGCACGCTTCTTCCGTATGAAGCATTTTAAAGTGCAATCATTCTCATTTAATTGGTCAATGAAAGAAAGGACACACACAATTACATGTACCACACAAACAAAAATCTCCCATAAACATATCCCTGAACAAGCGTCTTGAAAATCAACAGTTACTGTACATTTACATTTCACAAAGTATACTGAAGGAATGAAGGAAATATGAGACCTAGAATGAATATCAGCATTGTGTTTTGTCACGTATACCACCCACGTAGTAGAATATCGTCACATCATATCACGTGAAGCTCAGAACATCAGATGCAGACGATAGTCTTGTTCCCTGTCGTACTTCAACAGTACCAATAACGAAGTGTCAGGGGCAGGTAATCCGTACTAGACAAATAAAGACAAGCGCTTAACCATCGGATAAAAGGGCGGTATGTAGTGCGGGAGGCTAACAATTACCTGTTAATAATACCTGAAATGTTAGAAAAAATACCACATAGTTATAACTGAAATGTTAGAAAAATACTACAAATGCAGTTTTAACTGAGTACGTATTTACCGAGGTGAGCACGTCTTTTACACAAAATTGATATATTGTTACGCAACGGGAAATTAGTAATTATTGTAATATCGTCGCCATTTTAAAATATATAACAGCCATTGTTGTACACTGTTACTCGGTGAGATGCTGGGACTTTGTTTTAATACAACATAGGTAGAACAATATAAAGACTATCAACTGATATATAAATCATTATCGCCAAATATGATATCAAAACTGATATATTTTTAATGTATAAATATAAGACGTGGGTCATTTTATACACGGGGAGAGAGGACCGTGGATTCACCATTTGTGAGGTCATTTTTGCGTACACTCTTGTGAGAAGCCGTCATAACAACAAAATTTAAGCTAAGTACAGAAGTGTGTTTTCAAACGTAAATATTTTTGCTGTGATGCAACCATTAAAATGAATTCCAGAGTCTGTGAAATGAGTATGTCAGCGTTGCGGGGTTCTTTAGGGTATATAGAGAAAGTACTTAATATTGAAGTAGCCCTGAGCCTGAGGTGAACCTAAGGTGGTACTAATATGAATATTTATGCATCCATATATCGCCACTCAGATATACATGGTGCATGCTGTTAACATGTGAAGCAGAAAGGAAAATGTCGATGCAGAATATCAAACCCACGACTTTCAACTGTACCATACGGGCCATGAAATTAGAGTAGGAGAAATCTAGTATTAATTTCAGACATTTGAACGTTGAAATAGAGATCTACAGTTTCGCTGTGACTTCCAATGCACCACGTACAAATAAACAATCTTATTTTATTAATACAATTTTATTATCATCCACCCCTACATGACGGTACCATCAAGCAAATAATTTAATGTTGTTAGAAAATCTGAAACTGTCACAATGACACAAATAATACTCTTGATCGTGTTTCTCCTGTTTTTGTTTAGAACATTTTGCTATTTCCAATAATGATAATGATAATAATAATAATATTTCAATAAACAGCGTTTTGATGACAAATATATTACTTGAAAGGAGAGACTACTGTTTTGAAGACTGGCGATTACTGCCCGTGGCCGTTTAATAACTTAAGTAGTTTCCTCAGTTGATTGATCAGTATGCATATATATGTATTTCCCAACTGTCTATTTAAAGAATGGAAACATGAGAAGTTTGACACCCACATTGTATATGGTATACTTGTAGATACAGACTAATTTTATTTTTTTTAAACTGTCAAAATATTTTAGTGACGTAAGCCTTTGTTATTTCATTACATTATATGAAATATTGTACTGTATCCATCTAATAAGTTAATTGCAGTCCAATAATAATATCTGGTCCTCCAGTGTTTACATAAGACGCATGCAGAGTTCCATTTCCACATGTTTTTAGGATATTGTCTATTACTTCAACAAAGGAAATCAGGAATGATTCACATTCCTCATGCTTATTTTGTGATGTCAAGTATTATAACAATGAGAAAATGTTTTAAGTGTGAGAAACGCCTCAACCTACCAAATATTTCATAAAAAAACACAAAAACACATCTCGTTCTCTATGTGTCTTTTTTTTATAAAATATTGGACTGTTTGCGGCCTTTTCCCTGACGTAAGTTTACCACATGTAACATACGCATGGTTATAATGATGACTCCCCGTCCGTCCCCCCCCCCCCCCCACCCCACCCCCAGCACCACCACACACACACACACCCTTGACAAGTTCAGATATTTTGGACTTCTTATAATATTAAATTAACCTATTCAAAACTCCAGCTGGAACGAATACTTTATACTGAAACTAATCAATCCCTTTCGAGGCCTCTTAGACCATGTTGACTGTAACAAGCTCGAACCCACATCCTTCGGATCCGTAATCGTATATGTATCACTGAACCACGGCGCCCTCAGTTTTTTTGTTTTTTTTTTCGTTGGGTTCTACGTCACAGAGTAAATAGTAATAAATACGTGAGACAGATGTATAGTGCAACAATTCAGTATCTTGTATTTGTGAAATGATATTACATCCAGTCATATAGTAATAACATCGACTCAGTAAGTTCTACATTTTTAATTGTGTGTAACGTAGATAAAAAAGATAAAAATGGTTTTAAAGTCTGATGACGCCACCTTGATGACGTTAATTGAAATGCTGAGTTAAAAATTTATTTGAAGTCAAAGAAGAAGGTCAGTATAGAACAATTTTATTTAACATAAACAAGTAACAAGATATATCACCTTAACAACCATGGGCGCGTTTCAATAAACTTCTTACGGAAAAGAAAAATCTTAGTATATTAGTAAACGTAAGTTCAGCGAAGGAAATAATATAAATCTTGTGACATTCCTTCACAAAAAAAAAAAAAAAAAAAAAAAAAAAAAAAACCGATGAATTTGTATAACGTTATGAAATGGCAGTTTCACCTTTCTGTAATTTTTTCTACATATGAAAAAAGTAGACGCTATTTTGGACAACACTCGTATGACTAAGACCAAACTTTTTCGAAATAGGCGCCAGAGCTACCTTAACATGTTGAGTGGCAGGCAAGGTAAGTATTTTAACGATTTTGGTTTGTCGCTGCTGGGGATCGAAGCTTTAACAATCCACCTGAGGAACCAAAACCAGTCGTAATTTAGGTTTAGATGGAATCAGTTTTATTGTTTATTGTGAGTCTAAGGGCTAATCTGACCCATTTTTATGGTTTAAATAGTGTTTATCTCAAAATAAAAGCATGTTTACAGAAGAGGGCTGCTATGTTGAGTACAATTAATTAATTTAAAATGAATCTACGTAGTGTTTCTGTTTTTACCGTTATTTCAATTTATTATTTACAGTATTTGTTGGAAATAGCAGACGATACCGGAAGCCTGAATTTCCACTTATGTTGTCGGCTGATGGAGCTATAGAATCCAAGGGTATATCGCTACCGTCGCTAGGTAACAAGTCTCTTGTTAACAGTGTCCAAGGACTAGATAAGATATCATTATCACCATCATCATCATTTAAATAAACGATGAATATAATCAAACCTGTCTTAAGCGGCCATTCAAGGAAACAAGAGAATGTGACCAAATTACAGAGGTGGTTGATAAATGAAGGTTAAATATTTTACAAGCTGCTTATGCAGTAATATCAAAACTATCGCTAACTTTTTGCTGACCACTTAATGCAGGTGGTCGCTAATACAGGTTCATTTGTAGTTAGATCTGTGCAAAATATTTAAGTATGAAACCAAAACAATTAGTCTTTAGAAGAATCGTCCTTGATAGTCTGACTCTTTGTACATAATACAATATGCCTTTTTTGTATTTATACATAAATGAAGTAAATTGTATGTGCTCATATACATTTTAAAGTTAACTTTTAAAATGTTTGCATCATAATGTCCAGTAGGTATACATTGATAATTATTTAGTTTTGAATGACATGTCAATATCTACCTTAATAAGTTATAGTAAGTGTTGTATCAAAGGAAATGAATGATCATATTCTGTAAATTTTCTGCAATTTATGAATTGAAAATGGTGCATACACGTGTATAATTTACATATTCTAAATATGGAAACTTTACATTAAAACAAACATAAATGAAATTTGATCTTATATGCATATACACCATAAGCCAAAACAAAATTGCTATATTAGATTATGAAAATTTAAAAAAAAATTTGTTTATATATAATCCTGATAAGTAAATGTAATATATAGGTAAACAGACTATGACATATTTTAAATTTTCATTCATATCAATTTATTCATTCATGGATAAAATAAATACTGATGTCTAAAGACAAAGCATAATAAAAGCAAAGCAAATCAAAAAGACGCATTAACAAGACCTCGGAAAATGCGGAAATATTCGGGTGAAACACGATTGAAGTTTGAAAGCGTGCGTGCACGGGAAATTAGGAGGAACAGCTGTCGCTCTCCTCCCGACTTCAAATACTTCAATAACCAATGTTATTTTCCGGGCACGCATGGTTTCCACACTTCAGTCGCGTCTCACTTATGAACCATCGCAGGAAAAGCTAGTCCATAACAAAATATAAATAAAGGTTGAATTTTATCATCCATCCAAAATACTAATATGTGATGCATTTTTAATTCATGCAAAGTTAGTGGAGTTAGAATATGTGGCCATTAGGTACCATTCTTTTAAAATGGCGTAGCATTTATAGTACATGGCGTGATATCAATCAATCAATCAATCTCTAAGAAATAATTGGCCTTGATTTATTGGCAATACCGTCATACCGAAGCAGTTTCTGAGTAGTAAATGAAATGACTTTCTGGCTGCTGTATGATTAATAGTTCGGATTATTTACAGGCAAAAGGCAGACATATACTGTAACAAATAACGGCGGTGCCGATGTACGCCGTCGGTACGATTCGTCCCAGCAGCCAACCCGTCGGCTTCAGGAGAAGGTCGAATCCGATATTTCGATTAATCGAAATCTTGTTTGTTTGTTGGGTTTAACGTCCCACCGACAGTATTTATGTCATTTAGAGACGATGTCTACTTAAGACAGATATAGTGCTGCTACACTGCAGTATCACGCCGTAGACATGTAGCATGATACCACACCCAGTCACATTATTCTGACACCGAGCCAACCAGTCCTGCAACTATCCTTATATGCTGAGCGCCAAGCCAGGGAGCTATACCAGTACAATTTTTACGACTTTGGTATGTCGCTGTCAGGGATCGAACCCACAACCTCCCGCTCCCAAGGCGAGAAAAAAAAGTAAAAAAGATATAAAAGAAAATGATAATTTTATGTCATAAATTCAATGATTGTATTTTACCACTTTGAATGCGTAATGAAATGTTATGAAACTTTCAACTGATTTTCTCGGGATGGGGAGGGAGTCCGGGCCCCCAGTACCCTCCTCTGAATCCGCGCATGTATGCCATTGCATATCTGACAAAGGGGTTGTACTTGCAAGCTGGACGATTGGCATAATCGACCCAATGATGCCCTTACGCCTGTCATCTAAGATAGATTGATGTTTAAGGTATCTTGATATAATTTTGATACTTTTTATTACAAAATGAGCGAAAGAAATGCCACTTACATTAGAGTGTTCCCAAGAATTTGTCAAGATTTTTCCTCAGGCTTGTGACTTAAGGAAAAGGAACCTAATGGGCTCGGCAAATTACGGAAAATGTCGGCAAATATCGCCAAACTCCGATATTCTTCGTTATAACACGCCATGATTCGGAATGTGATTCTTTTTCATTAAGAAGTTCAGTTCATGGTATCTTATATCATTGTTAATCAAATGTAACAGTTTTGAATGGTATTCATCTATTTAAATGTATAAATATCGTTCTATTTTTGAGACAGAGAAAAAAGAAACACCTTTCCGAATTACTCGTGATGACGACATTTTTGGAATTCCCCTTGATCTGTCAAAATGCATAATTGTGATAATTGATTGGTATTTCGAAATGTTTTCAAAAAAAAAAGCAAATTTTAAAAAGCAATGGGTATCTTAATCAACCACACTACAGTAACGCAAGTTCGTATATTTGAAATTCATGTAAAGCGGAAAATTGTAACAGTGATTCTTTCGTACTAAGATTGAACGTGCTTGGTCAAATAGTTTTTGTATAAAACTCTTCAGATAATTTTATTGAATGCTAAGACCTTTAATTCTTAAAACCAAGTAATAATAATAATCATAATAATAATTGGAAATGAAATGCTTTATTAAAAGAATAAATCTGTAACTGTACATATGTTTATGTTTAGTACAAAATGGTGACTTTTGTCTCTGAGAAATCTTCAAATATAAAATTTGGGATTTTTCTCCGAAATGATGTCATTATCTGCCCATTATTTCCCTTTACAATGATTTTACATAAATCATTGAATGAAAAAGGGCACTAAACAGGATAATTATGATTATTATTTCAAGTATGTGCTCACATTGTACCTGAATAGAATTTAGGACGCAGTCAATACCTGATATTCTGTTGTGTTTTTTCTGTACTTAAAAAATAGGAGGTCAGGTGATACGTACTGTTATAACCACGACACAATTTGCGAAAGCCTTTCAATCCTGGGTTAGATAAAATAAAAATCATATTTTTTTACAACCTTTGGTAAGAAATTTCTTATATTGCACAGAATGCTTTCTTTAAATGTATGGAATAGAAAAAAACACCAAAGCAACTAGAATTTAAAAATTCATGTATTAGGGTACCACTACCTTAATTTTAAACGTGTAGAACTCATCCGAATTTTTTATGTAAAAACATTTTAACAATGGGCTTTGAACATTGAGTAAAACATTAGGCCTCTAGAGTTTCAATATGATCTGTTTTAAGATTGTCCTTTACCTTGCGACCTAATTTTGCCCATACTTGACCAAATTACAAACACCTTTTGATATATTGAGACTAACATTATGACTAAGATTCATTAATATTGGACCGAAAATATGGCCTCTAAAGTGTTGACGACGGACAAGTGCTCAGGTGAGCTAACACGCATATAAAGAGAATCCAGAAACCCAGAAAACTATAGACCTATTAGTCTTCTTAGCTGCTTATGGAAACACTTAATATCGATTGTTAAAAAAATATTGAATAGACAAAGCGTTGATAATAGCATCATTAAATCAACACAAGCCAGTTTAAGAAGAAACCACTCTACTGTAGATAATGTGTTTATTATTAGTAGTCTTGAAGAATTTATGAACTCAAGTAAGGAGAAGTTGAACTATTGTGTTATTGATTTTTAGCAGGCGTATGACTTTGTTTGAAAATGTTGTTTACGGAATAGACTAATAAAGGAAATAACGGGGAAAGGTTTTGATATAATAATTTATTATACATGCCTATTAATATTATAAAGTATAAGGTTTCTACAGAAAAAAAGCTCCACAAATTCATTTGACTGTAAAAGCGAAGTGAGACAGTGAGAAATTCATCGCCTCTTCAGGGCTGTAAAAATCCACTCGTCCGCTCGTATTTACGAGTGAATTTCGGGGTCGGACGAGCATAATTTCCCTGAACACTCGTCCGACCGGACGACTAACTTTTCGCATCCAAGAAAGAAATGTTTCAGTAAAAAATGAATTTCATATTGTTACGATGGTTAATCAAGATCATAAAACGCTTTACTTGATCAGGGGAGCTAATTTTGACAAAATATCACGACCCTAATTTTTTAGAAAGATCCGTAAGGTCTAGCGCAGACCGGTTCACAATATTCTACGGTGTTTTTTCAATACGTTTTTAGATTGTTTGCGGCACAGTCCGGGACTGTGGAACAGTCAGGGACAGCAAATATGTTCAAAATGTCGGGACAGTTGTCAATGAAGACGCTTCTCGGCGGCAGAGACGACGAAAATACAAAAAAGCGAAAGTTAAAACATAGTACTACTACTATTTAGTACTGCTACTTTTGTTTAAGGACGAGTAAGATTTTTCACCTACTCGTCCTACAGGACGAGTGACTTAAAAGAAAAT
>CM037783.1:33738901-33788901 GCA_021229015.1 Solen grandis | reverse complement strand
ATGACTGAAATACTGTTGATGGGCAGTAAATCCTACAAAAACATTGCAGATAACACTGTCATCAGTGTCCTGGTTACTTTCCAAGTGAAAAATTCAATGGCTATAGTTTAGGGAGAAAAATGATATAAGAAACTGTGTAATACAAAATTTAATATTCAATACAGTATAACGAGCATTAAAAACAAACACCAAGAAAGTGTGAAATATAAATAACAATATTTTTATACTTGTCGTCTTGATTCACTGTGTTAGATAACAAGATTTGGTAAGGCCAAAAAAAAAAATATGCAAAAAAAAAGAGGGTAGGTAGGTCGGGAATTTTTTTTTAATGAAACAAAAGGTTGAAAAAAAAATAGGAAAGATTTTTTAAAGGCAGTAAGGTAAAAAAAAATGTTAGGGTCGGTCTTTAAAAAAGAGTGTCAGTCGGGAGACCAGAAATGGGAGTATTGCCTAATACTTAAGACTTCGATGTGAATCTAGTCTCTTCTCTTAAAAAACACTACCTGTAAATACAGAGTATTCAACGTGTAATGATCTTTATTAATTCTAAAAAAAATCTTCAATTTTGCTTTCTTCTTTAAAATGGATTCATTTGCCAAAATATACTCGAGGACTTTAAAAATGCCTCAAAATTAGTTTTGTTTTTTCTTTTTACAGGTTGACCCGTTCCATAAACCTGTATTTTCTTTAGTGACATAAAGTAAAAGTAGTTCATAAAAAAAAACAATCTAAAACTTGGAAAAACAAACAACAACACAAAATATGGAGAGGTATTTTTAAAGTCCGTGAGTATAAATTTATATCATGATTGAAGACAAAATTAAGGCAAGATGTTATCAGACAAATTTGAAAATTGATTTTGCATTTTTATTTTATTTATTTTTATTTTACATTTGTGGATGTATATATATTTTGATAAATATTTGACGTTTACATGCCTATCTTTAATAGCTAATAATTGTTTAAAATTAGCCCTTATTTACTTTAAGATTACAAATCATGGAGATTTGATATTTTCCCTTTTTTTCGTTTTTTGTTTTTCCTACTTCTGCAGTTGAATGGCAGTGGCAGATATTTGATTGTTATTAATTATGAAATAAAAACCTCCATTGTTTGTTATTATTTATGTAATAAAAATCTCCATTTGTTAATAATGTTCTGTCTGAATACAGTCCCCCCCCCTTTTTTTCGAAAGATTTGTCAACAAACACACAACGATTTGCGAGAATTAACAGTATGTTTTTACAATGTTCAGTAGCACAAAAGAAAAATATATTCAAACCTATACACAAAATGTTAAGAACAGACAAAAATGGCGTCTTAGAAGAGAGGTAATTAGCAGTTAACAACATTAAACAAAACAAAAACCACAGTTTTGGAGTATCAAAACAAATAATGACCCCAACATGAGATTCACGTGCGTAGCTTCTTGATGGGCGTGGCAAACCGGAACTGAATCCCTTGTATGAACAGTGGGTCTATGTATAAAATAAAACGGGCAAGTGACAGCATTTACAGAAACTGATAGGTCAGTTATAAGTAAAACCTTGGCAAAAATAGCTCGACTCTTTGTCTAAATTTAAAACTTGGACTAGTCGGTGACATAGATCTGTTTATCTATCACTACTACAGTCAAACTTGTCTTTACCAGGTGGTCATGGCATTGAAGTGGTTTCTCTATAGACTCATTTGCAAACAGAACAGATCCAGATCAGCTGGCTTCTATAGGAGCTGTCTGTTCAGGGTCTCCTTATTTTGCTCAAACAATATTGTAACTCAGATTCTATACAATCTGCAGAGCAAGGAAAAAGGAACGTTTAAAGTTCAATCAGTTGATATTAACCAAGTCATACATTTGAAAATTTTCTAGGAAAAGGGTTAACAAATAAGTGATATTTTTTTCTTAAAGACGTGCTCCTTTGGGAACTGTCTCACCAGGAGTTTGTCTGTTTGCTGAAACAATAACTTGGCTCAGATTTTACATAGCTTGGACGGCAAATAACCAGATACTCCTTAAAATCCATTAAATAAATATTCATCAGGTCATAATTTTGTAAATGAATATTCATGAGGTAAATGGATAAAATGATACACTGTCGTGTACAAGTGTTACAGGGGATCTAAATTTTGGCCCGGATACACAATCACGCTCTCCCTCTTGTTAACAACATCTTGTAGCCAGTACGTTGTCATAAGGCCTTTACCCTGAAATGGTTATTTGAACAGCTAAAATCAAGATAAATTATTTCAAAAACATTTAGTTCGTTTGAAAATATAGAACTTAAAATTCCAACACGCGAAAATTATTGCGGGGGGGGGGGTGGTAGTAAAAGTTACAGTGGTACTGGGGAATGCGGGGATTAAGTTTATTTCTGGAATTCAAGGCAAAAAATCTTGAATAAACGGTTAAAGGCTCGTTCAATAATGAGACAACAACTGGGAACTTAACAATGACGTGGACTTACTATCAACTAAGGGGTAGTTATTGTTGTTGTATTGGGGTTTACCGTCGCTGCGATAGTATTTCAATCATATAGCGTCGTCCAGCTAATTACAGGTGGAGGAAGACCCCCGAGTACACAGAGGTACCCGGGTAAAGGTGGTTATTGAGATGGCCGATTTATTCATGTTTTATTTCTTTTACTTATGAAATTGATTTATGAATATGGTATCGATATCATGTATTAGTAATAGAAAAATAAAGTATTTCTGTATCTTCGTGTAATTTCATTGGCAGTTGGATACTTTAGACAAGACCACATATACTACTCAACATATGCTAGGGATCACTTTCAGAACAATCAAATGACTTCAAACAATGATTGAACGGGCTTTTTAAAGAATTATTGCCCTAAACAACCAAATAAACCAACTAAAAACTATCGCTGATGGTGACCCATACCGCTACCACAGTGTTATGACGCATTAAATGATTAATGCAAAGGTTACCATATCACATGAAGGTCAAGGTCACAACTCTGTTGGGAAAGGGGAATGGCACAAAGTGAATATTGTATGTGATTATGTATTAAAATCTGCGAGGAGATAATGAACAATAAAACTTTACCAGACGCAACATTACGAAAATGCAAGAATTTTGCTTTACAGACCCACCCAAAGCTTGTTTTGGATTACAGTAAATCAAACCAGGATGTATTCTAGAAATATAAATATCCTGATGAAACACCTCAAAAGGGTAATCCTAAGAAAAACGAGTAAATAAGATTTTACAAAGTTATCCTTGGCAAATTTTAAGTAGCATATAATTGCTAAGGGGTTTAAAATGTGATATAAGCCGAGTGGTTTTAAAATATGTGATATAAGCCGGGTGGTTTAAAATATGTGATATAAGCCGAGTGGTTTTAAACGCTACCTTTATCTCCACCTCGCCACGTCTTTCAACTTTATATGCCGGGAATTTGTCCAACAGTGATTTTGTCGATGAGGAAAGTTGAATTCTCAGTGCTAAAATAAAACAAGAAAATCAAATAAAAGTTTCGCATCCTGTAACAAAGATCGTTTTAAGTCCTGTCCATGAGTCTGTCTATAATGTTATGCGCATTTTCCCATTAGGCGTAATAAAAAATTACTTGTTTCCACTAACCCGACCGAACCTCTTTTTTTACCGACCTTAGACTCTTTTTTTTGTAGTTTTCGCGCTATTACGGTTGGGAAACGCTTTTTTTCCCCGTCAATTTCTCTAAAAAAAAAAAAAGGTAAAAAAGGAAAAAAAAAAAGATAAAAATAAAAAAAAGTTTAGCCGACCTACCGGCCCTATTTTTTTTTCGGAGATGTTAGTGGAAACAAACAACATTTTTTTTCGCCTTATCTTGTAACGGCCCAATAGAGGTCAGTAACTTGCAGATCGAATACATTTGTATCGACATTTGTATTTCGTAGCAAGATTAATTGCTCACAAACAGTAGCTTCGGGGTCTGTGTTCGGTAATGAGACCTATAACTCTTAACTTAGATTTATATGTTTCTCAGAAGTATTCTTGGATAAAATTTAAGTTTGAAAGTTTTGTATAGGCAGAATGTGATGTGTTTTGTTTGAGAGAACATCTCATATTAAGAGGTTTTGTGAAACACTGGATTATTCAAGTACTGTACAAATGATCTCCCTTGTGTTTGGTGTTCACAAGGGCAGTTCCAGGACTGGTTGGCCCAGTGTCAAGGTTACATGACTGGGTGTGGCATCATGCCACATGTCTACGGCGTGATATCACAGTGGGGAAGTACTCAGTCTATCTCGGGTAGAAAAAAAGTCATAAAATTGAAATATTGTCGATTGTTAGATCATGTTAGAGACAAATAAACAAGTAAAAATGATGACAGTAAATTGTCTACATACGCTCGGATGTGGACTCCATGCGTGACGCGGTGTTGACGGTGTCCCCGAAGAGGCAATATCTCGGCATTGTGAGACCAACAACTCCGGCAACCACGGGACCTGGCGAAGTTAATTCAAACATAATATCAAAGATTTAGTCAAAATACCAAATATACTGTAAAATGATTATATTTCGTGTGATTAAATGATTTAGTAAAATACCAAATATACTAGTATATGAAAATGGTAAAATCTGGCCTCAAATACTCGAAAATAAACGACGTACTTAAATATGATAATGAAATGTCATACTACGTCAAAATGTGGACAATAGCTTTAACAGGGATATTTTCTTAATTTCATATATAGACTCTTTTTGACGTATTGGCAAACAAAGAAGACACAGATCAGCCAGCTCATAAATTAATGACTTCATTAATAAAGGGACTGTCTTATCGATCTGGGTCTGCTCTGTTTGCTAATTCACTTTTTTTGGCTCAAATTCTGCAGACAATTGCTTTATACACAATTTAAACTTACTATTCATCGAGTCATTAATGTGAACGTTAACATTCATGAGCTAATAGGTTAAACTTCATTTCTGATCAATCCCCTCTCGGTGGTTTCTTATATGATATAGGAGTCTGATATTGTTAGTAATCACGCCTGAAATACAATTATCAATATATTCCCTAGCGCAAGACTCATTAATATAATGTATTTATCATAAACGATCGCAAGTGCGACATACCCGAATGCAGTCCAATGCGAACCCTGAGGGGTTCCTCGGGCATGTGACGTATCTTAAATCCCCTGACGGTGTGGAGGATGACCAGGGACATGTTGCAGATCTCGGTCACGTGCAGGTCGCCATTACGCTCCGGTAACCCGGAGACACACATGTATGCGTCACCAATCGTCTCGACCTGATTCATAATTGGTCACTGTTAGTGCCGTACGAGTATTATTTATAGGTTGAGATTAAAATACATCTACGGGAAAATGAAAAATACGGTCATCACATCGGACAAGTCACAAACAGATAACTTTATTCCATATTTCATTAGCTACCAAGTATTACATCGTCAGACACCCACGGTCAATTCGTTCCGTTGTATGGGAGGGAGTGCAATCAGCAGCCGTGAGTTATCTGATAATGCCAGCATTATACTTATATCGATTAAATTGTAAAGGAGAAGGGTCGATATTTGTGCAAAAGTTAATTGAAAAGACACATCGAGATTTTTATGCGATGTTTGACATTTTCTTTTTGTAAACGAAGCATGAAGAACTGGAAGTATTCATGCATTCCACTTCAAACAGGATTAGGGGTGGTATATTTTTGAACTGGGACTGCTATTAACTTTCTAGAATACACTTGATATCATATCTCGAACAGAAGACTGTTGTTATTTAGATCATCGCTACTTTTTTAACATGAGCAGACGCTCCTATTCTGTCATGTCTCTGGTTGTCCGTTCGCCTATAGCGTTATGCACCTTTCAATGTTTTGCCCAGGGTGGGTGTGTCAGGCATACACGGGACTTTTGACAGAAGATCATAACCGACAGGCGGGAATTTGACAAACAGAATGGTACCGGGTCCCGGGAAAAAAACTTTGGTAAGCATATAATTTGGGGATTTTGACAAATCGAGGGTATTATTATTAGGGAGATTATGTATTAAAGAACAAGTTATGACTGTTTTGCGCTGAGCCCTCGAAATGTCAATGCCCTAGGCTGGGAATTTTGACTTAAAAAAAGTCAATTCCTCCATAGGTCAGCCCGCAAACCCCTGGATCAAAGCATTGACAGAAGTCACTGGCCCTTGAACTAGACATAATTACAAAACTGCATTGTGAGAACTTGTCAATAAGTTTTAAGTTTTTAGTCCTTTCAGCGATAAGAGATTGGTGAGTGGTTAAAAGAACTTGGTTTCCAAAACGACGTAAAATAAATAAGTTTAAACTAGATCTATATCTTTTTGTTAAAAAAATATGACTGACTAAACCTTCTCCTGTTCATTTCTACTTCTAAACTGGAATAATGATAATATAATATAATTATCTTTTATCATGAAATGGCCAGTATTTTATCGTATGACTATCCTGAAGTACTAATTACAACAGCGCTGTCAGGAAATGATTAACCAGATAGATATATCATATTCAGCTTTATCTATACCAAATTTAGTTGTCGTTTCTTTGTGTCTCGATTGAAATCAGCGTGTTGTCATAGTGAACAGCCCCCAAGGCCTGTACTAACTCAGTTTTGAAACCAGAGGAACATTAAACCTAACCGAACTTAATCAAATCATCGAATAGGAATATCACTTACAATATACTATCGAGGGTATTGTAATATGAAGAACCTTTGTTGTATTGTACAGTATTGTTGTTTTTCACCACACAGGGAGCATAACCATCATCAATATATAGCGTTAACATAAGTCAGTGGTGATGTCAGCTTTTTCAACTTGTACGCCATAGACGATGATCAAAGGGTCGGTAAGGACCTTGCCCCACAATAGTCGGAAAAAAGCGAACATAAAAAAAGGCAAATTAGTATCCCCTCCTAGTTTTTAATACATTTTTGGGGGCTTTTGAAAATGTCATTTTTTTACCAACTTGTGATCCGGGCCTACAGGACCTAATAGTAGCTACGCCACCGATAGTTTTGTTGAGAATTGGGAAAATAGCGGTATATCACAATGAACATGTATATTGGGTAAATTTGAAACAAATCCCTGCTGTAAGAGATGCTGCGTTCACATGATTATGTCTAAAGACATGTATAGGAAAGGTGATCAAGGGCCATAACGCCAGAAACAAATGTTTGAGCATGAAAAGCTGCTTTCACACAAGATAAATGTTACTGTAAGTTTGAATCAAACCCTTCATACTGTAAGAGGAGTTGTGTTCACATAACCCTATATACGAAAAAGTAACAAAATGCCATTTATTTAAATGTTAGTGTGACCACAAATTCCAGCCCTCATGCACAACTATATATAAAGGCAAATTTGGACTCACTCCGGAATAGCAAATACACTATGTTTTCAAAGTTCCATGTACTGTATAAAAGTAAACAAAGACTAATGAAAGAATTACTGTTGTGGTGTATGCTTTCAGCAACCTTATATGAACACCTTGTTTGTACCTTCATGGAAAAACTCATTTGTGAGTTCCTGATATCATATCGTCTATTGTGGGTAAGTCTGAACCAAATCCCTCCAGTGGTATAAGAGTATTGTTGATCACAAGGTTTTGCTTGAACAAATAACATTATATAGGAAAAAATCACGTGAACATATAACCCAGTCTTCACGCAGCTACACTTTGAACTCATCTTTCTTGTAGTGTAAGATGAGTTTTCGACCCCTTGGGAGCATAACAAGAGGGCCAAAATGGCATTAATCGCTCACCTGAGAAATATTGCTTTCATTGCCTTTTACAACATAGTCATACTGAATACAAAATCCTTGCAGAAGAACAGCAATATCATCTTAATTCCACACAAAAAGTTTACATGTGGTCCAAGAAACCAAGTTAACCCTAGTATGGGATCATTTTTGACCCCAGGGCCATGATTTGAAAACTAGGTTCAGGTCCACAAGGGCATGTTACATACCAAATATCTAAACCCACGATGTTGTGGTTTCTGACAAGGATATCTTTTAAAAATCTTTCCTATGTAAGTCTTTGTAAAAACAGTGACCACTGGGGCGGGGCCAATTTTGACTCCAGGTCCATGATTTGAACGTACTTGATAGATGTCCATCAGGCAATGTCAAAACTCCAGGCATTGTGGTTTCTGAGAAGATTTTTCTAGATTTGTTTTTTTTAGATGTAAAATCAAGTGACCCCTGGGGCGTGGCCAGTTTTGACCCCCAGGGCCATGATTTGAACAAACCTGGTAGATGTTCATAAGGCCATGTTACACACTAAATATCTTAACTCCAGGCCTTGTGGTTTCTGAGAAGGAGATTTTTTTCTAGTTTTTTTTTCTATATAAGTCTGAATTAAATCAAGTGACCCACTGGGGCGGGGTCAATTTTGACCCCAGGGTCATGATTTGAACAAACTTGGTAGATTATCCACAAGGCAATGCTACGCACAAAATATCTAAGCTCCAGGCCTTGTGGTTTCTGAGAAGATTTTTCTATTTTTTCATATATAAGCCTATTTAAATTCAAGTAACCCCTGGTGCAGAGCCAATTTTGACCCCAGGGTCATGATTTGAACAATCTTGGTAGAGGTTCATAAGACAATGCTACACACCAAATATCTAAGCTCAAGACCTTGCAGTTTTGCAGAAGAAGATTTTCAAAGTTTGCATTTTTAAAATCAATTTTTAGCTCCTGTGACCTACTTTTTCAACCAATCAAAATAATTTGAACAACTTTGATAAAGGGCGGTCATAAGGATGATTCCTGTTTGGTCAAAATCCATTCAGCGGTTTAGGAGGAGATGTTGTTAAAAGGAAAGTGTTGACGCCGGACGCACGCACGGACGGACGCCGGACAACAGGCGATCACAATAGCTCACCATGAGCACGTTGTGCTCAGGTGAGCTAAAAAGAGAACGGCAGACCAATATACTAGCTTTGTACTTTTCAAATTAATGTACCCACAAACACACAATGATTAAGAATATTTTTAAATATTCATAAAATTTGGCATTCATGTTTCTAAACAGCTTCCACCTCCTTAAACTATTTAATTACGTAAAAGATCGACACGGATTTACGAATATTTTGCGACGTTTTTAATTGCACTGTATACATACGTGGACACTCGTATTCTGATGACGTCACTTACCTTGTATACCTTAAATTTGTCTATAGCATTATCGAACGCTGTGTAGAGGTCATTTAGGAGGTCCACAACCTGCGGTAGAAGGACAGATACATTACAACACGAAACAGATGTGTTAAAAGAAATAGTTACCTTTCTGGTGGCATGGGGGAAATGATAAAAACATGGCCAGTTGATAGTAGATCTATATATGTATATATAGAATCTATATGGATTACTATGTTCAGTTGAAATATACTGTATCATATATTTTTCGATGGATTTCCTAGAAATTACAGTTGATTATATCCTGATATTTTCACTATTTTACACAGCGACATTATCAGTAAAAAGTGAAATTATCAGGAACTTGAACCCGAAACTGATCGAATCGTTAATTTGTGCTGAGTTTTACGCAAGATATGACGTCATAAATAACGTCACGCACGAGAGGTTATGCCGCCATTTTTGGCGTTTTGTGAATAACAGCTATTTTCTGGCCTTTAAAGCATTAAATAAAAAGATAAAAATGTTTATTTTGGTGAAAGGTCGATGTATAATTTCATTCGTAAACATAAAAAGATGCATTTTCATGTTCACTCATTGAAATTATTAATCGTTCTTACACCAAAACAAACAATTATCCTCTATTATCTTTAATTGTAAAAAGAGAAATTTAACATTGCCCGAACAGAATTTCATAGATATGCTTTTATTTGTTGCAATAATTTCATGGTCGAATTTTCAGCCAAAAAGTCGAATACATTTACGTATATATCCAAATAAGGATTTGAAGACAAATGCTTTTCTTGCACACATTTCAGTTTAATGCATTGATAATTCGGAAATTAAAAAAAAATAATTAAAATTTGGCCCCTGGGTTTCATTTGAACGTGAAATTAAACTACATTAAACATCATTTAACATACAATATACGCCTAGATGCACACAGCGAAACTTTGATTCGGCAGGAAGATTATGAAATTATTCCAGCATTGCTTAAAGTTTTCCCTTTATAATAGCCACCAATTCTACCAAAAAAAAATGCAAGTATAACTTGAAAAAAAAGACGCCAAAGTCAGTTAAACCAAGAGACATATTGACAAGCTATAAAGTGACTGAAGTTATTTTGTAAATCCCCAGATAATTGTGTTTTCATGAGTCATCTCCACCTGAAAGCTATGAATGAATTATCTCCCCTGAGAATTAGAACAGTGGTTATTTCCATTTTCCTTTTTTTTTATTTGGATTTGAAAAAAAAAATCATATAATTTATCTTTCTACCAGGTTTTCAAATTCACTGTTTCATATTTAAAGAAATTGCATCTTTCCCCGGGATTCGCGTGATGTCACGCTCCTCATCTAATCGTAACGGTTTACTTTTATAACTTCAATGACGAGTATTTAAATTACTACGCGTGGTTTAATTGGTCAGCAAGTAGCTGATTAATATTCATGAAAACGAAGTTTTGCTTGTTGAAAATCCAGCGGTATAGATGGTAGTGATTAACGGCTCCGACGATGGGAATATGTGATTGGGGGTATTATCATGTCACCTGTCTGTGACGCAATATATGTCTTATTTTTGACAACGGTCACAGAATTACTGAAATACTGTTGGTGGGACGCCCATTCAAAGCAAACAAACACATTAATGTAGATTATATGTATATTACCTCAATCGGCGAGCTCATTCCTGCGATTTGAGTAAAGCCACAAATGTCCGAGAAGTAGACAGATACACAATTGTATGTCTCGGGTTTTACCGACTGGCCCAGCTCTAGTTGTTTTGCGACGGAACTGAAAGAAGAAAAACATTTTAATATTATGTGTTAAGATCCAATCAAAAGGTACCCAGTGACACTGCCAATTTTGTCCAATGAAATTGTGATATATATATATGTCACACTGTATATATTTACATAGATACATATATGTCATCCCGCGGTGGCAAAATGGTATAAATGCACGTCCGGTCGTTACTGGGTAGGTTCAATTAAGGTTGATTAAACCATACAAAACTGTGGGCTTTTTTACTGCCTTTGCAACCAGTGCAGACCAAGATCAGCCTTCACGTCTGTGCAGTCCGATCATGATCTGCACTGTTCACTTAATGAATTTTGCCAGCGCCCAGATAAACAACTGATTGTACAAAAAGGACAAGTTTTATTAAGACATATAGCATGGTAAGGGTGCGTTCAGCATCTAAATGTTATTCTAGAAGTGTTAAGCAGAGTTTCATAAATATGAAACCGGATGTGATGTAAAATCTAACTAAGCAAATATATTCTGTATCATAGCAACATGCAATTTGACTTCTTTATATCTAAAAAGAAAAAAAAAAGAAAAAAGAATCATCAGTTAAGTACATGTTTTATTCAATTATCGTTTCGATATGTTGTTTTGTAAAATCATGCTCAGCCTGGATATATTCTAAATGACTTAAAACATAGTAACGGACACCACTGTTACATGTATATATTGTAATTATGTAAATATTTTGGATTTTGGGTCGGAGGCCTTTATCTATCAATAAAGTAGTTATACAATTAAGTTATACAATATATATATATATATATATATATATATATATATATATATATATATCTTTTATCCTTTGTTTTATTGTATGCATATCTATCGATAGAGTATCTTGTTTAAGCCAAATATGCGTCATACCTAGTTCGTTAAGTATTTGTTTTATATGAAACGCCCAATTAATTCCGTCATAGTTAATGCTATTATACAAACAAATAAGTTGTAAATAAGATCTCATGGCACATGATGTAAATTTACCGTAAAAACACGAAATTAAAATAAAGATTGAATGAGACATTCGAAACACCTTACATAAAACAGCAAAACACAATTTTAATGAGATTCTCAGACACCGGAGGAATGATTTAATATCGTCTAATTAGCAATTCAAGCGTCCTTATTCACCTACTTCCTTAGCAACGCTATAAATTTACGTTGTAAACCTAAATTGAACACAAGATGATTGCGTATTTATCAATTGAAGTCTTAACAGTAATTATTGGGTATACGGTAAAATCAGAAATGCGAATGAAAAGCAAGAACATTGACTGAAAGATTGAATAAAAGAAGGATCTAATACTATTTAAGACTTTGGTATGTCGCAGTCGTGGATCATACCAGCGATGTTCTTCTCACCATCGGATCTTAATTATGTAACAGTTTACCACATAAACATTTGTACCAACTCAAACATGAATAGACTTGACTATTTGAGTTTACCGTCGCTTCGACAGTATTTCAGTCATATAGCGACGTCCAGCTAAACACCCCGAATGCACTGAGACATCCGGGTAGAACCACCGACTTACCGCAAGCCAGCTGGAAGGCTTCCTCACATGAAAATCCGAATGACCCTGCTGATATTCGAACCCAAGTGGTGAGGGGCTGAGTGAGTGTTAAAGTCAGCGATTTTACCCTCTCGGCCACGGAGGCCCCATATGGTATATGATACAACATATTTTTTTTTGCAGAGCAGACTGTAGAATCTGAGTTACAATACCGTACCCTGTCTGGTTGTGCCAGGACGTCAAAAATGAGGAGTCTATATGAGGTAACAAATCCTTAGTTTGACCTGCATTGCATGCACAGAGTCTTTTATTGGTGTTATTGTAATAGATATTGCTATGAAATAAACATGGATGATGCATACAATGTTTTTGATAAAAATAGGAAAAGAAGTGTTATTCTTGATGATGTTGATGATGACAGTTCCTGTGGTGGTGATGATGATGGTGGTGGGATTGTGATTATGACTAAGATTGTGGTGAGATAGTTGCTGTTCGGGCAATGATAAATATATCATGATGATGACTCACGGTGGAAGCAGTCGATGAAGCAGCTCCTCAACTTTCTGTTTCTCTTCAAGGTAGGCCTTCGTCCTCTCAGCTGCTAAAGCCTCCAGGTTGTCAGCGTAATTGGCCATCCGCTGAAGTAAGTTGTCCATGATGTTGGTTGTCTTCCCCCTGAATCAGACACGTCAATAAATGATGGCATCATTATCATTATATTGTATCTACAGTTGTATATCAAACGTCACCCCTTCTGAAAAGTTTTCCTTCCAAGTAACCCGTATTCTTAGGGTTACTGAGAAGAGATCGAACCGATCACCATTCCGATAGCTCTATTGACTGTTAAATATCTGGGAAAGAACTAAGAAAGAAATATTTATTCATGGATACAGTATTTTAAGCATCTTGAGTCTATACCTACTTGAGACAGATATAGTGCTACCATATTGCAGTATGACGCCGTAGACATGTGGCATGATACCACACTCGGTCACATTTTCCTGACACCGAGCCAACCAGTCCTGCAACTACCCGTATATGCTGGGTGCCAAGCTTGGGAGCTTTATCAGTACCATATTTTATAATTCTGGTATGTCGTGGCCGGAGATTGAGCACACGATTCCGGGGCGGATGCTCTAACCACTCGGCCATTGGGACCGGTATAGAAAGAAAGAACGAAAGAAATAGATGGATGGATTGATATGAATAAAAACCTACGCTCTAAGTTTGCGGAAACACTCCTCCAGTTCGGGAAAGCTTGGTCTGTCTACGGGGTTTTCTTGCCAACACGATTTCATCATCGTCAGTAAACCTTCGGAACAGGAGTCTGGTGGAACCACGGGTCGAAGTAGCGTATTTCCCTTTGCAGTCAGTTTGCTGATAATTTCTATAGAAAAAAAAAGAAATAAATGATACTTATTGGCCAATTTATTATTATAATCCCAAACTCTCTCTCTCTCTCTCTCTCTCTCTCTCTCTCTTGTCATGTATAAAATATTATTATCGGGAAAACAGCGCTTTCAAAATACCGAATTTGCTGACTACAATCCTATGTTAGATTCGACAAATGAATGCTATGTAACATGAATATGCTACACTTTAATATTATAAGAGTGATAACTATACCAAATAAATCACCATGGGTTGATTTAACCCTTTCCCTCATATAGACTCATTTTGACGCACTTAACAGGTAACACATAAAGCCTGATCTGCAAAAACCACAATTAAACCTTACCAAATTTAATTATAAAGTTCTCATTTCCAGACCACTGTGGAGCAGCGAACAGCATAAAACCTGATCAGCCTGCGAGTTACTCGCAGGTTGAGCAGGTTTTATGTTGTTCGCATAGGTTTTTTCATGGTTTCCATGATCATCGACAGTGAATCCGAATATTTCTAGATCGATATCCGCTATGGCGAGGTTTTTTTCAAAACCTTTCTAGTCGTGGTTTAGCTCAGGTATCGCTTAGACTGATAAGTACAAGTTGTAACAAGAAATATCTTTAAAAGAATATTCGGCGGCATGCTTAATCATTAGCTGTACTTTAGTATCCTATTTAATTCCGTAACTCCGGTACCGTTAAACAGCAAACAGTCTGTATCTAGGATTTTTGCACAGTTTTCATGTCCAGTTAAAATTGTAAAAAAGTAAATAAACCAGCCTGGACCATTAGCCAATGAGAACACTTCATTTAAGTAGGTACGCTTAGAAATAAATTTCTGATCAATTCGGATTGTTCGAGATCCGTTGAGAAATCTGGGTCAATAGTCAAAGCGTTCAGCTGCCGCCGAAAATTTTTTTTCTCACAAATTTGACGTATCAGAAATATTTAAATAAATAAAAAAAAAATAGTTTCCTACTGTTACATCTCGTTAATTGTTTGTTGCAATTTACTCCAAAAAAGAAGAATATTTGATAAATATCTTTTTATCTAATTCAGTCTGATGTTGATTGCACAAAAAAATGTCATGCACAATTTATTGAATAAAATATTTTTCAACATTATTATCTACCGTCCACGCTGATGTCATTGCCTTCATATGGCCCGGCCCTCAGTGTTATTTCCTGGAGGATGATGGCAAATGACCAGACGTCTCCCTTCTGCGTGTAGCCAGAGTTCTGTGCCGTGTTTCTCAAGTGTTCAGGTGCCGTCCATAGAAGCTCTGCACAAGCAGGAAAGAGGAAAGAATTACAAGACCATTGTCTTTTTGGTAGCAAATCCAATGGTTTGTTTGTTAAGTAATTGGGTTTAACATTCTGTTGACAGTATTTTAGTCATTTCTGAGACCATGCCTGCTAGAGACAGATATAGTGCTACCACACTGCAGTAGCATGGCCTAGACCTGTGTCATTTCGTGCTTTATCTCGTTGCTGCGTTCAGGTTAGAATTCTAACAACAATACTTAGTGCTAAGTAATGCTTAAATTCTTAACTAGATAGATATACATTCCACTCTTGCTTTTTTATAAAATGTTCAAGTGCATTTTTAAGCTGAAATGAATTTTTACCATAATAACTGACAGAAATGATTAAGAAATGAAATATTTGGGTATTTTTATTAGAAGAGCAAGAATAATGAAATTCGATCTTATGTATTTAAGTTTTACATATCGCTAAGAATTGCTTGTGGAATTCGACCGAGATGCTTTGTAATAAATGACTCAGGATTACGGCATTTGTAATAAGATAATTACGCATCTGAACTTAAAACCATGCATTATTCTGCGATTTACTACGAAAAATAAAATCAAAATAAAATACACAACTATTTTCTGAACATAGAAGACTGCGTTATTTTTCAATATATGTCTAAAGATGACGTAATTATAAAGCATCATAATGACTCCTAAAGCGTACACAATTATAGCACATTTTAAAACTTCGCAGTCTAGTAAACGTGTTAGAATGGAAATGGTGTTTCGGTAGCAGAAAATTGAACGCCGTTACGTTCAAGTACTTTGAAATTTAGATTACTGCGTATTTTAATGTAACACATTTTTTTATTCTTCGATATAGCACTCGAAAAACTCAAATATATTTTAAATATGTCAAGGAAGCTATTAAAATAAGGTTTTAATAAAAAAAATGTTTGATCAAATAACAGTAACTTACTTCCTTTATTAAAAGTCCGTGTAGCCATGGATCGTTTTCTTTCTTCTTCTCTGTCCTTTGTAAGCAGTGACCTTGGTCCATAGTCCGTAAGCTTCAGGGCAAACCGGCTGTCTATGACACAGTTAGTGCTGGACAGTCGACCGTGCGAGTGCAGGGGGCACTGGTGCAGGTAGGTCATTCCCTAGAAATCATAAAACATATACTAGGTCACGTGTACTTACTTGATCATTTGTCTGTGCGTATGCATGTCAGATATTAATGAATATTTCTATCAATTGTATCAAAAAATAATTTGAAACTATTCTTGTAATTGGTACATACGTTATAGCAAATGACTTGGCTTATGTAGGGGATATCCAACGCTGTTAAATTCCCTTCCGACGATAAAATATATATTTGCCATTGCATAAAATATTTACATTGGTGATACGCAAAAATTGTCGCTTTAGCAGGTGAGGTGACTAATCCTTTAGTTATACTATATTTACGCGCGTGCCTAAATTTTGCGCACCAAATGAATGCGTGAAATTTGATACAGCAAACATTTGAAAGGTTTGTTAGCAGGATGTTACACATATTTGATCATCACACTGTTGCCAAAGCAGTGGCTGATGAACCATATACACTTATACATTTGTGCCATGAACTTTTAAATTAAATTGATTCTTTTTCTTATCGTATTGCAGATTACCGTCGCTTCGAGAGTGCTTTAGTCATATAGCTACGTCCATCTAAATCCATGGTGAAGATAGACCCCATGTACATAGAACCACAGATTAACCGCACGCCAACTGGAAGGTTCAACCATATATAAAAACGAGTGGCCTTGCCGGAAATCGAACCAACAGCGACGAGGGGTTAAGTCAACGATAGTACACGTTCTTTCACAGTAGCTCCCCTAAGAGCGATTGTTTCGTGTTTTTTTTGCTCTGCACATCATTTGCAGATTTCATACGCGATCTTGAAAATGAAAACTGCTATTAATCCGCGAAATTCGCACCTCGTGAAAATTATACTCTTAGTGTGTCTTAAATACCACAGTGCATATTATGTTATTATTTTTACCGCATTTTTTTTAAGATATTGTAACAGACGAGTTGTATGGAAAGGAAAGACATCGCAAACTGTACAATGAAAATAATTAATCAGAATACACTGCAATATCATAACGCAGATAACGTTCTATTCACATAAACAAAGAAAGCTTAGATGTTTATATATATATGCTTGGACATGATATACACTTACCAATCTGTGTATGTGATACAAATAATTAAACTGCGATTGTTACTTTCAGACGATGTAATAATTCGATATCGAGAAAAATAAAATGGTTTTGCGGGAACGGCGTAGACAGCTTATTAGGAATAAAAAGTTCTATAAAATAGCAATCTGCTTTCCTATTTGCAGCAATAACTAAGTGTTACACTAATTACAATATACATTGAATGTTGCTATGTTCTCTTCACTGGCTAATTATTTATACGCGAACAATACAAATTATCGGTATGTATCTCTATGTATTATATTGTGTGCTATTCAGAAAGAGATAGTCATAAAACGTTCACGGTAATAAACAGTTTATATCTGTATTCATCTACATTGGAATAATACATACACACATACGTAAATCTATAAACGTAGCAAAAGAGAATCTTTTGCATTTAGAATCTTAAACAAGAGAATATAATATTAATTCCAGTACGGCGTGCATTTCTAACATAGACATGCGCGGATCCAGAATGGGGTAGGGGTCATAACCCCCGGTATTTGGCTATTATGCTAAGAGTAAAGAAGAACAGAACCCCCCTTACCAGCCCAACCCTGGATAAAAACGTTAGACCCCCTCTATAAAAATCTTAAAAGAAGAAGAGGTAAGTGTGGAAGAAGGCATCCCAACCCCCGGCGAAACCTAATTGATTGACAATTAAGTACATTATGACGTAACTAATGTGACATTTGTATACACTATGACTCGACTTATGTGACAGTTAAGGTAAAGTCCTTGCAATGGTTTCGCTACATTTCGGACCACATGGCCTTTCACGGAGATAACCAAGATTTCCTAATGTTTCATTGAGGTACTTTGGTTATCTTGGTTGAGGTTAAGTGGTCCAAGACGTAGCAAAACCATTACAAGGACTTTACCTTAAGTGCAATGTGGCGTTACTTATGTGGCAGTTCTAGCTGATGTGACAGTTAACCACATTATTCTAATGACGTAACTGATGTGACATTTAACTACACAATGGCGTAAATAATGTGACAGCTACATGTAATACAACTGTTAATTATTCCAATGTTATACCTTGATTATGTCGTATATGAGGGAATACCGGAAGGCCCAGTCCAGCTCGATACTTTCGTTCTGTAGCATGTCCTGTCGAGATATATAATAAAATGATGATGGTTAGTTACAGCCAATAGTACAACTGGAAGTAGGTGTTATAATTGTACTTTGTGACTGTGATAGTAATGGTATGGCGACATTGTAGTTGCAGTAGTGGTGGAAGTAGCAGTGATGGTAGAAGTAGGTCTATTTGTAGTGGTAGTAGGAGCAGTAGAAAAGTAGTCATATCTTTTGCTGGTGTTAATGTTTTTGATGGTATATAGTAATAAATGATAGTAATAATGATAAACAGAATTGGTGAGCAGTAAGGCGCGTTACCACTACGCTAGCCACGAACTCCAATGGTATATGATAGTTATGGCTTTCCATAACAATCATCGGTCGACGACACGTTGCCGTGTAAGACTATTTTGACGAGGAAAGCAACTGTACAGTGGTTAGTTAAGTATTTCGGGTATTATTATGTTTAACCATTTTACACAATGTTTTACCATTAAAACCCAAATCAGACTGAAAGATAATTATCTTGTCTGCATTAATTGACATACGGGTATGTTTCCCGGTGTTGAATGATGACAAAAAGCGGACTGTAAAACTGTGATCAGGGTCATCTGCAGTCATGAATTCATTCAGACAACATACTCATATGTACAATATGTTTGTTTGTTGAATTTAACGTCCCACCAACAGTATTTCAGTCATTTGGAGACGATGTTTACTTGAGATAGATATAGTGCTGCCACACTGCAGTATCACGCAGTAGACATGTGGGCATGATACCACACCCAGTCACATTATCCTGACACCGGGCCAACCAGTCCTGCAACTACCATTATATGCTGAGCGCCAAGCAAGGGAGATATAACAGTACCGACTTTCGTATGTCGCGGCCGGGGATCGAAACAACGAACCCCCCCCCGCCCCGCTCCCGAGGCGGACGCTCTAACCACTCGGCCACCGGGGACAGTACAATATGTATTACAGGTCACAATACATAGTACTTAAGTTGATATGAATTAGTTACAAATCAGTTTATTAGTATAATGCAGTTGCAGTTTCCGTATGCTTGGATAGCTTATTATGATACTTTTTATTCCCTTTTCACTTGATAATCATTTCTTTCTGGAACATAGTTTTCAATACTTCCATCGCTGCATATCTAAATTTCATAATAATGAGTCAATGACGTGTGTTAAATGCTAACAACCAGGTAATATATTATTTATAAACATATAAAATATGATTAAATGGAAACTCGATTTCAATGGCCGAATCTCCCAACAAACCCGGATATAAATATATCTAAAGTCGATCTAATCAAATCATTTCCGACCTGTTCCCCATAATCTGAATTAAGGTAAAGTCCCTGTAATGGTTCCGCTTTGTCTTGGACTACTTAACCTCAACCAAGATAACCAAAGTACCCTAATGAAACATTATGAAGCCTTGGTTATCTCCGTGAAAGGCCACGATGTCCGAAATATAGCGGAACCATTACAGGGAGTTTACCTTAATTCATATGTGATATGTTTTTAAACTGCGTATGTTGCATGATGTTTCAATTATTAGCCGACTTTGATGAACGTATACTTATTATGACGAAATCTGTTTAGGTATTTTAAGTAAGACCTGTTAAGCAAATTGCCCAAACAAGAATGGTAGTGATTGTAAAAATAATTAATTGTATTCAAACGATATTAAACAGCACCGTCCTGTGAAAGATTGTATTTCCGATAGAGAAAAAGTTCTGTTAAGGTGTGATTTTCGCTGAAATTTCTGACAACCAAAAGAAAATAATTTTGAGTATCTTAGTAGATTAATTAAGGAAAACTTTCCAAGCCGCTTGGGTGGATTGTCTTGATTCGAGGACAGTTGGTGGATTTTAATTGGATGAGCACATCTGATGGTTAAATTTGGGCTATTGGTCTTACAAATTATATCCTTTTAATTTATTTTTTGCCATCCAATGTTGTTATTTTAACATAAATGTAAACAATTTTATTTGAGCCACTAAAATAGAATATCACGTTGTCACCATGCAATCACAGGAAATAAATGTTGATGACCGGAAAAAATATTTCAATTAAGTAAAAGCATTTCATATAAAGAAACGCCAGGTATACGGCGTGATACTGCAGTGTAGCAGCACTACATCTGTCTCAAGTAGACGTAGTCTTCAAGTTAAAAAAAAAATGTCGGTGGGACGTTAAACCCAATGAACAAACTTATTTCATCTTAAATTTTATCCATAGAATCGTAATTTATTACTCTTTAATTCTAACAAAGGATATACATAACAATAATGTACATGTCCAAGTGACATAGGTTAAACACATTGAAACGAAAAAAACAACAACCTTATGGCTTATCGAAATTTAAACACATAATACTATTCTCGTCAAAGTAGTCCTACGCGACAGAGCGACAATGTGAGATTTTAAGTTGCAGTGCATGTGAGGATTAAGTCGCTAATAATCGTCCTAAAAACATCGCGAGAATTGTTAAATATCGCATGTACGTACAGATGTTTTTAGACATGCGATAAAAAATACGTCAATTATTGTGTTGTCACGTTAAAATGGCCCTAAAATGATGTTTTCAAGACATTGGTTTTTAATCTGAGCCTATGAAAGTCTTGTACCATTAATACCGTATGCAGGAAGAGGGAATTCGAGCAACTTTAAGATTTGATATGGGTATCAACAACACTTGACTATACCACCATTAGCCATGCCAGTTTACCTGTAGACTTCCACGTGGACAGTACTCCATCAAGATGTAGATATGGTCCGGATCCAAGCAGGCGCCAACAAACTTCGCCAGGTTTAAATAGGATATCGTCTGCATCTGTACCAAAAAGAAAACAAAAAACTTAACATCTCTCTCTGTCTCCTCCTCTCTCTCTCTCTCTCTCTCTCTCTGTAGGGAGAGAGAGAGGGAGAGAGAGAAGGAGAGAGAGAGAAAGAAGGGGAGGGGGAGACCAATAATTTAGAAGCACTGTTAAAACATACAAATTCAATTACCAATAGGACAATGTATGTACGTATTTATGCATATCATATAATTTAAATGCACATTACGAGGAAAATAAAACGCAAATACGAGTCGTATACAGGGAAATCTGCTAATGCATTAAATGGCATTAATCCAATAAATTGTTACTTGAGAACAGGTGTAGAAATTCGTAACGAGATAGGGTTGATGTAACAGCCATTTCCCTAATGTATCACGAAATATAATCTAGAACGTTGATAAAGCTATAAATTTAATATTCATCGTTTTGAAATATTACTTTTTTTAGTTTGAGTCTAGAGTATAAATGTGGCAAATTGGTAAATTAGTGCTCTGCTACAGCCAGTTCCGCTAAACTTCGTAAAAATGTTGGTGCTTTCTACTTTTGATGACTTCTTTCATAACTTATCATCGTCAGAAACTAAAAAAAATAAATAATGTTTTACATATGAAAAATTTGTGTGACGAAATCTTGATCTTCGTTTCACAAACATCTTAAATTAAGATTTTTAACCGCATTTAATTTTCGATGGTTCGAGACACATATTTAATAGGGTCACCTCGAGAAGACACAGTACCTGACGAAACTCAATGGCCATATCACGTGTGAGGTCGACAGTTCGTAAATTTAACTTCCGGATTGCAACGGTCTGGCTTCGGCAGTACCCGGTTAACGTGAACAGCTGGCCGGGAACACAGTCCTCTTGCTGCCATAAAAACAAATGATACACGAATAGTTGTCATCTGACATGGGGGCAGAAGAAACAGATATTTGTAAAAAAAAGTTACGCTTGCGAGATGCGAGATAAATATGTTACTGTAGATACTTTTTATCCCTATAATGAACACGGGTACTTATGACATTAATTATGTAAGACTCTAATGAGACTTTTCTTCATAAAATGAACTTGTTACTCTATACGTGGTATACGTACTTACCAAATTCATTTTGTGAAAACGAGTCCAATCTAAAACGCCAACCCATTTCGACAAGATTTTAGACTTTCAAATTCGGAATGGATGCATCTGAAATTGTATTCCTGTTTTCTTTGTACTCAGTGGAAAAAAATATTTTCAAGACGGCGTCTTACGTAGACAATATTTCTCTCCCATTAAAAATATCATTCTGCAAGATTTAGCAGATAATCCATGCATATAACTAGCACATGAACATTATTTTTATAACTCCAAACAGAAACGACAAGCGAGTCATTTTGTTTTTCTACATTTAATGAGTAATTAAGTAATATCCATTCCGAATTTGAAAATCCAGTACCATGTCGGCTATATTAGTTTACCATATTACTGCACGGGACACTTTTGGAGAAATTCGAAACTTATTTTTGCAAATCTAGCGAAATGTACATTGAAACTCATTGAAACTCTTTGTGTTTTGGACAGTTCCTCTACTGTCAATCAAGTATGTTTATCCAACCAAATTGCCTACTTTACTCAAAGGAACATTTATTTATGATTACTTTTTTTGTTATACTGTTTTTTATAAGCACTTGCCCCAGTTACTAAAAGAAACTGTCAAATCAGCAGGGGAGAGTTTCAACAAATTCTGGAACCGTCCCACGTACACGTACTGCACCGCTCGGTGCAGAATAAATTGTCACGCATTCGTCCCCAAAATCGACTGACAGATTGACTGACAATATGGTGACCTCATCCCAGACTGACCTCAACGGAACTTCCATTGAGGTATACGAGTGTATAATAATTACCTTCGAGTTATTAAGCGTCAGATAACTTTTTGATAAGAATGAATCATTAATTCTTCCTTTTCGTATTTGGATCTCATCGTCAGTCACTAACCACGTCTTTCTTCCGAGTTCTTGCTCCTGTTTAATCTTCCTGTGAAAACAACAACAACAAAAATTATGATTTTTTTCAAAATACAATTTATGAAAAACAAAAACAAAAAAACCCATCACATTTCCATAGAGAAAGTTATACATTTCCAGTTTTTCTTATCGATAAATTAAAATTCAGGTTGCTTTTTTTGTTCAAATTTTCTTCAAGATATGAAAACAGTGTAGCAAGTTTCTATAAACTATAAACTGGTTTCTAGGCCATTGTGAAAAATACTTCCAAGTTTTGTGTTCATCTTGAACATTTTTGAAAACGAGAATAAACTCTTGACGTCATATTTCCATCTCAAGCCTTTGAAATCAGAGCAGATCAAGGTCAGACATGTCTTTCAGGATACAAATATATATTTATTATAATACACTTCTCGGCAAGTCGGCCCTCTCCATGAGAAACCCTTTTCGTATTAGAGACGCTTTTGACGGTTTAACAAACAAAGCAGACTTTGATCATATAGCTGCATGACCAGCGCCTCCTCTGTTAGCAAACTATAAAAATATTCTATTCTACACAGTATGCACAAAAAAAGACATGTCCATTCTTTCATATATAGCCCTTCAATACCGCATGGGGCAGCATAAAATATTGGTACCAAGTGAAGCGAGAGAAAGTTTAAAGCAAACTGACCAGGCATACGGTTATGAAGCTGAATTTACCTATTTCAAATGGAATGAAGTTGGCAGACACATTTTTTGCCGGTACTGGTTATGATTTACAAGAGATATCAAGTCTATGGAACCCTTTCGTTGATTGACGGCAGGGCTTGTTATGGATGAAGACATATAAAATAGTGCATGTCATATTATTAGAAATAAATCTATCTCCATAGAACTTACCCTTTGGTCAAGATACTTTTAACTTTCTCTAGCCTCACTTAGTACAAATATACGGTGTCGCTTTCATACGGTGTTTAAAGTTAAGTAAATAGATAATCCTCAAGTCAAAATATGTGTACATGGATACCAACGAGGTAACTGGTTACAATGAAAGTATTTCATCTCCCACCTGTAAATCAGAGCTGTTGTCACTAATATGATTGCAGAGAAAGCAACAATGGCTACACATACGATGACAATCACGGTCGTGTGGTCCTCTGAAATAAATTATAACATATTTATTTAAAACATCAATAACAGTCATTCAAATTTTATTCTATGTAGTTTTGTTTTCTTTTCTTTTGTTTCCTGGAATATGACCATGTGAAAGCCGCATTGTTTACATGTATATATTGCTCGATTTACTGCGTTGTCGGAAACAAACAGACGAACGAGTATTTCCATAACTCTATGACAGACTCATGACGGGGGCAAGTTGCTCAAACAAAGTGTTGCAAAGTCTTCTTATTTCCGTTTTATTTGTGCTCTATATAACGAAGATAATATTGAAACTCTTTGTGTGAGACATGAACCTCATGTGTAGTGAAATGTAAAAGAATCATGGTTATCTTATGTACTTAAAGAATATCATATCTTTTTTTAAATTTTATATGTATATGTACTTAACCCTTTTTCCTCATATAGACTCATTTTGACGCACTCAATAGGTATCACATAAAGCCTGATCTGCAGAAAACCACAGTTAAACCTTACCAAATTTAATTACAAAATCCTCATTTCCAGACCACTGAGGAGCAGCGAACAGCATAAAACCTGATCAGCCTGCGAGTTACTCGCAGGCTGATCTGGTTTTATGTTGTTCGCATAGGTCTTTTCATGGTGTCCTCTATGAGGGAAAGGGTTAATATAGTTTGATTTATTGGTAATATATTTATATAAACAAGAAAAAATCATCATCACTTAATAATGAGACAGAAAAAAATAAACTTTGAAATTTTATCTTTGCGTAATAATGAGGAAAATTGTATCTAAATATAGATCCGAAATGTAGTCTGATGTAGATATGTTTGCAGCTATAGATCAGCGTTGCATGTGTATCATATAACATAGCGGTAAACCATGATGCTATAAAATGCAGCATTTAAAAATCGAACGTTTTTCAAAAGATGTCATAACGTATACCAAAAAAGATATATATATATATATATTATACATATGCTGTATATTTATGTCACATTAGTATAGCCATCGTCATTTATATTATATAATTGGTATATAATTTCACTGAATTAGTTCGACTCTGAAAAAAAAAAGTTTTTCGTCGTTCAAAGAGACGAAAAGTCAAAATTACTATTTAGACTAAATTAAATACGAATGCTACTTCTACTAATTCTACTAATGATTCTCACCCGGTACGTGTATACAGAGCTCTCCTTTGAACCCACAACGAGGCTTGTTGACAGGTTTGCCACTGGGCCACACGATGCTCACGCCGGAAGTTGGCGAGTACATTTGGGTTGCGCCACGGAACCGCCCAACAAGCTACAAAACCAATTTTTCATCCTCATTATAAGTTTTAAATACCAATCATAATTTTTCCTCATAATTTTAGCCACTTAGTCTTTGTGCAAAGGTAAGAATAATTCTAATATTTTCCACACACAAAAAAAGTGCGAATGTGTATATAATTATATCAAGTAAATAAATCAAACGACCAATCGTTCTTTTTTCTCAAATGAATAAATAAATAAATAAATAAATAAATAAATAAAAGATTTAAATATATTAGCTGACAGCATATGGTAGACCCTGCAATGGACATTTCTTAGACTCACTTGGAACTCTCTAGTTTCCGGTGACTTCATATCAAAAAGGTCAAAATCGGCAACGCGGTTTCCTACATCATCTACTTTTACTGGACCCGTGATTCCTGCAAGACAAAAACGTCAGTTGTACAGCAAATAAACGTTTAAATACCCGCATTTTTGTATTAAATCTTACACGTCGAAACTTCATAGGGCATTTTTTTCTAGCTTGTCTTTCGTCCGACTTGGAAAACCGAACACTTTCCTTACTATGACATAAATATTTTTATCATATAATCTTATGCTCAAACAGCTGTTTCCGGTTTCGTATAACCATCACGTATTTTCTTATATTTAACACGTTACATATATAACTTTTATGCCGAAAACACCACTCCGTGTCACGCGCGAGTACTAAATAATACATATATGCATAGTGTGATGAACTCGAAAAGATTTGATACAACTAACTTTGATTTAAAAGATGCATTATTCATGTGATGTTGAAAATGTATGAGAAATACACACGTGAAATAGTTATTTACAATTATCATTTGAAACTATTTTCTTGGTGTTAGGTTTACAAATAGTAATTCGTTCACAGTCCATTCATTCATGTTTTTCTTTGTTGTTATAATCGCTATTTACTGTCAGTATAGGTCATATGATAAAAAGAATCTGACATGAATTGTCATTTCATATCAAATTTTACTAAAACCATTCATAAAAATGTTATGAAGCTCGCCAGAGGCTCGTTTAGTAATATGTTCATGAATTCGTTCAGTAAAATTTGATATGAAATAACAATTCATGTAAGAATTTACACCCAACATAAATACTGGTTTGTCTGATGTGCCTATGGGCGTTATCTCATGCCGCGTGTCTACTGTATGATATCAGAGTGATACTTCTTTATCTTTTTCAAGTGATTTTAACTACATTGTACCAAAATGGAAATCAAAATATATCAGTCAACAAAAGCACACCTTTAAATGTTGAATTCCACAGTCTTTGCGCTACAAGCATACCGTCGTTGACGTCTCCGCCCTCGTCCAGAACAGTTTTATAAGCTTTGGCCAGATACAGTGCGCTGTCGTAGAACGCCGTGATGAAGTAATTTACCTGAAAATATAAATGTAGACATTCGATGTATGTCTATCATTTTATCTTTTTATTTCGACAGTAGGCGTACATGCTATTTTTCTTTTCAATATGATATAAAACTTCGGCACCGAACTTTAAGTCTAAGGCAAGCGGGACTATTTATGGCCAGTATGTTACTAGGCAAACATGCTACATTGGGAACGAATTTAATATTTATTGATATGTATATTGTACGTGTTTTGTCCTGAACAGACATATAATCTAGCATAGCAAAGTTCTAGAATACTTTCCTCCACCCTAAAAAAAAAAAAAAAAAAAAAAAAAAAAAAAAATGTTTTTAGTGGTGTCAGTAGCAAAAAGTCCGTCAGCAGGCTTCGTTGGGTCAATCCTTGACTACGACTCGTTAGCGCTTACTGAACGCAGGGCAACGCTATATTATTAGATAAAATGACACGAATTCACCTTTGTATTACATTCGTATATGTTTTTTTTTTAATAACGACTGTCTTTAGCTCTCGTGAATCAGAATATATATATATATATATATATATATATATATATATATATATATATATATATTATAACATTCCGAATTTGTCATTCTTAATTTTATATTGAACTCTCGAATATTACATTTTCCCCCGCGCCGAATTCGTATCCGAAATCTGTTTTGGCCTTTCGTTTGACCTCCTCCGCAAACACCTCGTACTCCGGTCCGTCTGGCTGGCGAAGGGTTAGTATCAGGACAGACTCGTACGCACGTGTAACCGCTCTGTCCATGTCATCCCCTGCAAAGAAATTGAAATGTTTTCCAAGTAGTAAAACTTGTCTTATGCGGTCAGTTAAGGGAACAAGAGAATGTGATCGCATAACAGAAGTTTTCGCAAAATAAAAGTTAAGCATTTAACAAAGTGCTAGTTTGGTAATATTAAAACTGGCCGTTAATTACAAGTGATCGCTTAATATAGGTGACCGCTACTGCAGGTTCAATTGTATCACATTTACATTTACAACCGTTCAACATTACACTGTCTTACTGTCATTGATAAACGCTTCCAATAAATCAACCAGAGTTTGAAAAATACATGTACTTCGTTTTTATCTACGCATGCGTGATTGTGTACTAATAGGGATGGAGTTGATAATTGTATATCAAAATTTTCTGATATTATAAAAAGTGTAGCTGAACCTCTATAATACCGTGAATTGTCTTGTAGTAGTAAACCTAAAGCGGCAGGCACACTTGGCAATAAGGCAGATTGGTTCGATTCTGAATGCTTTGATGCAAAGAGAAAATACATGTCTGCAGTTGCCCGTTTTAATGCCTGTAGGAACACTTTTAATAGGCATGAAATGTGTTCTTGTAAAAAATATTATAAGTCTGTTGTCAAACGGAAAAAGAGAAAATTTGAATGTGTTAAAATACGGTTTTTAGAACGTCTACGGAACCAGAAACCTAGGGATTTTTGGAAATATTTTTCAAGTAAAAAGAATGCAAATATTAGTTATGAAATCAAAACTGAGGAGTTTTATGAATATTTTTCTAATTTATTTGTTGATTTACCAAATACTACTAATAATAACGCTGAAGATTTTTGTAATTCTCATAATTTTGATAATTTGACTGCAGTTTATGAAGAGTTAGACAGTGCTATCCGAGAATTAAAAAGAAATAAAGCCTATGCACAAGATCATTTAATGAATGAGTATTTTCTTGAATCTTATGATATTTTATCTTCTCATCTAGCTGATATATTTAATGGTATATTCGATAGTGGGTTTTTCCCGGAGGAATGGATGAAGGAAATTATTGTTCCGGTATTTAAGAAAAACGACCCTACAGATGTTAATAATTATAGAGGTATTACACTGTTAAGTTGTTTATCTAAGATTTTTACCGGTATATTGAATAAAAGAATTAATACTTGGACTGAAAAATATAATATCATTAGTGACGCACAGTTTGGCTTCAGGCGGGGACGCTCAACTGTTGACGCAATTTTTGTTTTAAATGCGGTTATATCTAATGTGCTCAGTGAGAACGGTAGACTTGTATGCGCATTTATAGATTTTAGTAAATCGTTTGATAGCATCTATCGTAATGGCCTCTGGTATAAATTGTATGGTATGGGTCTATCTGGTAAGTTGCTAAGGGTTGTACGGGATATGTATTCAAAGGTTAAATCATGTATAAAAGGTTACTCTTCATATTCAGACTATTTTGAATGCTCGGTCGGCCTCAGGCAGGGAGAGGTCATTTCGCCGATCCTATTTTCTCTCTTCTTAGAAGATCTAGAACTATGTTTGATGGATAAAATCGACTCTGGTCTTACATTTTATGATTTATCTTTAATTCTCATGTTGTTTGCTGATGATATGGTTATATTTGGGAAAACAGTAAATGATCTCCAGCATAGTCTCAATCTTTTACACACATATTGTGAATCTTGGGGACTTACGGTCAACCCGGACAAAAGTAAGATTGTTGTATTTAGAAAAAAAGGTCATATACGGTCAGATGAAAAATGGACATATAATGGAATACCTTTACAGACTGTGGATAATTTTAATTACTTGGGCACAATTTTTAATTATACTGGCAACTTTTCTATGAACCAGGAAACTGTAGCGGGAAAGGGCTTAAAGGCTATGCATACATTATTTAATAATACGTGCAATTTCCCATTAAGGCCGAAAACTATGTGTCAGCTATTTGATGCCTTTGTAACTTCTATTTTATGCTACTCATGCGAGGTTTGGGGATTTGGTAAGTCAAAAATTATTGAAAGAATACACCTGAAATTTTGCAAACAACTTTTAAATGTCAAAACAAGTACTAGTAATATGGGTGTATACGGAGAGCTGGGTAGATATCCTCTTTTTATTAATAGGCAAGTCCGTATAATAAAATATTGGACTAAAATTATAAATTCAAATAATATATTAATTAGATATTTATATCATTCTTTGATTGAGAAATGTAATTCTGGTACAAAAAATTGGGCTAGCAACGTCAAACTACTCCTTGATTCACCTGGATTCTCAGACGTTTGGAATAACCCTAGCAACTATAATACTGATACATTCCATCTAGAGTTCAAAGAACGGGCTGTAAGTATCTTTCAACAGTCATGGTATAATGACATTAGCGCAAATAATACCTTATTCTCATATAAAAAATTCAAAACACAATTAGAACACGAATTTTATTTAGAAATATTACCCAAAAAGTATAGGAATGCAATATCAAGACTTCGATTGTCATCACATTCGTTGAGAATTGAATCTGGTCGTTATGGTAACAATAGAATTGAACGTAACTTGCGTATATGTACTGTATGTAACTCTGGCGACATAGAAGACGAGTTCCATTTTATATTTAAATGTCCTTTATATAGAGACCTACGTAATCAATATATTAGTAAATATTATTGTAAAAGACCAAGCTTTGTAAAATTTTGTCAATTGATGCAATCTTTTAATAGGTTAGAATTATTGAGATTAGGGAAATGTGTGTATCACGCATTTAGTATGCGCATTTCATTTATCAACAACGTTTCATAACTACGCTCCTCATTATCAATATATTATCTGTGTATTTTGTTCCATGATAGATAACAGATCTTTGCTAATGATTGTTATTTTATCATTAATATGTTGTAACTTGTATTAATTATTTGCCATCCTCTTCATGCAGAAAATAGTCACCGTTGTAGAAGATTACTTTGTCACGACCTTGTTTAAAGCTAAGATGTATTATGTGATGTGTATGCAATTAGAAACCTGTATAGGTTTACGTTGCGAAATAAAATATTTTGAATTGAATTGAATTGTGTTCGTGCTTTAATGTCAAAGTTTTCCTACACAAAATATTTTTTTTCCTTTTCTCCCCGGTGAATATCGTGTTAACGCCAATCTGTTGAAAAGTAGTTAATCATAAGTTTCTAATTATCAGATTAACTGTATCCATGGTTACTCTTGTATATTAAAAACATACGAACGATTTAAAACATATTATTTTTCATTAATCAGTTCATAATTATCGTCTGGGGATAGTCGGGTTAATGATCCTATCTTTTAAGCAAAGCTTAAACTCAATAGACTCAAACGTAATTGTCTTCAAACTAATGTTATAACTTAGCAAATCCAAACCTATTGTGTTTGTTGCTTCTATGACTTACAATTTATATCTTTAATTGAAGAGTCTTTATCTCTCGCTCTCGTGACACTATTGACAACGATATTTGATAGGGCTGTGTAATGCCAAGCCACAGCTGAAAAGATACGCACCGCGATACGGGTTGGGCGATACGCAATACGATGTGGCTGCCATATTGAGTTCTTCAAAAAGAACTAAACTAATCTCAGTTTCTAATATGCTTAACAAACATTGTTCTTACATTATATTTCTGTTTGTGTGAAACCAAGAAATTGAAGTTTTATGTAAATAAATGAATATAAGCTGGAACAAAAATGAGGTTTATTTGGACTCTCAGGCAAACTTTCCTGTATAACTATACATCATAAAGTGCAGTAAGACTTCGCAAATTTCATTATCGGTTACATTTTTCCTTGAGGAAAAACACAGACTTTCTAAAAGTCTATACAGGCTTCTTGCGGTTACTAATATAAAATTCCCATGATCGATTGATGGACCATGATCAAAAATTAATGGTGGATGGATGACCTTAATAAAGTTGTTCAAGGTTCTATGCTCTAATAGAATAAACAAGGCAAGAAATAGGTTAGAAGATTAAACTACTGTACTATGGTACTATACTGTTACTATATATACAGTCATACTAATCTCCTGGTGCCAGATTTAGAAATCACAGTCGCACATTTTGCTGGAATACAGTTTCTGTGAGTTATCTCCCTTTAATAACTCTCATTACTTTGAATCTTGTGTATAGCTCGTGAAATTAAGGTAAAGTCCCTGAAATGATTCCGCTGCGTCTTGGACCACTTAACATCTACCAAGATAACCAAGGTATCCTAATAAAACATTATCTTCGTGATAGGCCATGAAGTCCTAAATGTAGCGGAACCATTACAGGGACTTTACCTTAATACACAATGATTCTGGTGA
This sequence comes from Solen grandis, assembly GCA_021229015.1. NCBI lineage: Eukaryota > Metazoa > Mollusca > Bivalvia > Adapedonta > Solenidae > Solen > Solen grandis. Next base: position 33,756,765 of record CM037783.1, on the reverse strand, counting down.
TACAAATACAGTTTATGTGAGGTAAGTTTCTAATTCCTTGTCGATGTAGAACAACAATAGGTAAAGCAGTCCCTAAGATGTTGTAAAATAAAATTATCTCAGTTGTGAACAGCTTGTGTATGTGCTTCAACACAATTATCACCGGTTTCCGTGAAAATATGATTACGTACATTGTAATGGAGGATCCATTAAACTACAAATGATCCTGTATTTGTATTACACATCTGGCTGAACTTCCTAATCATAGGCGGAAATGTGTTTTTTTTAGAATAAAAGGACCATAGACTAGACATTAAATGTCTACAAGGAATAACGTACATAAGAAACAGAAGCTGAAATCGATCGGAGAAATCTCATTTTAGCCGTCTATGTGACATGGTCTGATATGGTGTAGTGAAGAAAATGTTATGATTATTTAAAGATTGTTTTAAAGAATTATATAATAAGGTTATATTGAATATATTCCAATTCAAAATTCCTTTATTTCACTCATTCCATTTTACAGTAATGGATAAGAGAGGTTATAATAAGTACAACATATAAAGAGGCTCTAGAAAAAATAGGAGTAGTATCACAATAATTGAGATGATTTCACTAATACATTTTGTAAATATATATTCTAATATATAAATAATTCATTTGTACAGGTGGAGAGTCATTGTTTCACAATTGCCATTTAAAGAAAACAACAACAACAAAACATCAATTTAAACATGTTGTCAGAATATTTTCCAATTAATCATTAGAGTATAATATTACCTTATCTTAGTCAAAATTGATTGTACAAACTTAAATAAATTTATGTTTTGTCTTTTGTTTTTTGAGTTCATTAGTTTCTCTAATTTAAAAATATTTGGGTTTCTATAAAAAGATACATGTATATATTTTGGTTTGTCTTCTTAAAAATCATTGTGAATCTTGCTGCAAAATTTGATTTTAACGTGCTAAGATTAAGAGGATTAAAAACAATATGAGGACAACTAAAACATATAGATTTCTTGATATGAAGGATACTTATTTTCTTAACTAGTCTGTCTGCTTTGTTTTGCTTACATTTTTTGAATGAAATTCCCGGGGTTTTGACCGAAATATTTAATATTATGTTTCTATGCAACAAAATTGTTAATTGAATATTAAATATTAAGAGTTTTAGATCTTTTCAGGTAACTCCTCGCTCGCCAGTGTGATCTAACAGCTTGTATTTTTACGACTTTGGTATGTCGCGGCCGGGGATCTAACCCACGATCTCACGCTCCCGAGGCTGACACTCGCTCTAACCACTTGGCCACCGTGATCGATGTTTTATTTTTTGGTGCAGTGCTTATACTGTTTAGAGGATCTAGTTACACTGGACAGGTTTTCCAACGAAAAATTCCGCCCTTTATATTGCTGATTTCCGGGCGGGCGATGGGCGGCGTCGGACGTCCGCAAAGGTTGACCTTTTTTCTCATATCTGCTATAACTTCAATGTTCTACTTTACTTAAGTGGATGGACTTTTAGATTATGAAGTTGACCTTGAACTTTGGCCTACTTTGAATGAAACAGGTTTAATTTTTGGTTAATAACTTCTATGTGCTTCAAAGATTACGACAGTTGCTTAAGTGGACCTCTTCATTATGCAGTTGACCTTCTCCTCTGGACTACTTTCGATGAAAAACGCCCGAAAAAAAAAAAAAAAAAAAAAAAAAAACGACCATAATATCATCAGGTTTTTTTTTTTGTTTTTTTTTTTATCAAACTGTAAAAACAGTAGTGAAAATACATCATAAACTTATATGAGTAACACGAAAATAATTTTTTGATGCATTGTAATATAAAACTGCCTCAATTCGGTGCTTGGCGAATTTTGGGAAGTAACAACATACCTAGGAGAAAATTCACATTGAATTGTTGCGCAACTTATTTGCCTGAATAATTTACTACATCTACAATACGACTAAAGATAATCTTGATATGTGAGTTAGCGAATATTTGTCACTAAAGTAAACAGTTATAGACAACTAGGTCAATGTTGTATCAATATGGAACCCTACTTTTGAGAAAACATACAGATTATTTTGTTATTTCTACTTTAACAATATAAGGACAATAATTAATTTGCATCATGTTCATGAAACAATTTGCTTCAATTCTAAACATCTCTATATAATTTCAAGGACAGCAATTAATGTCAGGGTATTTATAGAGGAAGCGGAGAATTTCAGGTACCGGTTCGGAACTAATTTGAAAATATAATTGCTTGCGCCGTTGAATTAACAACTGATTGACAACTGATTCGAATAATTTATTATATACATAGTCATCTTTACCTGCTATGCAGAGCATTCCTCCTTCAAGAATATCATAAACTTATCATAAGCAATAACATGTAAGATTGGTATGGTTTCTGTTCCTGGAACCTGAACTTGTATCATGTTTTGGTATGTATTTTGGGCCGGTGGTCTTAAACTTCGAAACAAATTTCTGGTTTTCCGGTAATATAAAAACTGTGCCACATTCGGTGCTAAGCCAATTCTTGAAGGTAACAGCTTACCTCTGAGAAAGTTCATATAATATCCAAGCCAGTCGCTAGGGAACAGTTCCATGGTGATGAATACGTAACCCCCGTTTGTCATCCCGAGGTGAAATGCTCTGTCTAGGATGCTGCGAAGTACGTCCGAATTACAGAAAATGATGAACACTGAAAGTATTTAAAATATCTCGCAATGTTTATGATAACAGCCTTTTTTTAAGAATTCAACTTGTTGCGTTGACATTTGAGTATCACAGAATTCAGAGAAGCTGGACTGGAGCTAAGGAACACAATTTTATATAAAGGATGAGAAACACGAAATTTTCCATGTAGATGCATGATGTAGAAGGTGAGCATGTGACAATGTGACCTTGCCATTTAATAAATATAATTTAAAATCAATTGACATGTCTCTGGACTAATTCAACATAAAATGCCTTAAAAGTAAATTGTGTCTTTATATACATGGGTATCTCTGACGAGTTCTTATGTGTCGCACAAATTCGTTAAAGTAGATGATTTGGTTACTTTTAAGAGCGATTTACGAGTGTTACGAGTTATTACGTGCTACATACGGTTAATAACGAGTAATTTACGAAAAATAAATCCGTGGACAATCGTAACAGAAAACGAAAGTTGCGCTAAACTACTCTAGTGATTGTCGATAAACATGGATATTGCATCTAAAGGCAAAATAAGAATCTCTGTATGACTAAAATATAAACAAGGACAATTAACATGTTTTCAGTTTTGAAACGATACCTTAAAGGGCTAAGTGAAAAAACGAGTTAATAAAAAAAAAAAGTAGGAAAAGAGTTTTGATTATGTTTAAATACAAGAAAGAGGAATGAACTCTTGTCGTGTACAAATGTACAAGTAATGAGGTGATGGTCATAAACAGGTATTCAAAACAATACCTCAAAGGGTTGTGTGAAAACGTGAGGTTGTATGAAAACCTCAATCGAGTTTTTGTATAAAAAAAGAGAGCAGAACTACGTAAAAATTTATGACAGTGTTATGCACTTTTGTCTGACCCCAAACACAGTAATGCAATGTGTGAAGTATGAGAGACATCCATTGAAAAAAACAAAAGAGATTATAGCAATTTAACATTTTTTTTAAGTAAAAAAAAACATGAATTGTTATTTCTCAGGACGCAGACGCCGACGTGGACCCCGACGCCGGGTAAATGCAAAATCTATGTTAGGAATAGTCGAGCTAAAATGCGAGATCCTGACGACTGTCTGCGAGTTGTGACGAGATATTTACAGGATATTAGCGGGTTATTTACGGATGCTTGCGACTGACTAGCACGTGACTTTACTCTATTGTAAAATAACACCCTCGAAAATCTTTCGAGGCGGGGATGTTGCATTTTGGCATAATATCAAGTATATACAATACATTTTATTGATTTACATAATTTGCATCATTTAAGAGTGAAATGTCAATAAGATCCGGAAGTAGCAATGCACAATGACTGGTTTAACATTTTTGATTTTACTGAGTCAAATGTAACACTTGTACAACGTTTGGGGTATTTTTGCCTTTTTTTTTTGTTTTGTTTTTTGAGGGGGGTGGGTTTAAGGGTCACTTAAATTTAGAGGCAAATAACTTATACCTCGGTGTGTCATTTTCGGTTTTGAAGTCAGGGGTTTCGATCATGGTTTTGTTTTAAGGCGGAAATAGGTTGAATTACATAATTACATGTTTGGGTATACCTCGGAGAATTATACCTCGCTATGAAATCACTCCACACACCGATCGAGATACAAACCGTACTACAGCTGTAATTAGGTTTGGATACAAGACAATCTAATTTCATTGATTACCGGTAATCACTTAAAAAATAAACATATCTATTTAGCTGACAAATCTGCCTTAATACTCCTGGGATTTTGTACCAGCGTAGCAAAGATACTTTAAATAGTTCAATAAAAGTAACTAAATAAACAAACAAATGAGGTGTACGTAGTGTTCATATTTAACGTCTTCCCTCAGCTTATTTCTGGGGTGTTCAATATCTTCCAATGTTTAAAAAAAAAATAGTGAAATTAAACTCATTTTTGAAATATTTTGTGAAAAGTAAGCCTGCTAATATGAGAGAGACATTAACATTTATTGGACTATTCACAATAGCGTGTACGATAAACATATTAAACTGTACTATATGTCATGGGATCTAGATAGAGTAATCATCACGGGGTTTCTGTAAGCCACATAACAATAACTTCCGCGTAATCGCACCATTACGCAAATTTGTGCACTCTTTGATTAGTCCAATTATCGATGATTCATCTTGTCTCGATTGTTAGTAGAGATTGATAATGTACTAACACATTTGCTATTTATTATTTTACTTTGCGTTTGATTTGAAGATTTTATCAATGATTTCGTCAGTACTTATCATTTCAAGAAACAGCGATTTTCAGCGCAAAAATACAAATCATGAACAATCTGAAAAAATTTCTCAACGCATTAAATACGCCAGTCTTGCAATGTAGATTGCAGTTGTGGGATCACTTATGCATTTCAACAGATCAAATGACAAACAAGAAATATCTTTAAAAAAGATATTCGGCGTAAGATGAAAGAAAAACGAGATTTCCAGTCTTCTAGAACATTCCGAGGAAAAGCGCGCGAAAGACCGACGCACAACAAATTTAGTACGCTCTAGAAATAGTTCAGTATTTTTTCTATGAAATATACTTATTTATAGACGGTAATACAAAAGATTATATCTGTAAATAGGCTTGTTTGATATTTGTTCATATCATTATTGCATATGACAATTATGATATAAAAGCGTTATTAGTTGTTTTGGTTTTGGCGAATTAATTTGCAATGAGAGCATCTCGGCAGGCTGGAAGAATTCAATATACATAGTAATTAAGGGGTTTCATGTCATAACACGGTGGATTCTTTTTTTGTTGTTTTAAATCATTTTCACAAAGTGGCATTCCTCAATTGATGGAAAAGGATTGTATTTAACTTACTGAAATCATTTTCATGTTTACATCAAAAAGAAAAGTAATAACACCAAGCTGAATGATATATACAAGCTGCACCCCTTATTTACAGTAATTTTATAGTCCATAACGATGCGTTAACCAATAACAGGAGTCCTTTTATTCAGCTTAGAATTATTTACTGCTGTTAGCGTACATTTGATTGGTTTAAGATGCGAGTTGAAATCGAAATTATACAGCTACGCCGAAAAGAAAAATGCGTCGTGAACTCGTTGCCATATCAAAGCAACTTGATTTGACTCGTACAAGAAAAGTGTCATTCATCGTCGGAACCCACAGTATAAGTATGTTCTATTATCATTTTCATATATACCATGGGGTTTTCAAATTTGATGAATACTGATCAGCTACTTGCTTACCAATGAAACCACGCGTAATATTTTGAACACTTCATTTAAAATACAAAAGCAAAAGCTGACTTTCAAGACCAGAAAAACTATACGTAATCCATTTCGTGTTCAAATGATCCTTCCTCTCTCCACCACGATTCAAATGAAATGCCTGATAAAAACATATATAATTCATAAGTACAAAATTTGGCTATCTGAAAAACCCACGGTCATTTAAGAAGAAAAACGACGAACATCGGATCGGACGCTGAATAATATCAAGCTTGCAAAAAAAACAAAAAAACAAACAAAAAAAACTTTGACTAATTCTATATCTTGACTGATTCTATGTAACAGTACCATACCTCTTGCGTGTGCCTTGGCTTCTAGAAGTAACTCGGCGTAGTCATCAATTTTAACCGGATTAAAGGGTATGTCGTATGGTCTCTCCATAACGTTGCTTGTTCGGAAGTCTGCCACCAAATTTGACCCGGCAAGGTCAAAAAACACGTATGAGACATCGTACAAAATGGCCGTATTCTTCCATTGGTAAGCGCTCATTATGGCTGACATCGAATCTGAAAACAAATCAAAGATAACGATATTAGTTTTAGGCACGTGAAATGAGGAGATAAAGTAAACATAATAAAAAGAGAAACGTTGTAAGTTTTAAAGCCTATACGAGCAAGACAGTTGGTAGAATCATACCACTGTTCTATAACTATTTTTATATAGCGTGCGCACGCAGTAGCAATCTCGGTTTGATATTTAAACATGCTATTGTGTCGACCTGATTACATTTATACAAATATCACTTGATCTTATGATCGAAGCTTTCTCACTACGAAGTTTACAAGTACAAACTTTAAGTATGATAACCCATTCCTGACAAAAGTTATTACGAAAATTCCATTTTGCAGACAGTAAGCAGTAACAAAAGTTTATTTTAGTAACAGTGTTCTTGACCTTGACCTATCTGATATACAACGCACACCAAAGCTTTATCTTTACACAAGGTATACGAGTCACAAATTTGGTCAAGATTTGTTTATTTATGACAAAAAGTATTTAAGAAATTCCTATTCTTTTGGAAATACGGACAGACAAACGGACGGACCGACCGATTGACTAATTCCTCTATACCCCCTCAAACATTCGTTTGCGGGAGTAAAAATGGACATCATATTATGGATGCATTGGTCCAGTGGTAACGTACCCGACTGCGTATCCAAAGGTTGTGAATTCAAGCCTCGTTTGAGGACAAGACTTTTTACATGACCTACCCAGGCGCAAAGTACTGCTCCAAACCAGGAGCTGTCGACCTTTTCCCCAACCGATGAAAAATATATAATGCGTGGTCGTACAGCTAAAGAAGATATATAATCAAAGCGCACTAGCGCTGTAAGATTGTCGGCAGAATTTACATGATCAAATAGCTAAACATGTTATTCTAATTCTAGTGTTTTAAGCAGGATTGAACTCGAAAGAGGCAAAGGTTATATGACGTCAAACACTCCACATGTTGTTACTAGTAATAAGTCAGCTGAACTCGCTCTTTGTTTCATGATAACCCCGCCGGCAGTCGCTCAATGTCTAGAGCCCTTTGAGTTGTTTCATAGGTTCAATTCATAAATTGAATACTGAAAGAGGTCATGACAATCGCATTGCATTGAGAGCGGAGCGATACAGTGCAGTGAAAATGACTGATAATTGATAAACTAAACAATTCCTTCTTTTAATTTACCGCTACGTAATTGCTTATACAGTTTATACGTAAAGGGTCAAACACACAAAAGTAACCAATATATACGAGTTACAAGATACGTACTAATGTTTATGTTAGCGTTTCCTCATTCGTTGGCTAAATAATATATTTTTTCTCATATTTAATATTTTGATTAACTATTTTGTTAGTCCACTGTTTTGTTGACAGAACAAAAATCGGGGACACCACATTCGTGTTTATCTTATTCCACATTTTAATACATGACTAGTAACAGACATAAAGTTGCATTTAATCTTAAATTCGAATACTCTAGAAATGTATATCTAAAATTTAAAAAGGTGCTACATATAATAACAAAACCATGCATATAGCGTGTATATAAAACATTGTTTTTCCTCAAAACATACTTTAATTTTTGTGAGATATTTTCTCCAGTGATTTTTTTTGGCGAAATTACAGCCGCAGGTATCAATAAGCGAATGGTTACCCTCAAGCATGAGTTTTACTATCGAGTTCATATCGGGTTATTATTTCTATATGGCAATATAAAGGAAACATAAAAACGTGTTTTCAAGTAAGATTTCTTATTTTCTTGACGTTATTGTTCGAAATAAGATACAATGTAGAACCAAACAGCTATAAAGGGAATCAAATATCAGGAGAGCACAAATAAAGGGGAATGAGGGGAGAAGAATGGAAAAGGATGGGGAACAAAAAAAAGTTCAGATAAATGAAAGAGTAGTGAGCTTTAAGAAACGAAACATAAGAGAACTTAATTACAATTGTTGACAGAAGCAGGGTCTCTGTATATACAGTATTAAGAGACCCTGATTGAAGTAATGTAAGGCGTATTATTTCTTTAGGATAAAAAATACACTATCATGATAATCTAGAATTGATTCATACATGATGATCCGGTATTCAAAAATTTGATATAATCATGAAATCATTTATTACATATGTATGTAGAATATACCATTTTTCTCCGAAATAATACGTGAATCATCAGTTACGGTCATTAAGTTTCTATGGAGATCTTATTCAGCATCATGCGGTTTTGTTTCCTGGCATATAAATGTAGCACAATTTCACTCCGAAATTAGACTTAAATCTGCGTAAATAAACGAGCACTCCCCGTAAGGCGATGTGCGTTACAAAACACTGCGTGAAGTGCCTTCACGTTGACAAGTAGGCAATAAATTTTGCAACAGCAAAACTATTTAAGAAGACATGGGTATATTTCTAAACATCTATATGTTACACACGTGATATGTACAGTGTACAGATCAAATATATATATATATATATATATATATATATATATATATATATATATATATGTTTTGTAACGCACATCGCCTTACGGGGAGTGCTCGTTTATTTACGCAAAATATATATATATACATGCGTTCAGACAGACAGACTTTGGTATCATTGTAACATAATTAGACACATGAAAACGTGTCCTTTATAATCAGACGGAATATTTTGTATCAAAATTGGACGGTTATGATCAGTTTCGTTTCGATAATGATGATGCGATACATTTGGTGTTATAAGGGGCTATCTCTCTCCGTCGGTTTAGGTCATTTTATTATTAAATAAATTATAATGTAACTGCAGAAAGGAATACAAAAAGGCAGATTACCCAATTTTTAAAAAAAAAAACAAGTCATATGTACAAAACATTCATTTATAGGGCACAATATAATACAATTTGCACGTAATTATGTGAATCAACATTTTTTCCTTCAGCTGTGGACAGATTGCAGGTATTTTATAATGTACCGGAACCATAATGTTGTTGTTATCGGACATAGTACTTTACATTATAGGCCAGCTCTGTTTCTATTTAGTGTAAAAATATTTCAGCAGATTTAAGACTTGTTAAATATCGTTCACGTCTTATTACTTGATTACTTTTTTTGCTTATAATCGCGTTCGACCAGGTTTTTCATGTCAAATATATGTACATTATTTTTATGTAAATCACACGTCACGGTAATAGAAGTTTATCAGAACTGTTAAGATAGTGTTTTAACTGAATATAATAGCGGATATTTTTTTTTTCAATAGAACGTATTTTTATAATCATAAAAAATACATTTAAGTGACGAATTTCAAGACAGTCAGTGATAGGAGTAAAACCGACAATTGTTTGACTTATTTCATGACATTCTTTTTCTATGTATCCATATTTTTATATTTTGGGTGAAATAACATCCCCTCTTTTGAGATAATGATATCTTGATTTTATTTCTTTATATTTGCGTGTGTCGGTCTTTCCAATAAAATCACAAAATAAAATATGACATACTGGCGCTTCTCGTTGGCACGAGACTGCCATACACATAAGCGTATATTTTTCATTCTTCGTATATTAGTGCGATCATGTTTTTTTTATTCTTTATACTCGAAACCTGCCATCCACCTCATGTTCGAATTTTAGTTTTTAGGGGTTTATTTAGCTTTCCGTGTTGTAAAATGAATAAATTATTTAACAATGTTCGGTATACTGGAATCAAAATTCAAGAGAAACAAATATCCTATGTATTTTACTTTTATGTTGTTCAGTTTTTTTTTTTTAAAAAAATGAAATCATACTCTCAGAAAAAAATTCTTTAATTCTATTTTTGCAATACTTTGTATAATTGCAACAGGTATTAATTTAAGTTATTATAAAATCGAATTGTATTTGTGAGAAAAAAAATGTATTGAAGATTACTTACATGATAGTTTTCGTAAGTCATATGATAAAATAGTCAAGGATTTGAACATGTCGACCTTTTCTTTCCTGACTACCAAGTCTCCTAGTCCGGTCACCATTGGCAACCGAAGATATTGAGCCAGCCTGCCCGAGGCCATTAGTCCTTGTGAACAGGCCGGTCCTATCACAGCCATGATACCTTCGTCCCTATACAAGTCCGACAACAATCCAACCGGCGGCTCGTACGGACACACGCCCGTATAATTACGGTACACGAGTTGAAAATTTAACCCATCTATATCTTTCATTTCTTCAAAAGCAATTTTAACTGCTGGGCCTGTTCGGCGCATGTCAAACGGTTCTGGGGCCGACTCCATTAAAATCACACCGACTTTAATGACCGCAGTAGAAGAACATCCAGATATTAAAACTATAATCGTAAATGCAAACAGATGCTGCGATAATGGCGTCGCCATTCTGTCAATCTGATCACCGAAAGAGAGTGAATATCACTGTTTCATAGATGATCTAATACCTTGACTGCCGAGCAAGGGTTTCCTTTAGCAGGAAACGGACTATCCAGATATTGCGTAAATCTAATATTTAATTATCTAACGTGATCAATGAGCGATATGATCAACAGATTCGCAGTCCTTTCGATACTGAGCGATTGAGAGATATAAACTAGACTACGCACACGTGACTGCAAATAATCATGTCCGCATGACAACAAAACATTCGCTTTCATAGAATTATTGTTACCCTCGATGTTATGCGATGCAATAGTAATTAACTGATTTACACTTTATCGGCAACAATTAATTGCTCAAGCATTATTGACAACAACCTATTTTGAGATTTCTGACGTCGTCATAATTCTTGCCGGCAATATTCAAAACTGGTTCTATATTTTTTTAAGTGACACCTAATCTTAGGTATTCTAAAATTTACACTTTGAGACCCTGTAACTTCAACAGATGAATGAAACCTTACTGTATTACGTTGCCCAACAGCTTGTCTGCATTTTTGACCTGCTAATACGCTTTTTTTTTTTTTTTTTTTTTTTTTTGTTGTTGTTTTTTCTTCTGTGCAATAATACAAAAAAGTATGCACACTTTTATTCCGTTGTCGATATATCATTCTTACTAGAATGGCATTGTTTTGTAGAGTTAAACAGTATTCTCACATATCCAGTTTGACATTGCTCTTGATATATCGATTTTTTTATCAATTATCAGTATCTATCACTTACGATGACAGCAATTACATATCACGGGAGTTCACCTGTGAATAATCTGAAAGATTTTTCAAAGCATGAATACGCGTACATTAGTGCTGCAACGCTTTGGATTTTAAAGGTACATCGGTTTCATATTAAAACAAACATTACTATTTGATCCCCGGCCGCGACATACGAAAGTCGCGACATACGAAAGTTGTAAAAAAAATGGGACTTGTATACATCAGCATATAACGGGTCGTTCGAGAACAGGTTGGTTCGGTGCTGGGACTATGTGACTGGGTGTGGTATCATGCAATATGTTTATGGTGTGATACTGCAGTGTGGCAGCACTATATCTGTCTCAAGTAGACATCGTCTGCAAATGACTGAAATTGGTATCTTCTGTTTTAACTTCTACCGTAACAAATGTATCACTATGGGTGATCAATACTGGACTGTAACTCATGTAGTATATTTCCAATATACAAGTTCATGTCATTTCCAAAGGATAATTCAGTTAACACTAAGTTATCTTTTTATCAGCGTCGGAGACCCACGAGCGTTTATTCCGTTCCTTCATACAGCACTGACAGATGTAATAGGCAGCCGTGGGTATCCGACGCTGTATTTTTGTAATATTCATGTATATGTACCAGAATCAGCATTTTCTTGCAAATATAATTCTAAACCATCTACAAATAAATAAATAAATAAATAAATAAATACATAAAATAAGTTTGCCAATAATATCCCTAATGGTAATACTTGGATAATGTTACATCGCAAATTGTTTTAATTGGGAATTTAATTGTCACTTCGTTAATGAAATATAAATAAATTTACCTCTTGAATTCTGATTTAATGTACCAGGATTATTTAGCTCGATCCTAATCAGTATATCGTAAATTGTTTTCAATTTAATCGTCTGTTTCTTGTTTAAAGGCCTTTTATACTTCCAAAACCAGCGTTCATTCTCCAGATAGAGAAGCAAAATGTTGAAGAGTTGAAAATTGTGCATACTCATTAACGACAACATTACTACAATGGATAGGTGTGAAATAATCTTTTACTAACATTAATTTAATTGTTTCACAAAAACACCTGATTTGCATATTCCGTATATCTTCGTCAAATTTCTAACGTTTTCCATAGACATCCCGTATGTCTCCGTTAACAAATCACAAATGCACAAATTGATATCGTAGCAGAAAAGCAATTTGTAACTCGGCGACGGGTTTTCAAATTTGAATTATTTCCGATTACGGAACGTCTTCAGGAATAATCTCCAATGCAAAATGTAATGAGAGTATTTTGTTATTCATCCAAAATACTAAATGGCGTAATTTGATCAATTTTAATGCTTTTAACTGTTATTTTACAGTAAAGATTTTCACAATTTATACCATTGTGTTAGTCTACAATATGTCAATGTTATTTCATCTTTTCTCTGTCAAGAAAATTGTATCATAACGAATTATAATGGACATTTAAAATATAACGCGGTAAGATATTGCAATCCAAAGATTTAATTAAGTAAGAGTTTCAAATTAATACTGAATATATGTTGTGTAGAACTGTTGTCTGGATGTACACATTGATTTGCATCTGTATTTATATGTTATAACGAAAGTAAAATGATTGCTGGTAAACCTGGTCGTTTATTGTCCGAGGAGGAGATAAACAATGGAGGGCTCAAATAAGAAATTGACCAAACCTTAATTGCTTAAAAACTGTCATTTTTGCATGAAACAAAGAACACCTCTTCTATTACTGTAGTAATGGCAAACAACCATTTCCTGATTATTATGGTCATATTTATTTTATTCAAGGATAAGCCACGAGTTGGGTCCTGTATATTGCTGAAGAGCGGGCAAGCAGAAGAGACATGCAGAGGTTAGGTACGAGAGAGTCCGTGGGTGCCGATTACCTGGCTCAACTGTATAGCGCCGATACAGGGAGACAAGTTCCTGGTTAGAACCAGGACTGAGTACTCCGAGTTCCCATAGTAACCCCATTTTGCCAAATGTTAGACAAGAGTGCATCTAGTACCAATTTTATACGTCTTGGGTTTAACGCGGTCATCGGAGGAAAGTGTCCCATCATGGCAATGCTCTTGTTACACTGAACCTTTTATACTATTTTACCAATCATTTGATGTTCCTATTCATTCGATTACATAACGGCGCTCAGATATTAAAATAAAAAAAAAATTAAAGCAATTAAAAAAATGTAAGAGATATGGCCATGACCTTCATAGGTGCTGGGGGATGCACCTTATTGTTTTAATCAAGGTCATAACAAATGAGAGTGAGTAACTATAGATATTTCCTGTCATGTGTTGGTTATTTCGGTCATAATTTACGCGGAAATGGGGCTTATATCGTGACGTAACCAAAGTGACGTACGCTATCATATTAAATTGAATCGAAAGCATCTCTTCATATTTGTGCGACGAACAAGTTTGATTCCATGGAGTGTCTCCAACAGTGCCCCCCCCCCCCCAAAAAAAAAAAAACAACACAAAAAACAACAAACAACAACAACAAAAACAACAAACAGCAAAACAATCTCGCTTATCGCTTTTTCATAATAATGACGCTCTTAGTGCATTTTGGTGCTTTGATTATACACGCATCGCTTTATGAAACCTCGCTCAATATTAACGTATATATTCAATTATTGTTGTTTTCTATGCAAACGTATAGGAGGATAGGAGAAAAACACTTCTGATGGTGCTGAAATAGAATCCATCACTCTTATCGACTTATATGGGCGGTATTAATCCATTGTTTAAAACAACAACAACTTAACAGCTTCTCGTTCCGTGTCTTTTTAGCTATCTCTAGTGATAATATATATATATTAATTAAATACATAAGGATTCTAACGATCAAAAACATCTAGATTTGTATAGGCCCTATACTGTATGTATTGGAAGCTCTTAAATGACATTGCACATTTTTCTTTCTCATGTAGCATATATCTATGACGTAATTCGGTATATTTAATGCGTATTCATATATCGTAATTGTCAAAATAAAGTATGTTTTCGTATCAAGAAGGAATGGAAAATAGGTAATTACGAAAAACACATTTTGTACTGCGTAATTTCCATTTGGCCAATCTAGCCTTTAACCTCTATCATTTTGTAACTAGAGATTTGTTTGAATGCAAAATAAGAATTCTCTGTATTATCAAAATGTACACAAGAGCAAAAAACATGTTTTCCAAGTTTTATAGCAATATCTCAAAGAGTTCAGTGAAAAGATTAGTTAGTACAGAAAGATTAATCAAGTCAGAGAAGGGGCATAAATATGCCAGAATCCAATACAGAGTTGCGTACTCATGCCATGTACAAAAAGAGGTGATGTACATTAACAGGTATTCAAAGTTTCAAAGCAATACCTCAAAGGGTTAAATGAAACAAGAGCACCGCATGCGGGTGCCAACGCTCGTCTGTTTTTGCCAACGTTAAATATTTTTGTTAATCATTTAAAAAAGTTGACCTTGAAAATCACACCTAAAACTGTACGCCTTTACATGCAAAGATGAAGTACCATTCCCTTTAAATTTGACCTTTGACCTTGAAGGATGACCTTGACCTATGCATGGAATAGAATGTACATGTATACAACACAAAGATGTAAAATTAGTAGACAAAAAATTACAATGACTAGTCCATTGAGTTTTCGATAATAAACCCCAAACCGTAAAATTTGATGACATTTTTATTTTTAAACCTTTTTATCTGTCTAGAAATCATGACCGAAATCACACTTACACATGTTAATATGATGGCAAATCAGTAAACAATGTTTAAAAAAAATCATTGAAAAATGACAGAGAAATATATATCATTTAAAACTTGTCCAAAGTTATGACAAAATAAGGTCAAGGTCAAGTTCGATAGATGAAATATTGAGGTACATCTCAACAGCCCTTGTCTGAGGTCAACACTCAAAGATCAAGGTTAAAAGTCCAAAATTGGAAAAGTCTTGCCAACAGGAATTTACGTGTGAAATATCAGTGCCCTGTTGGTATGGATTCTGAAATGATAGGCATTTTAACATTTTCAAAAGTCACAGCAAAAATAGGTCAAATGTCAAGGTCATTAGGTGAAATATACGGTGAAATATACGCATATGTCTGGATAGGCATTGTCAAGATGAATATGCATATCAAAAATGAAAGTAGGGGCCGCCGTGGCCGAGCGGTTACAGTCATGGACTACAAATCTCTCAGCCCCTCACCGCTGTGGTTTCGAATCTCGGCAGGGACTTCGGATTTTTCATGTGAGGAAGCCTTCCAGCTGACTTGCGGTAGGTCGGTGGTTCTACCCAGGTACCTCTGTGTATTCGGAGTCTTCCTCCACCTGTAATTACAGTCCATTTACGATAATTCGGAATGCGATTTTTCGTTTTGACGGTATTATTCGAATAAATGTCACGGTCCCGTCAAATTCTCCTGTGTATCTCATATAAAATAAATGCAATAATTCGTTTTACAATTACTCGGATAAATGCGGCAATTCGAACTTTATCATAGGTCCAACAAGCACTCGCGTTGTTTATCAATGACACAATAGTTCGGACGCTGTGTCACCGTAATTTACACGTGTGCGTGTTTTTAACACCTATACGTACAAAAGCTAATTGGTTGGCAGTTATTTCAATTAAGGTGATACAAACCGTTGACAGGTGTCACTTGATTGTCAAGAGTGTTAACAAACTGAGTGTATTTTTTATTTATCTATACATATCAGTATGAGTGATCGAACCTCACTTTACTTTTTTTCGTATGCTCTGCAAGAGTAATATCACGTCATCAATAACAACGATTTGTAGATGTACAGATGCATTTGAAAGTTACCATTTATTATTCGCGTAATTCATTGAAGGGCCCAGGTCAGCTAGGAGGATAGCTGAATCGGGATAGGTAATTTTCAATTTCCAAGTAATTCAGTGAAGGGCCCAGGCTACAAATAAGTCTTGTAAATAATTGTTTATCGTTGACAATGTTGTGCTTTTATATGTGATTTATGATTTTTATGAAGAATAAAATAAAACATAAGACATAATTGTGTTCTATATTTTATATATATGTATATCATAACCCAACTAATTGACACGACGTGTATTTCTTACAAATACAGAAATTGTCCACCGGTAGGTAAACACGGTAATTCGGATGACACGATCTTTCGAACATTTCAGTCAGTCCGCAGATCGTTCGAATTATCGTAAATGGACTGGACGTCGCTGATTAAATTGAAATACTATCGCAGCGACGGTAAACCCCAATACAACAACAATAACAACGATAATAGCGCGTTTTTCTTCTTCGAAAAACAGAAGAGTTTAAAATGTCAATATCTCAGTCATTTAACACAGTATTTTTAAATACTGCAATTTCAACCGTTTGCCTATTTACACTTAAATTAAGCCATTCTGTGAATCAAGTTACTTTCAGAAGAAAGTGATGCTTTGATTGGCTGTTTGTACCACTACAACCGATAGCATTCATAGTTACCTTAATAGTCACGTGATTCGCGAAATTATTACTCATAGAAGTGAAAGTATGCTATTGGATAAAATTGGCGATAACTACTGAACTCCTGGGGCGGGGCAAATTTTGACCCCAAGGCCATGATTTGAACAAACATGATAGAGGTTTACTAGGCCATGATGCATACCAAATATCTAAACTCTAGGCCATGTGGTTTCTGAAAAGAAGATTTTTCTAATTTTTCCTATTTAAGTCTATGTAAAATTTAGTGACCCCTTGGGCGGGGCCAATTTTGACCCCAGGACCATGATTTTAACAGACTTGGGCGGAGTCCACTAATTAATGCCACACGCCAAATATCTAAACTCTAGGCCTTGTGGTTTCTGACAAGAAGATTTTTCTTGTTTTTCCTATATAAACCTTTGTAAAATCATGTGACCCCTGGGGCGGGTATAATTTTGACCCCAGGGCCAAGATTTTAACAAACTTTGTAGTGGTGCACTAGACAATGCCACACATCAAATATCTAAGCTCCAGGCCTTGTGGAACCTGACAAGAAGATTTTTCTAGTTTTTCCTATATAAGTCTATGTAAAATCAAATGACTCCTGGGGCGGGGCCAGTTTTGACCCCATAGCCATGATTTTAACAAACTTTGTATTGGTACACTAGACAATGCCACACACCAAATATTTAAGCCCCAGGCCTTGTGGTTTTTGAAAAAAAGATTTTTTCTAGTTTTTCCTATATAAGTCTATGTAAAATCAAGTGACCCCTGGGGCGGGGCCAATTTTGACCCCATTGTCATTATTTGAACAAACTTGATAGTGGTCC
>CM037783.1:33710290-33738801 GCA_021229015.1 Solen grandis | reverse complement strand
TTAGATTTTTGGTATGTAGCATCATCTTATGGGCCACTACTAAGATTGTACAAATCATAGCCCTATGGTGATAAATGACCCCGCACCAGGGGTCACTTGTTTAACATAGAGTTATATAGAAAAATCTTAAAAAATCTTCTTCTATGAATCCATAAGGCCTAGAGCTTACATATTTGGTATGTAGCATCATCTTATGGGCCACTACCAAGATTGTACAAATCATAGCCCTATGGTGATAAATGACCCCGCACCAGGGGTCACTTGTTTTACATAGAGTTATATAGGAAAATCTTAAAAAATCTTCTTCCATGACTCCATAAGGCCTAGAGCTTAGATATTTGGTATGTAGCATCATCTTATGGGCCACTACCAAGATTGTACAAATCATAGCCCTATGGTGATAAATGACCCCGCACCAGGGGTCACTTGTTTTACATAGAGTTATATAGGAAAATCTTAAAAAATCTTCTTCTATGACTCCATAAGGCCTAGAGCTTAGATATTTGGTATGTAGCATCATCTTATGGGCCACTACCAAGATTGTACAAATCATAGCCCTATGGTGATAAATGACCCCCCACCAGGGGTCACTTGTTTTACACAGAGTTATATAGGAAAATCTTAAAAAATCTTCTTCTATGAATCCATAAGGCCTAGAGCTTAGATATTTGGTATGTAGCATCATCTTATGGGCCACTACCAAGATTGTACAAATCATAGCCCTAGGTGATAAATGACCCCACACCAGGGGTCACTTGTTTTACATAGAGTTAAATAGGAAACTCTTAAAAAATCTTCTTCTATGAATCAATAAGGCCTAGAGCTAAGATTTTTGGTATGTAGTAGCATCTAATGGTTCATTACAAAGATTTTCAAAGTCTTGGCCCTACGGTGATAAATGACCCTGCGCCCAAGTCTTCTCTGAAACCATATGGCCCATTGCTTAGATATTTGGTGTGTAGTATTGTCAGGGGTAAAATGTTTTAGATTAAGTTATATCAGAATCCTTGTCTGTTTAAAAACCTTGACATCAGTTGAAGCAATGGTACTCAGGTGAGCGATTCAGGGCCATCATGGCCCTCTTGTTTCCATAAATAATTTCCTTGAAAGTTTCATCAGAGTTTAGTTAATTGTTGTAGAAATTCAGTATAAGAATGACCTTATTTGTATCTTATTTATCTCTTCATAGCACTTATAAGCACAAATATTATTTTCATGTAGGATTCCACTACAGAGTGCTGTTAGGGTCTCCAATATGCTTAAGATGGATAGATTCCCTAAATGGAAAATGTGTCAATACTTACTGAATACACCTTCCTTGGTTAAACATAACTAAGCAGTATTTCAAGATTTTTAAACTCTAAGAAAAGTATTTGACTTTAACAGTTCATTGTTCTGTTTAAATTGATGTAGTATCCAGTAATTATACATTGGAACCCCAGATATGAAGTATATAGGAGCTGTATAGGAGTATTGTCTTTCAGTTATTCTGTTAGTTGGTCCGTCTCTCTGTAGATGAGATTTGTTCATGCTTGTTCATGGCTATCTTTGGTTGGATTTTGCTTAAGACTGATAAGTTGGTATAAGGCCTAGCTACACATATCATTGGCACGTCATAATGGGCTTGATTTTAAACAAATTTTGTAATATTCATTAAGTATGTTTTGTCCATCCTGTTTCTCTGCTACCTTCAGCTGGATCTATATTAGTCCTCATCATCCTTCTGTCACTCTGTCTGTCCTTCCTTCTGTCATTTTGTTTCTCAGTCCCATTTTCGTGTCTGCTCCATAACTTGGATATTTACGAATGGATTTCAATAAAACTTAAAAGAATATTCCTCATAACACAAGGGTGTGTTGTGCACATCAAACATATCCACCCTTTAAAAGTCAAGGTCATAAGCTTCATCTTCGTGTTCTCGCCATAACTTCAATATCAATGGATGGATATTCATAAAACTTTACAGAAGTGTTTGTCATAACATAAAGTTGTATCATGCCCATCAACCATATGCATGCTTAAAAGGTCACGGACAAGAGTAATGTTAGAAATTCTCTCTGGTATTTATATGCTACATTTACGTGTACCATTTTTATTTTCATCCTTCAACTGTGTCTCTGATTTGGTTACAGTAACTGTGACATAGCACTATCTGTGAGTATTCATCATCTTCAATGATAGCTCTTGTTTTATACTTGTTTTTTTCATTGTGACTATTATTTAACTTTACACACATATACATAGTAAATATATTCTAATAATCTGTGCACTACTTAATATTGAGCAACTCACCTGTTAAAAGTGACCATTGATCCTTTTTTCTGCCATCTGTCTATCGTGTGTCCATGTTTATGGCAGAGAATGACCGGTGCGAATGCAGAGAGCCTGCCAATATAGCGATTTCCGCAGAGAGACCGCCGATATGGTTATACACAGTGAAAATGGTGCAATCAAATGAAATACATATCATTTTGTATGACGTTGAAATGTAGCAAGTTCAGGTTATTGTATTTAAAACTTCATTAAAATAACATTAATAATATTTCAAACAGCCTCATGCATTGTTTTACAGACAGCTCATGTTATTAGTTATAGTGCAATGGGTTAAAATATGCATGATTTTATAAACCCTTTACCTCATGAATAATCATTTACAAATGTTTGTCTAGGATGAATATTAATTAACTGAAACTTAAATTTGTTGATAATATACCTAAGGGAATTTCAAGGGTACATTTATACATGGATCTATGTTCTAGAAAATGTGAGGTCTAGTTTTCATGTGGATTAATATCCGTGGATAAAAGCCTCCACGAAATAAATGAAAGTTATTGTCCCACGATAATTATTGATTTCACAGTATATTAGATAAAGTGTTAAATTATAAAGTAAATGATAAATATTTACTGATCTTTATTCTTATTCAAGTTTGTTATATCATACAGTGATCAAATGATTTTAATGAGCCTGGTGATGTTTTTAGCTTACCGGAGCACTTATGCTCAGGTTGTGACCGCCTTTTGTCCGCCGTGCGTCATCAACAATTGCTCAGATGAGTTCGAAATTGGGTCATGTGGGGTCAAAAACTAGGTCATCAGCTCAAATCTTAGAAAAAAAAAAAATGTGAACACACTAGAGGCCATAGATTTAGCCCAATCTTCATATAATTTAGTTAGGATGTTTGTCTACATGATATCTTGGATGAGTTCAAAATTGGGTCACATGGGCTCAAAAACTAGGTCACTAGGTCAAATCTTAAAAAAGCCTTGTGAACATTCTAGAGGCAAAGTTTTAGCCCAATCTTCATATAATTTGGTTAGGATGTTTGTCTACATGATATCTTGGATGAGTTAGAAATTGGGTCACATGGGCTCAAAACTTAGGTCACTAGGTCAAATCTTAGAAAAACCTTGTGAAAACACTAGAGGCTGATGTTTTAGCCTTATCTTCATATACTTTGGTTAGGATGTTTGTCTACATGATATCTTGGAGGAGTTCAAAATTGGGTCACATGGGGTCAAATAATAGGTCATCAGCTCAAATCTTAGAAAAACCTTTTGAACATGCTTGAGGCCACATTTTTGGCCCAATTTTCATGAAATTAGAAATATGGTCAGGATATTTGTTTTAATGATATGTGGGATGAGTTTGAAATTGGGTCATGTTGGGTCAATTCTAGGTCATTAGGTCAAATCTTAGAAAAACCTTGTGAAAACGCTAGCATCTACATTTTTGTCCCAGTCATCATGAAACTTGATAAGAATGATGACTGCATGAAATCCCAGATGAGTGCAAATTTAGGTAGGATCAAAAGCTAGGTCACTTAGTGAAATGTTAGAAAAACAATGCAAACACTTTAGATGCCAAATTTTTAGCTCGACTATTCGAAGAATATGAGAGCTATTGTAGTCACCCTGGCGTCGGCATCGGCGTTGCAGCTTTTGGTTAAAGTTTTGCGTGCAAGTTACTATCAACCTTATATCTCAATAACCGTTTATGGTATTGACTTGAAACTTTATAATTATGTTCAGGGGCATCAGACAACCAAGGTAGATAACTCTTGACTGAATTTAATATGAATTATGGCCCCTTTTTAACTTAAAAATTTTGGTTAAAGTTTTGCATGCAATAGAAAATTTGGTTAAAGTTTTGCGTGCAAGCTACTATCTAGTTTGTATCTCGATAAGCATTCATGGTATTGACTTGAAAGTTGATGAATATGTTTAGGGGCATCAGACAACCAAAGTAGATAACTCTTGATAGAATATGTTACAAATTATGGCCCCTTTAACTTAGAATTTTGGTTAAATTTTTGCATTCAAGCTACTATTTAGCTTATATCTCAGAAATTGCTTGTGGAATTGACTAGAAAGTTAAGGAGTGTCTTCAGGGGCATCAGAAAACTAAGGAGGATAACTTTTGGACTGAATTTTATACAAATTGTGGCCCTTTTCTAACTTGGATTTTTGGTTAAAGTTTTGCATGCACAGTGTTATTGTGCTTATGTCTCAGTAACTAGGCATGGGATTGATTTTAGACATCATAAAAATATTAAGGGGTATCAGACTATCAAGGTATATCATTTTTGACTATTATTATGTACGGGTATGTGAAGGGCAAGAATTGAAATAGATTTCAATTGATTTACCAACAAGCATTTTGATTAGTCGAGCGTGCTGTCCTCTGACAGCTCTTGTTTGTAATCATGCCTAACTCAGCAATCTTACTCAGGTGAGTGACTCAAGGCCATCTTTGCCCCCATTGTTATTAGATGGTGTTCAGTGTATGGTTTTAAAATCACAGGCTCTGCCCACAGTATCAGCTGGAAAAAACCAACTCCAAAACCAATTAATATTTCTTTTGAATAAATGATTCTGATTTTCTGACTTTTGTAAGATAATTTAGAATATTGCTGCTACTACTACTGTCCCTTTTTCGGAATTGTGTGAAAGGATTGATGTTTTATATGTTCCTCTATATATTTCCTAGGTGTGTATCTACAACCCAAAGGCTTGCCAAAAATTGGATGCCGGCGTACATATGACAAGATAAACTTCTGTGTTTTCTGTGAAAAGTTAATTAAATCAAAAATCTCAAGACACCTTCTTACCCATAAGTCTCAAAGCAAAGTATTGGAGTTGAACCTCCTGCCAAAAAAATCAAAAAGCAGAGATACTTTATTCACTGAACTTGTAAACCAGGGAAACTTTCAACATAATGCTGAAGTTATTAGAAAAGGCAAAGGAGTACTAATAATTGCAAGAAGAGAGCAATATTCTGTCAAAGACTATGTCCCCTGTGAGTTTTGTATGGGGTTTTATGTGAAAAATTTTCTACGGAATCTGTGATTTCTTGAAATTAGGCAAATCTCTGCTGTATGGCTGCTTACTCAATACAGATGGTGTAGGAGGGATTTTGTCGTCAATAAGTGATGAAGACATAAAAAGAGTGATTTGGAAAGACAGAATTATTAAGCTGTTTGCATCTATGCAGGTCTTTGACCTTGGAAACAGAATCATTAGTAAAAAGGATGTGCAAAGGATATGTCAAAATGCTAGAATGCTTGCACATTTAGTTATTGAGGCAAACAAGTTTTCACCTAGAGCTACCATTGTGAATCTGATGAGCAAAGAATACTTAGATTGGCTTGTCCAGATTACTTTGGGCTTGTCTAGAGGCAGCTTGTTTTGGCTTCAAAAGATGGGGCATTTGCTGAGCCACTGTGTAATGATCAAAATAGGGCTTGCTGTGAGAATTCGCTCTGATGAAATGCTCGAGGAAGCCAAAAGATTTAAAAGATTGTTTGATGCTGAATGGAGGAAAAGAGTGAATATCCCATTAGGAAGGAAATGTGTTGGGCAGAACTTGAACAAATTACAGCTCATTCCAGAAGCAGTTGATCTTGTGAAGTTCAGGGAGTATGTGAAGGACACCATGGAAGTAGAAATGAACAATTTGCAGAGATGCCCAGATCCTCTTAATTGGATACGACTTGCCAAAGCAACAATGTGTTGTATTTACTTATTCAACAGATGGGGAGCTGATGTTGAAGATTTGAAGATTACAGATTACACAATGAAAAAGGAGCAGTCAGAAACAGAAGAATTCCCTGCATCACTGACTTCAACAGAAAAGCAGTTTGCCAAACGGTAAGATTTTTCAAAGGAAAAAGGTACTGATGTGGAGAGGGTCTATTTTATAAGCCCAAAGTATTGTATTATGTTATTCCTCCAGTTTAATGTCCACATCCTTGTAATCAGAACTCCTCTTTCACTACCAGAGGTATTTGGTTCAAACTTACCCACAATACTTGCCTTTATATATAGTACTGTATTCATTGGCACAAAACCTGTGTGAAGGCAGCATTTTATGCTTACACTTTTATTTTTGGAGTTATGGCCCTTGATCAAATCTCCTATACAGGGTTGTTTAGGCAGAAGCATATGAACCCAACTCCTCTGTACAGCAGGGATTTGTTTAAAGTTTAATCAGTTTATGTTTTCATTGTGATATCTTCACAAATTCTTAACAGAGTCTTTAATTATGTCAACACAATATTTATGATGGTTGTGCTGGGTGTGGTAATTGACCACAATATTGTATCATACAACATACCTTTGGACATTTATTTCCACACTTTGTTTATGATTGTTTCTTTGTTTTTTATATATTACATTTTTAGTGACATTTATTATGTATCATATTTTCTTCTCATAGATGTCACATTTTATACTGATGGATTACCAGGAAGCATCTTCCAGAATTTCTGATAAATTAGATATGAGTGTCCTGATTGAGGAAGCAGAACTACAGTGCCAGTTACTTGAGAGTCTGAGAATAGTGTTGACCAACACTTCAAGAAACATAATCCCTTTCTATTTTCAGAATGGACCTCTTGGAAGTTGTCAGGATATCAACAGTGAATGTCAAGACATACATTTTACTGTCCCCAGATGCAAAACTGGCAGTGGATTTACTTTTGAAAACAAGAAGTCAAGTTTCTATTCCCATAGTAAATAATTACATATTTGCACGGATGAACACTCTTACCCACCTGTCTAGCAGGACAGCGCTGCAAGAGTTCTCAGAATTGTGTCAAGGACTCCGATTCCCAGAAAGGATTATTTCAACTCCGCTAACTCAATGCAAAGCTACTGTATCACAGGTATCTGGATTTCCATTTGACTAAAGAGAAATATAAAAGTGTAATAGTAAATTGACAGTATAAAGGAAAGCTGTTTCACACAGCTTTTGAGTAAATGTGAAGTATTTGGTCATAACTTTGACGGGTTTTTAAAACTTTGCTACACTTCCATCATGTTCATTTATAAATTACAATATGTTACCTTGACCGTAACTATGCAATCTGTTTTTAAGGTCATATAAGAAAATGAATTGTGTAAATAAATGCATGCTGGCCACCAAATTGCAAGAGGTTGCTGTGATCCATGATACGTAACCTTATTTTGTGCAAGGCTATTTCATGATCTTCCCAGGCACAAAGTACTGGTCCAACCCTCGAACTGTCAAGAATGATCAGTACAAGTTGTAATAATTTGTGTCCCAATTGACAGTGTAAGAAATAAATTCAAAATTGCTACAGTAAACACTTTGAATCTTTCATTTAGTCATAGCAGATTTTGCTATAAGTTTATAGTATTTTGGACAGTTACCATTGATCAATGAGTTGTTTTAACTGGCTGTCAAAATACAGATACTGGAGATGAACAATCAAGAGATTGAAGAGCTAGCACAGCATTTGGGTCATGACATAGAGATGAACAAGGAATATCAGCAGTTGGCATCAAGTCCTGTCCAACTGTCAAAGGTAAATATGAAGATATTTTGCATTATTAGGGAAAATAAAGAATGTTACGGTAGGAAATAAACAAACAAACGTAATTATTAATAATTTTTTCATCAGGGATACATATATAAGTGTATCAGAGCTCTACCTGGTTTTGGTGTGTGTGTTTTTTTACCCTTCAGCTTTATCAAGACTGTCTACCATGGTATCTGGGGGTATTCATCATTTTCAATGACAACTCTTGTTATAGTCTGTTTCACTGTCTTTGTATGACTGAAAGACGATGTGTTTTATACACTGATGTTACTCAGCCAATTGTGGTGGAGGGGGTGATTTAATACCACGTTTTAATCTATGCCTATTTTGATATCCTAGGATGAAATGTTTCATGGATAATAAAAATTTTACATCTTATAACCGTTCTACATTCTCCATTACTTTAATCCCCATAAAAGATACTTCTTGTTATATGTCTCTTTATACTGGAATTCTAGAGTGTCAAAAAGTCTTTTTGTACAGCAGGTTTCCATAGTGATTTGTATAGATTTTCATTACAACTTTAAAAGCACAAACTAATGATCATAATATAAATCCATGTCAAAGTTGAAGGGTGCCATACAGTTATTACTCTGAAGAATGTGACATTGACCTTCAAATAACCCCAAGTTCGAAGCCCCCCCCCCCCCACCCCAATGGGTGCATGGCATTCATTCGAACATAGTGCTTGTTTAAATGAAAATCTTGTTAGCTCACCTGAGCACAACATGCTCATGGTGAGCTTTTGTGATCGCCTTTTGTCCGTCGTCCGTCCGTCGTCAACAATTTCTTTAAACAACATCTCCTTCTACTACTCACTGGATTTTGATAAAACTTCACAGGAATGTTCATTATGGGGCCCTTTACCAAAGTTGTTAAAATTATTTTGATTGGTCAAAAATCTAGGTCACAGGATCTAAAAAAAGAATTTTAAAAATGAAAATTTTAAAAATCTTCTTCTCCGAAGCCACAAGGCCTAGCCTTTTGATTTTTGGTATGTAGCATGATCTTATGACTCTCTACCAAGATTGTTCAAATCATGACCCTGGGGTCAAAATTGGCGCCGCCCCAGGGGTCCCTTGATTTAACATAGGCTAATATAGGAAAAACTTGAAAAATCTTCTTCTCCGAAACTACAAGGCCTAGCCTTTTGATTTTTGGTATGTAGCATGATCTTTTGACTCTCTACCAAGATTTTTCAAATTATGACCCTGGCATCAAAATTGGCCCCGCCCCAGGGGTCACTTGATTTAACATAGGCTAATATAGGAAAAACTTGAAAAATCTTCTTCTCAGAAACGACAAGGCCTGGGGTTTAGATATTTGGTGTGTAGCATTGTCTAGTAGATCACAACCAAGTTTGTTCAAATCATGGCCCTGGGGTCAAATTTGGCCCCACCAAGGGGTCCCTGATTTAACATAGGCTAATATAGAAAAAAACTTGAAAAATCTTCTTCTCAGAAACCACAAAACCTGGAGTTTAGATATTTGGTATGTAGCATTGTCTAGTAGATCACAACCAAGTTTATTCAAATCATGACCCTGGGGTCAAATTTGGCCCTGCCAAGGGGTCACCTGATTTAACATAGGCTAATATAGAAAAAAACTTAAAAATCTTCTTCTCAGAAACCACAAGGCTGGTTAGATATTTGGTGTGAAGCATTGTCTAGTGGATCTCTATCAAGTTTGTGCAAATCATGACCCTGGGGTCAAAATAGGCCCCGCCCTAGGGGTCACTTGATTTAAACATAGGCTTATATAGAAAAAAAACTTGAAAAATCTTCTTCTCAGAAACCACAAGGCCTGGGGTTTAGATATTTAGTGTGAAGCATTGTCTAGTAGATCACAACCAAGTTTATTCAAATCATGACCCTGGGGTCAAATTTGGCCCTGCCAAGGGGTCACCTGATTTAACATAGGCTAATATAGGAAAAAAACTTAAAAAATCTTCTTCTCAGAAACCACAAGGCATAGAGTTAAGATATTTGGTGTGAAGCATTGTCTAGTGGATCTCTATCAAGTTTGTGCAAATCATGGCCCTGGGGTCAAAATTGGCCCAGCACCAGGGGTCACTTGATTAAACATAGGCTAATATAGAAAAAAAAACTTGAAAAATCTTCTCAGAAACCACAAGGCCTGGAGTTTAGATATTTGGTATGTAGCATTGTCTACTGGGTCTCTACCACGTTTTTACAAATCATGACCATTGGGTCAAAATAGGCCCCATCCCAGGGGTCACTTGATTTAACATAGACTAATATAGGAGAAACCTGTAAAAAATCTTCTCTCAGAAATCACAAAGCCTGGAGTTTAGATATTTGGTATGTAACATGGGCTAATAGACCTCTACCAAGTTTATTCAAATCATGAATCATGCATTGTCTATTGGATCTATACTTAGTTTGTTCAAATCATGGCCCTGGGGTCAAATTTGGCCCCGCCATAGGGGTCACCTGATTTTACATAGGCTAATATAGAAATAACTTGAAAATTCTTCTTTTTAGAAAACTAGAAAACACATGGCCTGGGGTTTAGATATTTGGTGAAAATTGGCCCCGCCCCAGCGATCACTTGATTTTACATAGACTTATTTTGGAAAAAAAATTGAAAAATCTTCTCAAAAACCACAAGGTCTGGAGTTTAGATATTTGGTATGTAACATGGGCTAATAGACCTCTACCAAGTTTGTTCAAATCATGACCCTGGGGTCAAAATTGGCTCTGCCCCAGGGGTCACTTGATTTTACATAGCCTAATGATACCAGGTGAGCGATCCAGGGCCATCATGGCCCTCTTGTGTTTGTTTTCCCCCAATAGAATATCAAGATGATCTGATATTTTGTTTATAGGTTGCCCTCATGCTGCATGCAGTTGAAGATGGAAAAGTGGGTGCGTGGAGGGGAAAACAGTTGTGTGACATAGCAGTGGAGGGTATGAACCTTTACACTTTCTCATCTTTTATCAAAGTGGTTTGTAAAAAATGGAAATAGCAAGGTACATTTCTTCTTCTTTTCTTTAAGAGTTTGTGTGTCTTCCTTAAAGTTTATTAAAGCCTCACAGATGTGGGGCTATAAAAGTGTGGGGTCATCTCAAGACTTATATTATAAAAGAACAAGTTGAGACACTTTTGTGCTGATCCCTCAATATAGGAATCACATTGTCACGTCCCGTCATGTCCTGTCCTGTCAGATTTTCTCTGTCTTTGTAAAAAGTTACTTTCATATGTCAGATACAGTATTTATGACTTTGTGTACAGTTAAACCTGTATTAGCAGCCACCTGTACTAAGCAGTCAACCTGCATTTAGCAGTCAGTTATAATATTACCAAACTGTAGCATTTTGTTATATATATAAACTTCATTTAGCAGTCACCTCTGTTAAGCGGTCACATTCTCTTGTTCCTTTGACTGACCGCTGGTTTTTTTTGGGGGGGGGTTTTGTGTGTGTGTGTGTGTGTGAAGGTGGGAGAGACATCAGTTTTCTATGAATACAAATCTCTAGTTTCTAAAGTGCTTGAAGATAGGTTGCTATAATGTTCATACTACAACAAAAAACACCACCAGAGGCAAAATGGATATCAACAGATTGATGGTCCTTAGGCTATCCATTAGAATATTGTCTATTGTTTTGAGGACTCTTAACTGACTTGGTATGGTGAACTGTAGAGGAAATATAGCAATATTAGGTAGACATTTATTGATGCCATTGTAGGAGACAAAGTGAATCTACCACGCCCATGAGTTATGGATAAAGAAAGGTGGGTTGAGATACGTCCAAAAAACCGAGGCTTGCTGAGTTTTTTTTTTTGATGTACTTAACCCGAGGGTGGGATTTCCTTATCAACAACTCAATGGGCGTGGTAGATTTATTTTTTAACCTACCAACGATCATTATCAGCATTCTTCTACACAAGACCTCATTTAGGTGTTTCTATTTATAGACTCTATACAAAACAAAATAAACCATAATAAAAATTCAATTACACAAGATGCCACATTTTATTTAACATTTAAATGAAAAACAAACTAGAAAAATATCTCCAACGACCGAAATACAAATTTACAACATTTGTGAATCCATTAAAGTATCGCTATACTCATATTGTGTACATGTAGACAGACAGTTGTACGAGAGAAGCTGTACAAGCTAAGATTATTTCACATAGGTAAATTTCGGGATAACCCTGTCAGATAGGTGAGAAAAAATCTGTCATTTTTTTATTCAGACCTGCCATTTCCAGAACAGGTGCCACTTTCAGAAGAAGATATGGAAGAAAGTTATGCAACAGGTACTATTTACTACATTTGCTAAGTATGTTGAGCTATTCTACTCACATCTGACTCAGTCTTATACTTGGGTTACAGTTTTTACAAGCAACTTACTATCATGCATATATCTTAGTAACCAGTTTAACTTATTCCTTTGATCCTTCACTTAGGTCTTCAGGGCATTATACAAAAAAGTAAAATAAAAGTAAAATAATGACCAAATTTAACCCAAATTATCATCCTTTTTGGACTTAGAAATTTTGGTTACAGGTTTGCTTGTGACATACTGTCATGCTTATATTAGTTCATATGTACCTCAGGGGCATCAGACCATCAAGTTAGATATCTCTTAGCTAAATTTATAGGAAAAAATATTTTGATAAAGGTTTTGCATGCAAATGAATTTGGCTTTAGTTTTGTATCCCATTTTCTATGATGCATACATCTAAATCATTCTATGTTGATGATTTTTCAGCCCTGTCATTTTCAGAAGACTTATCTTCAGAATCAGAAGATGATATGGAAGAAAGTACATGTAATGCAACAGGTACTTTTCACTTTATCAATTTTTATTCAACATCATGTATTTCACAATAGTTTGACAGAAAGCGATATTTTTATGGAAACCCCATTGTAAGTGATGGTGGCATTAGTATTTTCCTTGAAATGAACAGAAACTAGAGTACTCGGAGGAAACCAATGTGTCTTAACAGGTGACCAAACAAACCCAGGTTGCATTAATGGAAATCCAGAGCATAAACTTTGGCACCCAATCACTACACTAGCTACAGGAGAGTGAGGGCACCCTGTGTCCATATAACACATTTCTAGGGAAACATGCATCTGTGAATTCATTTAGAGATAATGAAAATATTCAGCATAGATTTATGAAAGGCTATTGCATAGTTCTTGAACTGAATACAATAAAGATATGCCTCTCTGAGAATGAGGGGACATAAAGATTTGTTTTCCAATTAAAAGATGAATATCAACTTTTGCATGTCTAGGTCTATGTGGACAGATGTGTGTAAACTGATGATGAACACAATAATACATTCAAAAATAAAAAAAGCTTCACCTTCATCCATAATAAAAATACCTGTACACTTGTATCATTTGAAAAGAAAATTCATACAGTTACAGGTTATCAAATATGATAAGCAGCATAAAGAAGACAAAATAAATGGAAGTTTCTGGTAATTAGGTGATGTATTGCATCCAATAATCATGACTCAAGGGTAGAAGTCAAAGTCGCAACCCCAGGTGATCGCACACAAAAACAGCAGAATCTGTATAGTGGGGTGACAATTGGCCAAAAAGTAGCTTATTTAAGGAGTAGTTGGCCATAAAAGTAGAACAAGCAATGTTATATACCAAAATGTTTGCCAATGTCTGTTCTATATGAAACTACCGGCATAAATTGCCAACACCTGGTGCGGACTTGGAAATCCAAGATGGCCGCCATGAATTCCAAGTTCAGTGAAAATATTTTATTTGTTTGATGAAGATTTATTTACAGAGATAGTTCAAAGTATTTGCACGATTATTACTCCTTCCATAATGTACATCAAATTCATACACAACAATGACAAATTCAAGGTCAAGATATTTTCAGGGTCAAAGTATAAAAATACACCAAAATTTGATATCTCCTACCTACTTTTTCTCATTTTATGCATTTTTTATACACAAATGGATTACTTTTAGTGATAGAAATATTGTTATGTGTGTATTCTTTCATTTAAGACTGTTTTGTATGATATCTGTATTTAGATTATGTATAAACTTTTGTAGTTTACACACATACACATTATCCAAGATGGCCACCATTCATATAATTGCTGTATCAATGATCATTGTATTTTTCTTTGAAAAATACCATATATAAAGGTCAATCTTAAGTGTTTGAAAGAAATTACTTTATTTTTGTATTTATGCAAAACTTACAAATTTGATTGACCTTTCAAAGTCAATTCAAGGTCATTCTAAGGTCAAAAGACATGAAATACCCCAAAATTTGGTATTTCCTTTCTAACATTTCTTTTTATCCATTTATATGCTGAACTTGATCACATTTGGTACAGAAATATTGCTTTATGTATATCTTTTCAACTAAAACATCAAGTTAGATATCTCTTGGCTAAATTCATTGAAAAACATTTTGATTAAGGTTTTGCATGCAAATGAATTTGGCTTCAGTTTTGTATCCCATTTTCTATGATGCATACATTTAAATCATTCTATTTTGATGATTTTTCAGCCCTGTCATTTTCAGAAGACTTATTTTCAGAACCAGAAGATGATGTGGAAGAAAGTACATGTAATGCAACAGGTACTTTTCACTTTATCAATTTTTATTCAACATCATGTATTTCACAATAGTTTGACAGAAAGCGATATTTTTATGGAAACCTCATTGTAAGTGATGGTGGCATTAGTATTATCTTTGAAATGAACAGAAACTAGAGTACTCGGAGGAAACCAATGTGTCTTAACAGGTGACCAAACAAACCCAGGTTGCATTAATGGAAATCCAGAGCATAAACTTTGGCACCCAATCACTACACTAGCTACAGGAGAGTGAGGGCACCCTGTGTCCATATAACACATTTCTAGGGAAACATGCATCTGTGAATTCATTTAAAGATAATGAAAATATTCAGCATAGATTTATGAAAGGCTATTGCATAGTTCTTGAACTGAATACAATAAAGATATGCCTCTCTGAGAATGAGGGGACATAAAGATTTGTTTTCCAATTAAAAGATGAATATCAACTTTTGCATGTCTAGGTCTATGTGGACAGATGTGTGTAAACTGATGATGAACACAATAATACATTCAAAAATAAAAAAAGCTTCACCTTCATCCATAATAAAAAATACCTGTACACTTGTATCATTTGAAAAGAAAATTCATACAGTTACAGGTTATCAAATATGATAAGCAGCATATAGAAGACAAAATAAATGGAAGTTTCTGGTAATAAGGTGATGTATTGCATCCAATAATCATGACTCAAGGGTAGAAGTCAAAGTCACAACCCCAGGTGATCGCACACAAAAACAGCAGAATCTGTATAGTGGGGTGACAACACCTGGTGCGGACTCGGAAATCCAAGATGGCCGCCATGAATCCCAAGTTCAGTGAAAAAATTTTATTTGTTTGATAAAGATTTATTTACAGAGATAGTTCAAAATATTTGCACGATTATTACTCCTTCCATACTGTACATCAACTTCATACACAACAATGACAAATTCAAGGTCAAGGTCATTTCAAGGTCAAAGTATAAAAAATACACCAAAATTTGGTAGCTCCTACCTACTTTTTCTCATTTTATGCATTTTTTATACTCAAATTGATTACTTTTAGTGATAGAAATATTGTTATGTGTGTATTCTTTCATTTAAGACTGTTTTGTATGATATCTG
Source organism: Solen grandis (assembly GCA_021229015.1). Lineage (NCBI taxonomy): Eukaryota > Metazoa > Mollusca > Bivalvia > Adapedonta > Solenidae > Solen > Solen grandis. The sequence goes on along the minus strand of CM037783.1, from coordinate 33,723,257 downwards.
TGTTTAGATTATGTATAAACTTTTGTAGTTTACACACATACACATTATCCAAGATGGCCACCATTCATATAATTGCTATATCAATGATCATTGTATTTTTCTTTGATTAACACCATATATAAAGATCAATCTTAAGTGTTTGAAAGAAATTATTTTTGTATTTATGCAAAACTTACAAATTTGATTGACCTTTCAAAGTCAATTCAAGGTCATTCTAAGGTCAAAAGACATGAAATACCCCAAAATTTGGTATTTCCTTTCTAACATTTCTTTTTATCCATTTATATGCTGAACTTGATCACATTTGGTACAGAAATATTGCTTTGTGTATACCTTTCAACTAAAAAAGTTTTCTTTATATAATATTATTTAGATTATACATCTATATGATTGTATGTTTTCACAAATAGATTTTGTCCATGATAGCGGCAATATTTCAATATATGTTTCAATTGATCACTGAATTTTTTGTTGATAAATGTAACATGTAAGGCTAAAATGATAAATAACAAAATGGATTTTATTATCTTTGGCCTGTATGTGTAATTAATGATTTCAATGGCCAATTAACAGTCATGTTCAAGGTCATCTCATGCATGGTCAAAATATATAAATGCCCCAAAATTTGATACTTTTGTTATTAATTCTTTTACTTTATACATTTAGTTCATAATCAAACCATAGCATAATCTGAAAGAATAGAAAAATAGCTAAATATGTATCATTCAATTTTTACTTATTGTATTCTTTTTACATTGCTTAAAAACAACACGTTTTATACATTCAACTGTTGTCCAGAATTGTCACCATTCACTGGTTGTTTCAGAGGAGTAGGGGGGGGGGGGCGTGAAGTTGTTGTGTTTTACGACTCACAATGCAGCAACTTTATAATTTCAACCAATTTCATTATCAGTTAAAGTGACTAAACTTAGCCTTGAGATACCCATTCTTTTTCTCTTTTTTTATTCAGTCAAAAATGACTTTAAAATTTACATAGCACCTAAAGTTAGAAGATTATAAAGCAGACTTTATCACAGAAATGAACCTGAACCTTACCAAATTGCATACATTTATAAAGCTGTGCGGTATAGAATACAAAGCTGTAGAATAATTCAAATTTACCTTGCTTACCAGCATAGGTCAAAGGTGCCGTTTTCTGAAAATATCTTCCATCATTTTATAACCTATAGTTATATTTATCAGGACCAGTTGTTTTTACAGAATTTTTTTTTCAAAATATGTATATGAAACAATGATTTCTTGTGATTATTTGTAGGACAATATAAATATATGTTTTCTGCGATGTTTTAATAACTCCTCTGTAGCAGACCATTTTAAATGTTCAAGTTAAATCAAAGCATTCTTTGGAAAGTCTTTAACTAGAATCCAAAAGAAGGTGAAATCAGATCAATAAAAAAGAGATTTTACAATTTTTTACCTTCAGATTTAACCCTTTATCTTATATCAACTCATTCTGACACATTGGCTCATAGAGGAGACCCAGATTAGACAGTCCCTGGAAGTAGTTGTCTGATCAGGGTCCCCTCTGTTTGCTCATACAATATTATATTACACTGAATCCGTCTCAGCACAAATATAGGACAATGGACCTCAAGTGATTTGAAGTATCTAATGAAGATTATAATAGATGGGGAAATTCATTTTCTATCAACATCGATCAAATTTTTAAAATGTATGCCTTTCTTCAGACAAGATGATATTATTTTGTCAGAAGAAAGGGAAAGAATGGCCTGGTGATATGATATCAGATACTGGAAGCTGAGTCTCAAAGTCTTAAGTTCTAGTTCATATTTCAAATTCACCTCTCATGAAGGAAAGCCCTAACTTCTTATCACCTATTCACAAATCAAATATACATGTATATGCAAGATGCAATCCGAATAGATATCCAAAATGATACAAAGCCATACAGCAGTTGAAAATGGTAACAATCATAACATGTTTTGTTGAGTTAAACTGTCCTGACTAGCTTTTACCAATACAATGCTAATGTTCTTGTTATATACCAAATCACTATCTTAACCCTTTCCCTCATATAGACTCATTTTGACGCACTCAATAGGTACCACATAAAGCCTGATCTGCTGAAAGCCAAACTCAAACCGTATCAAATTTAATTACAAAATCCTCATTTCCAGACCACTGAGGAGCAGCGAACAGCATAAAACCTGATCAGCCTGCGAGTTACTCGCAGGCTGATCTGGTTTTATGCTGTTCGCATAGGTCTTTTCATGGTATCCTCTATGAGGGAAAGGGTTAAACAATATAATATGATATTGAAAAAAAGCCAATTTTCCAAGAACTGAAACAGAATCCAGTCTTTTACTTCAATTTAACATAACTGATTAAAATAGCATTTCTTCTAAAATTTGAAAATATAAACTAATAATTTAATGATACTCTCCCTTTTAATGTGTTAACATGTATCAGTATGTGTCTAGAAATTGAAAAAGCCGTAACTTCTGTAATACTCTTCCATACAGCTTGGTATTTCACAACATATCTTTACATGATACTCAAACCTTTTGATTTAATGCAAAAATCTCAATTTTGAGGTTTCAAAAAACAAAAACATTTTTTTATCTTAAAAAATTACATACTTCATATCATTTTCAAAGAAATAAACACTCACTGATTTATATTTCAATATTATAAGGCCGCATTCAGGGTTGGCTTAAGTCGCCATTGACAGAGATTCGCTGGTGATGGTAGGAGACAAACCTGATGAGAAATGACTTACTTCCAGATTTCTCCCCAAGTCAACTTCTTGTCTCTGGTTTCACATAGTCCATGCTCCTTGTGCTCCCATCTCCACTGCTCTTGCCTGTCTTGCATGTTCTTCTTTCCTGACCTCTGCCTGGATCATGGCTTGTCTCTCTTTCTGGGCTGACCTTCTCCACAGTATTGTCTTGATGGTGTCGATACCTTGACATCCAACTGCAGTCATTCCAACAATGTCTTTGTGCTTGAGTGAGCTCTCTGCCTGGTTCACCATCTCTGTTGCTGACCATTACCTGCTAGTATAGGTTACAATCCCTGCATCATGGATAAGTTTGTCCGGAGAAGAAAGTTAATTTTTCTATTAAAATTTAAGTTTGAAATCATGACTAGTCCATAATTCTGATCCACCCAATGGTCGTATGAATTGAATCAACAATTCAAATTTTAGTGCCCTAATTATCTAAAACCTAAGTAAACCTTAGAATAAAAATGCTTTATATATTCATTACCCTGACACAATACAATACAACTGTCCTATTTAGTACAAAAATAATACTTTACCAAAAAGTATCCTTTTTGTTGGTTATACATTTACCTCTTGATTATGATTGTAGAAATGTATATGACTGGCTGTCAGGTATGAAAAATGCTTATATTCAAACAATCTAAGTACATTTTATGAAGTGAAAAGAGAAAATATACACAAAGCAATGTTTCTATTTCTTAACTGCCTGATTATATAACAGTGTTTATAGTAAGATAAAAGATATATGAAATTTTAGGTAGTTTGATACTGGAATCACTTTGAATATAACTTTTAAATGGTCAGTCAAATCTTGACACATTTCACAAGCATGCTGATATAAATGAAAATCATATAAAACATTTACGATTGAAATTTATGACTCGTCACAATTGAAATGTTCCTTGAAATGTATGGCGGCCATCTTTAACAGTATGCTTTTGTGTAAACTATTTCTATAATGCATAATCTAAATAACATTATCAAAATCTAAATAACATTTTCAAACAAAGCATTTTAAGATGGAAGTGTTATGTATACATTTAGTCATATGCAATTCTATAAAGAAACATATCTCTATATAAAAAGCATGAATGCAGAGAAAAGAGTGGTGGGGATATCATTTTTTTTTTGGGGGGGGGGGTAATTAAACTATGCATTTCAACAATGAAATGACCTTAAACTTAATCTTTATGAGGCTAATAGTTAAAGCTCTGAATTGACAAACATGAATGATTCTAAAAATAACATAAAATTTTTACATCCAAAATAAAACTTTTTCTTTTGTATATGAAAAACAATGTTAAATTGAACATATATATCATAAACCTTGTGATATTCTTTTACAAAATAAATCGATTCAAAATAAAAATAATTAAAATGAGAACAAGTAGGGTAGACAAATCAAATTTCTGGAATAATTTATGTATTTTGCCCTTTAAATTTGACTTTGAAAGGTCATTCAAATTTGTAAGTTTTGCATACATATAAAAATAAAGTAATTTCTTTCAAACACTTAAGATTGACCTTTATATATGGAATTTATCAATGAAACATCCAATGATCATTGATAAAGCAATTGAATGGCAGCCATCTTGGATAATGTGTATGTATGTGACAATTCTGGACAACAGTTGAATGTATAAAACATGTTGTTTTTATTCAATGTAAAAAGAATACAATAAGTAAAATTTGAATGATACATATTTAGCTTTTTTTCTATTCTTTCAGATTATACTATAGTTTATGAACTAAATGTATAAAGTAAAATTAATAACATTTTCTTATATTAAAAAAAAAAAAATTTTGGGGCATTTATATATTTTGACCATGCATGAGATGACCTTGAACATGACTGTTAATTGGCCATTGAAATCTTTAATTACACATACAGGCTAAAGATAATAAAATCCATTTTGTTATTTATCATTTTAGCCTTACATGTTACATTTATCAACAAAAAATTCAGTGATCAATTGAAGCATATATTGAAATATTGCTGCTATCATGGACAAAATCTATTTGTGAAAACATACAAATAAAAAAATTAAAAAAATATTTCTGTACCAAATGTGATCAAGCTCAGCATATAAATGGATAAAAAGAAATGTTAGAAAGGAAATACCAAATTTTGGGGTATTTCATGTCTTTTGACCTTAGAATGACCTTGAATTGACTTTGAAAGGTCAATCAAATTTGTAAGTTTTGCATAAATACAAAAATAAAGTAATTTCTTTCAAACACTTAAGATTGACCTTTATATATGGTATTTTTCAATGAAACATACAATGATCATTGATAAAGCAATTGAATGGTGGCCATCTTGGATAATGTGTATGTGTGTAAACTACCAAAGTTTATACATAATCTAAATACAGATATCTTGCAAAACAGTTTAAAATGAAAGAATACACACATAGCAATATTTCTATCATTAAACATAATCCATTTGAGTGTAAAAATGCATAAAATGAAAAAAAGTAGATAGATATTAAATTTTGGGGTGTTTTTTATACTTGATCCTGAAATGACCTTGACCTTGTGATTGTTGTGTATGCATTTGATGTACATTATGGAAGGAGTAATAATCATGCAAATACTTTGAACTACCTCTGTAAATAAATTTTTAACAAACAGATAAAATATTTTCAATGAACTTGGGATTTATGGTGGCCATCTTGGACACCATCTTGGATTTCCAAGTCCACACCAGGCGTTGGCAATTTATGCCGGCAGTTTCATATAGTACAGACATTGGCAAACATTTTGGTATATAACATTGCTTGTTCTATGGCCACCCCAACTCCCAAAACCCACTGAATTTCACCCTACTATAAGAGGTCATCTAATGGTAAACAGAAGAGAACAATGGACTTCATTGTGTTACAATAGAGTAAGAGCCCATGGCCCTTTAAACAAAGAAAATAACAATGGAAAAAGACCCAAACTCAAATCTGGCCACACATTTGACCGTCTGTTAGCAGAAACTTGTGAATGCATCTCCTCTCACAATCACAATACAAGAGGGATTTGGGTCAAACTTACTCACAATACTTAACATTTTATGTAGTTGTGCTTGCTTTTGTGATCTAATGAAGATTTTTGTAATTATGCCTATGGTTACTTTTTCTTATATAGAGTCATGTAAGCAAGATTCCTCTTACACTACTGGAGAGATTTGGTTCAAACTGACCTACCCACAATACATCCATAATAGTTGTGCATAAACCATGATTTTGTACTGACTTTAAACTAAAAAGTTATGGCCTTTGTTTCTTTTTAGTTCGACTATTCGAAGAATATGAGAGCTATTGTAGTCGCCCTTGCATCGGTGTCGGCATCAGCATTGGCGTTGCAGCTTTTGGTTAAAGTTCTGCATGCAAGTTACTATCAACCTTATATCTCAATAACCATTTATGGTATTGACTTGAAAGTTTATAAATATGTTCAGGGGCATCAGACAACCAAGATAGATAACTCTTGATTGAATATATTACAAATTATGGCCCCTTTTTAACTTAGAAATTTTGGTGAAAGTTTTGCATGCAAGATACTCTCATGCTTATATCTCAGTATCCAGGCATGCAATTGATTTGAAACATCTTTAATACATTTAGGGGTATCATACTAATAAGGTAGATAACTTTTGATGGAATATATTACAAGTTATGGCCCCTTTTTTAGCTCACCTGAGCATAGCTCAGGGTGAGCTTTTGGGATACTTGATTGTCCGTCATCCGTCAACAATTTTGATGTTTACACACTAGAGGCCACAATTTTGATTCAATCTTCCTCAAACTTGGTCAGAATGTTTGTCTTGTGATATCTTGAACCCTTTCGAAAATGGGTCAGGTTGGATCAAAAAGTAGGTCAAATCTTAGAAAAATCTTGTTTACACATTAGAGGCCACAATTTTGATCCAATCTTCCTCAAACTTGGTCAGAAAGTTTGTCTTGATGATAAACTTGGTCAGAATGTTTGTCTTGATGATATCTTTTGTGGATGGGGTCAGAAAATTCCTGAACATTGTTTCACCTCATCATCTTAATTCTAAAGCAATCTGTTTTGTACAGGCAATGAATGATACTTTTCTCAGGTGAGTGATCTAGGGCCATCTTGGCCCTCTTGTTAACTTAAAAATTTTGGTTCAAGTTTTGCATGCAAGGTACTTTCATGCTTATATCTCAGAGTCCAGGCATGGGATTGATTTGAAACATCTTTAATATGTTTAGGGGTATCATACTATGAATGAAGATAACATTTGATGGAATATATTGAAAATTATGGCCCCCTTTTAACTTAGAATTTTGGTTAAATTTTTGCATTCAAGCTACTATCCAGCTTCTATCTCAGAAATTGCTTGTGGAATTGACTAGAAAGTTAAGGAGTGTCTTCAGGGGCATCAGAAAACCAAGGAGGATAACTTTTGAAATGAATTTTTTGCAAATTATGGCCCTTTTCTAACTTGGATTTTTGGTTAAAGTTTTGTATGCACAGTGTTATTATGCTTATGTCTCAGTAACTAGGCATGGGATAAATTTTAGACTTCATAAAAATATTAAGGGGTATCAGACTATCAAGGTATATCATTTTAGACTATTATTATATACAGAGTTATGTAAAGGGCAAGAATTATAATAGATTTAATTTGATTTACCAACAAGCATTTTAAATAGTCGAGCGTGCTGTCCTCTGACAGCTCTTGTTTTTTTTTAACCCCCACAAAAGAGGGGGCGGGTGTATATAGGAATCTTCAAACGTTATGACAATGTTTATAGCCATTATGTCTAGGCCAAGGTTGATTATTGCTTATATTGACTGATGAAGTCAGGAGTTATGGCCCTTTTAATATAAAAAGCCAGATTTCACTTTGTTTGCTCTCTAGCATCTTCATTTCCCAAGAAATCATCTTCAAACTTCATGACAATCCTTATGATCATAATTTCTCAGCTAAGTCTATAATGGCCTTGAAAAGTTGGGCCTTGAATTATAAAAAAAATGTCAGAATATTACTTTGTTTGTACTCTAACATCTGTATTTGTTAAGCGTCGTGCGTTTTGCGTCGTCCGTCGTCAACAATTTGCTTTAAACGACATCTCCTCTGAAACCGCTGGACAGAATTTAATGAAACTTAGCAGGAATGTTCCTTGGGTGAGGCTCTACAAAAGTTGCTAAAATAAACATGATCCATGTAGAACTCTGGTTGCCATGGCAACAAAAAAAATAATTTGAAAACTTTAAAAATCATCTTCTTCAAAACTACTGGCCAGATTTTAAAATAAATTGGTACAGATGTTCCTTGGGTCAACCTCTACTGAAGTTGCAAAAATTATTCCGATCCGTAAAAAAACATGGCCGCCAGGGGCGGGGCTTATTTGCCTTATATGTATATAGGGAAAACTTTAAACAACATCTCCTCTGAAACCACTGGACAGAATTTGATTACACTTGGCAGGGATGATCCTTGGGTCAACCTTCACAAAAGTTGCTAAAATAAACTTGATCCATATAGAACTCACGTTGCCATGGCAACAAAAAGAAAAAAAAATGAAAACTTTAAAAATCATCTTCTTCAAAACTACTTGCCAGATTTTAAAATAAATTGGTACAGATGTTCCTTGGGTCAACCTATTTATCTCAGGTGAGCGATTTAGGGCCATCATGGGCCTCTTGTTTTTTTTTACCCTTGAAATATCAGAACATCACAAAAATATGCTGGGTTTTTTTTTGTGTGTGTGTTTTTTTAACTCTATCATCTTCATTACTTGAGGAATGAAGGCAATATTTCTCAGGTGAGTCACTTCAGGGCCATTTTAGACTATGGCCATAAACTTGATTACGTTCAGCTTTAAAAATATTTCTTTGCCTCTTACAGTAAAGTTTCAACAAACTTAACTTTTCTATCAGACTTCTGTGAAGACCCTATGTCCATGATTCAATCAACTTCAGAATTTGATGATGACCTCACATCTGTGTATCAATCTGCTTCAGGATTGGATGATGGCCCTACATCTGTGTATCAGTCTACTTCAGGACTGGAAGATGGTCCTACATCTGTATATCAGTCTGCTTCAGGATTAGATGATGGCCCTACATCTGTGTCTCTGTCTACTTCAGGATTGGATGATAGCCCTACATCTGTATATCAGTCTGCTTCAGGATTAGATGATGGCCCTACATCTGTGTCTCTGTCTGCTTTAGGATTGGATGATGGCCCTACATCTGTATATCAGTCTGCTTCAGGATTAGATGATGGCCCTACATCTGTATATCAGTCTGCTTCAGGATTGGATGATGGTCCTACATCTGTGTATCAGTCTACTTCAGGACTGGAAGATGGTCCTACATCTGTGTATCAGTCTACTTCAGGATTGGATGATAGCCCTACATCTGTATATCAGTCTGCTTCAGGATTGGATGATGGCCCTACATCTGTGTATCAGTCTACTTCAGGATTGGATGATGGCCCTACATCTGTGTCTCAGTCTGCCTCAGGATTGGATGATAGCCCTACATCTGTGTATCAGTCTACTTCAGGATTGGATGATGGCCCTACATCTGTGTATCAGTCTACTTCAGGATTGGATGATTGCCCTACATCTGTATATCAGTCTACTTCAGGATTGGATGATGGCCCTACATCTGTGTATCAGTCTACTTCAGGATTGGATGATGGCCCTACATCTGTATATCAGTCTACTTCAGGATTGGATGATTGCCCTACATCTGTATATCAGTCTACTTCAGGATTGGATGATTGCCCTACATCTGTGTATCAGTCTACTTCAGGATTGGATGATGGCCCTACATCTGTGTATCAGTCTACTTCAGGACTGGATGATGGCCATACATCTGTGTATCAGTCTACTTCAGGACTGGATGATTGTCCTACATCTGTGTATCAGTCTACTTCAGGACTGGATGATGGCCATACATCTGTGTATCAGTCTACTTCAGGACTGGATGATGGAAAATCTCATATAGAATCTGGAACACAGACATTGATTTATGAGCAAAATTTCAGTAAGAAAGGTAAAATTTCTAGATCATATACAAAAATTGCCAAAATATTTCTGCATATATTGCAATAACTATTCCTCTGTTTTTTTTCCATAAATAATTTCCTTGAAAGTTTTATCACAGTTTAGTCAATTGTGGTAGAAATTCAGTATAAGAATGACCTTATTTGTATCTTATTTATCTCTTCATAGCACTTATAAGCACAAATATTATTTTCATGTAGGATTCCACTACAGAGTGCTGTTAGGGTCTCCAATATACTTAAGATGGATAGATTCCCTAATTGAAAAAATGTGTCAATACTTACTGAATACACCTTCCTTGGTTAAACATAACTAAGCAGTATTTCAAGATTTTTAAACTCTAAGAAATGTATTTGACATTAACTGTTCATTGTTCTGTTTAAATTGATGTAGTATCCAGTAATTATACATTGGAACCCCAGGAGCTGTATAGGAGTATTGTCTTTCAGTTTGTCTGTTAGTTGGTCCGTCTCTTTGTAGATGAGATTTTTTCATGCTTGTTCATGGCTACCTTTGGTTGGATTTTGCTTAAGACTGATAAGTTAGTATTAAGCCTAGCTGCACATATCATTGGCACGTCATAATGGGCTTGATTTTAAACAAATTTTGTAATATTTATTAAGTATGTTTTGTCCATCCTGTTTCTCTGCTACCTTTAGCTGGATCTATATTAGTCCTCATCATCTTGCTGTCACTCTGTCTGTCCTTCCTTCTGTCATTTTGTCTCTCAGTCCCACTTTCGTGTCTGCTCCATAACTTGGATATTTACGAATGGATTTCAATAAAACTTAAAAATATTCCTCATAACCAAAGGATGTGTTGTGCACATCAACTATATTCACCCTTTAAAAGTCAAGGTCATAGGCTACATCTTCATGTTCTCTCCATAACTTCAATATCAATGGATGGATATTCATAAAACTTTACAAAAGTGTTTGTCATAACATAAAGTTGTGTCATTCCCATCAACCATATGCATGCTTAAAAGGTCACGGACAAGAGTGTTGTTAGAAATTCTGTCTGGTATTTATATGCTACATTTACATGTACCATTTTTATTTTCATCCTTCAACTGTGTCTCTGATTTGGTTACAGTAACTATGACATAGCACTATCTGTGAGTATTCATCATCTTTAATGGTAGTTCTTGTTTTATACTTGTTAGCTCACCTGAGGACGAAGTGCTCAAGGTGAGCTATTGTGATCACCTTTTGTCCGTCGTCCGTCGTGCGTGCGTGCGTCCGTCGTCAACAATTTGCTTTAAAGAACATCTCCTCCTGAACCGCTGAAGGGATTTTGACCAAACTTCACAGGAATCATCCTTATGATGCCCTCTATCAGAGTTGTACAAATTATTCAGATTGGTTGAAAAAGTAGGTCACAGGAGCTAAAAATAGATTTTAAAAACTCAAACTTTGAAAATCTTCTTCTGCAAAACTGCAAGGCCTAGAGCTTAGATATTTGGTATGTAGCATCATCTTATGGGCCATTACCAAGATTGTACAAATCATAGCCCTATGGTGATAAATGCCCCCGCACCAGGGGTCACTTGTTTTACATAGAGTTATATAGGAAAATCTTAAAAAATCTTCTGTGAATCCATAAGGCCCAGAGCTTAGATATTTGGTATGTAGCATCATCTAATGGTTCATTACCAAGATTGTTCAAATCATAGCCCTACGGTGATAAATGCCCCCGCACCAGGGGTCACTTGTTTTACATAGATTTAAATAGGAAAATCAATAAAAAATTTCTTCTGTAAATCCAGAAGGCCTAGAGCTTAGATCTTTGGTATGTAGCATCATATAATGGTTCATTACCAAGATTGTTCAAATCATAGCCCTATGGTGATAAATGCCCCCGCACCAGGGGTCACTTGTTTTACATAGATTTAAATAGGAAAATCAATAAAAATATTCTTCTATAAATCCAGAAGGCCTAGAGCTTAGATCTTTGGTATGTAGCATCATATAATGGTTCATTACCTCAGTTGTTCAAATCATAGCCTTACGGTGATAAATGACCCCGCACCAGTGGTCACTTGTTTCACATAGAGTTACATAGGAGAAGACCTAGAGCTTAATCTATAGATTTGATGTGAAATATTGTCTAGTGGTCCGTACCCACATAATTCATATAGACCAATCATAAAAAAAATATTTTGCAATATTACTAGTTTGAGAGATTATGACTAGATAATGGTTAAAATTTGGCCCTTGAATCACTTTTTTTTAATCAATTGTATATTAAATAAAGGTTTTCTTTAAGAAAGATATGAAAGTACAGATAATCGTATTGTTGGTAATAAAAACACATTTGGTCGTTTTAGGTTATAATATTATTAACCAATGAAAAATTAGGAAACTATTCAGCCCTCCATTTCCGGTTTCAGTTTGGTAGGTATACGATTCTCTTCAGAAATTTCAACGAATTATCGAAGATCATTAATCTAATAGACCTAAAAAGCGATTGAAAAGTAGGTCAGTAGGTCAAATCTTAGAAAAATCTTGTTTACACACTGGATGCCACAATTTTGATTCAATCTTCCTCAAACTTGGTCAGCACAAATGTCCTCAGGTGAGCGTCTTTAGGGCCATCTTGGCCCTCTTGTACTTAGATTTATATAGGAAAAACTTTAAAAATCATCTTCTATAAATCCATAAGGCCTAGAGTTTAGATATTTCATATGTAGCATCATCTAATGGTTCATTACCAAGATTGTTCAAATCATGCCAAATGGTGATAAATGCCCCCGCAATAGGGGTCACTTGTTTTACATAGAGTTATATATAGGAAAATCTTTAAAAATCATCTTCTTTGAATCCATAAGGCCTAGAGATTAGATATTTGGTATGTAGCATCATCTAATGGTTCATTACCAAGATTGTTCAAATCATGACCCTATGGTGATAAATGCCCCCGCACCAGGGGTCACTTGTTTAACATAGAGTTATATAGGAAAATCTTTAAAAAATCTTCTTCTATGAATCCATAAGGCCTATAGATTAGATATTTGGTATGTAGCATCATCTTATGGTTCATTACCAAGATTGTACAAATCATGACCTTATGGTGATAAATGCCCCCGCACAAGGGGTCACTTGTTTTACATAGAGTTATATAGGAAAATCTTTAAAAAAATCTTCTACAATGAATCCAT
>CM037783.1:33660190-33710190 GCA_021229015.1 Solen grandis | reverse complement strand
AAAGGATAGAGGAACACATGAGAGACGTCCGATTAGGTAACGCCAAGCCAATAAACACACATTTCTCCAGGACACAACATTCGATTTCGGACATGACATTTACAATTCTTACAAAATTATACAATGCAACAAAAACAGAAAGACAGTTTCATGAAACTGCATGGATATAGAATTTGCAGACGTTGGTTGTAACGTCAGAGGCGCGCAAATCCATACAATATTTAGTTGACGTCGTTAAAAGCGCGGGAACGTTTAAGGTTTTATACGCACGTTGATCATTGTTAAATGTTGATAGACGACTCCCTTCTACATCTCTTTCTCCTCTTAACTTTCTCCTTTTTTCTATATCATCTTCACCAAAGCTATTCATTAGATCTCCACTTTATACTGCATTTTTACGCTCAATTCAAAATATTATATTCCTCTTATTAAATTATAAATTTAGCTCAAGATGTTTTCCCATATATCCTTTTAATAAGCTGCCTTCTCATGTAATTAAATGTTTCAAGAAGAAGAACATTGTAAGCTTTGATTTCGTTCACATCCTATTCCATTTGTTTGAATTTTGTATACTATGTTGTATTATATGATGGGAATAAATATGTTTATACTATAACATTCACCATTTCAATTTACCATCAATACAAATCATTTTTTTTAAATTGAAAATAACTGGGTATTGCATATGTGTCCTTATCTTTATCTAACAGAAAGTTTTGTTTCTCTCTCTTCCCCCATTCGGAAGAAAGAAAAAGAATCACATTTTTAAATTTTTAAGACCGTAATTACCAGAATAAAACTCAGATTTGATCGAATATTAAAAACGGGATACCAGAGGGACAGTTTACATTATGAATCTACTTACCCCCTGTGTATTTTACAATTCCTATGAGGAAAATATAAGCAATATAAGCCATTTTACTCCGTTTTCTCTCCATTGGTGATTTTAAACTGATCTAGTATGAAGAACAAAAGGCGGAAGGAAAGACAATGCAAATATAACATGTGTAGTACTTCAAATACGTAGGTCCGGATGTTGGTGTTTTTAGCAATATCCTATCTCCAAAATCAGATCCATTTATATTTTTAAAGCAGCTCGTTCACAGATGATCGGCAGAAATGAAAACATATCTACTCTCCCTCTTTAATGTGTGTGGAGTGTTTCCTGACAAATAACCTCGGCAAGTGAAGCTCACATTGCACGGGAAAACGCTACTTTCGTAAACGCCACTTCCAGAAAGCGGTTAAATATAGAATACGGTATCCCCGAAGCAGGTGCTTACGGTACTACTTGTCACACTCCGCAACATGGCGTCTTCACCAGATTAGGGTAGCGATGTCGTAAGTTTCGTCTATGAAATGAGTGCATGCGCGAAGAGTGAACTGAGATCAGTCCAAGTGAGGGCAAATGAAAATAGAAAATCTAAATACAGGTTTTGTATTCAATATCGTTCATGACGCTGTTGTCTATGATATGGACACCACCCGTTTTAATTACAATCATGGATGGTTGTATTGGGTGACCATGCGTCTGTAGATGGGTACTGATAGACGTAATATTCACATATAGTTAAAATCAAATTCTTAGTCAATGCCGATCTGTAAACGAGCTGCTTTATGGCGACATGCATTGCAACCAACAAATTACGCAGTACAACATAAAATCAATGTGTTTGTCGCTATATGCATATAACATTCCTATAACTGAAATTGTGTGGAGGAAAATGAATCTAATACATATGATGGACAAAATACTGCAACAAAATAAATTCCTTCTATACAACAACTACTCCGAAAATTTCTCGGGCAACCGGGAATTTGCGAGCATCGCGTTGAATGAAGATTAGTGTAAGGGAAATAAAAAGATTAGAAAGTAGTTTATGGTTAAGCTTAAGAAAATGCATTGGCATAGTGGCATAGTCACAGAACAGATTTTCGTCCCTCTGTACTGTATTATGAACATGGTAATGAACGGAATCTGGCATCACTTGATTACGGAGGTCATAACATTGTATAAATGTATGCTTCCATTATATTATATGCACTTTTCAGTCAGTCTGACATTCATTTAACACATGGTGTTACAAATCATTGTCAAAAGGAAAACTTA
Source organism: Solen grandis (assembly GCA_021229015.1). Taxonomy (NCBI): domain Eukaryota; kingdom Metazoa; phylum Mollusca; class Bivalvia; order Adapedonta; family Solenidae; genus Solen; species Solen grandis. The sequence goes on along the minus strand of CM037783.1, from coordinate 33,708,080 downwards.
ACGAAGTAATAACGCAAAATGGCACAATTTGTACATATTCTTAGAGCTGCTCCACTCTCAACGTCCGGTTTTGTTTTGTTTTTGTTATTGTTTGTTTTTTTTTGTTGTTGTTGTTGTTTTTCCCGGCAATGCCCACTGGATGACGTTATACATCTACGGAAGCAATTTCCCATAATCTGGCGATGTCAGTTATACATCGTCCAATCATTTCAAAATTCAAAATCGACCGAACAAAAACGGAAGTTGATAATGAAGCAACAATAAGTGTCAGGTTCCGTTCCTTACCATGTTTCTATATACAGTAAAGGAGAACGAAACAATGTTTTTTAATCTACATTTTTATATAAATATATATATATATATATATATATATATATATATATATATCTTTCTACATACATACATACATACATACATATTTTTTTCTATTGTGGTGTTACGTAAGATTCTATTTTGAAGAACAGTGGCCCCAATTGATGAATCAGTTTTTGATAAAACTCCAAAACTGTTTTTTTTTTCAGTAATTAGAATATTCGGTTTATCATATACATGTTCATGTTACTTATGAAATTGACAAACATAAGAATACAAAGTTTGGGCTATGGCTATCTGATTAAGAAACATTAGGGTATATGAATGGTTCTCTTGCATTACCAAAGATCAAAGGTTTTTGGTTAAAATCATTTTTATGTAAGCTGCAAGTCTTGAAATTCATAACTTTCACATATTACAAAAAATGTCCACCTTTTAAGCTTTTAAGCTGTAAAGTATCATCTCCTTAATTCATAAAAACAATCTATTAATAATATGCGTTACATTATCTGCACCATTGTGCAATAGAAGTACCTAATATTTTGCAATTCCTATTCTTATCTGTGATTCATATTCTTGTCGGTTATAGTTTGCATTGTATTTGTCATAAACAGTACTATTTTATATTTTATAAATAATAGATAAATTTAACTGTGTTAAACATTACAAATGCTTTCATAAAATATTGTGATATACTAATGAGCCTTTTTGACATCTGTTACATGACTATTCTTGTCACATAATATCATAAATTATTTATAGAGCAGTTAAATGACACCACCTTCATGCCTCTCTATGACAGGTCTTCATAATGAAAATAGTTTCCCTTTTTCATGTTATCCTTGATATTGATGCAAATGACATGGTATATTACATAACATTCTCAATGTATTATTTCTGCTTTTAATTTTATTTGTAACCCATCCTTTTAAAATGTGATAAATCTTATAAATAGTATTTTATTTATTTGTGTATAAATATTGTTACCATGTTATTATGCTTAATATTGAAATCTATCTATCTATCTATCTATCTATCTATCTATCTATCTATCTATGCAATGTCAAGTAGCTGCTTCAAATCTTATTGCCAAGCAACTGTTGAATTTGTTTTGTTTTATGAAAGGGAACACAGACATACAATGTTAACTTAACTTCCTATAGAATATTATAAGAAATTACGGATAAGGGTTTTGAAGTCTTTTATGACTATGATTTCTATCCATGCTTTTGAGCCTTTGCAATATCCCTTACACGGGGATATACTATTTCCCTCTTTTTGGAAACAACATAAGTGAAAAGGTGGCGTTCACAAATTCATGTCATTTTTTTCTTTCTGTATTGTATTTCTGTGACAATAAAATGTGTTGTTATGATGATTTGAATGCATACAAATAGGACCTGTGATAGTTTCTGCCTTGTGGGACACAACTGTGAGGAGGAAGAAAGTAATTCTTGAAGAGCCAGGAAATGGAATTTAACATAAAGAAAATCTGCTTAGTCCCTTTAGAAAATTATGATTTTCATATTTATATGACCTAATTAGACATCGGGACTGACGTATGCTATGTTTGTTCTCTACATCTGTCAAGTATAGAAGGAGTTAAGAATGGTGTTTGGACAAACGAGGTTTTGAACCATTATTTTAAAATGTCTCAAATACATTTGAGTGTTTTGAAGTTTTGTTTGTACGAAACGCGAAATTTGAGCACCGTGTTCGAAAGAAGTTGTTCAAGAACAGTAGCGCTTTGAAAAGAGATAAGACTAATCACGTTTTCTTAGCCAAACAGTCATAGCGAGGGTTCGAATAAATGAAATCGAATTTTATATGAAATTTTATACTCGTGTTAAGACTCACTGACATGTAATGTTCGCCATGTAAAAGTACAGGGCATCTGTATATTCACAAACAGAATGTGCAAGACCTTTTAACAGTATCTACTCCTAAAATGATTTATATGTATATTTTTAACTTACCTTAGCAGGAGTGATCATAGTTCATTGTATGGATCACCGATTGCCCGTTGTCAGATAGTCTATCGTCCGCAGTTATTTTTTTTACACATTAGCAACTACATTTCCTCTTCAAACTTTATGGCAGGGTTTATTACTATAACATCTCTTCCCAGCTCAGATACGGTTGATATTGGCCTGGTTAGTCGCACTGTATGACCCATGAATATTCCAAAAATACCATAGTTCACTTTGAGTACATCCTATCATCAATTCTTTTGTATCAATCCACTAATAAAACGTATACATAGTATCTCAGTTAAGTTCAGTTAGGGCTAAAAGAAACTATGCATCGCTTTTTCTATCCGATCGCCGTGTTATCAATTATGTTATCCTACGAGTCGTGGGAAATACAGATGGTCGGCAAATTTGTTAGAAGAATAAAATGACAATAAAAACTGATATAAAAACGTAAACGTCAAACAGCAAGAAGAATAAAAAAATAAACAAAAGACATGAAATGTAAAGGGGAATCACTGCGTAAGAGTCACTGTCGTTGTCAGTTACCAAGTGTTGTTTTTACCTCCCCTCATAGTGGTAGGTACACTGCGTTCGTCTCCGGGATCCATAGATTAAGAATGTCCATATACAGAAAACACTAGCTGTGGTTTAAAGATATAATACGGCGAGCAATATTTCAACATTTTTACAAATATGACGATCGACTTTGACACAATGTTCCCTGGCTTGAAAGCTATTATGTTATATATCAAATAAATCTCATAAGTACTGTTTTTAAGTTATCTATCTGATTTTAGTTTTATTCTCGTGTTTCTGTTAGCAACACGCCCTCCACTTTTGATTATGTGAATATAAAGTATCTAATCGTAGGGAAGATCTGTAACTAATGGTGATTGCTTTATTGTACTGTTATTAGAAAGAACTGCAATGAAATATTATTAACTCATTATCTTACTTATACTTAAGTATGTGTTGCTGTGAATTATTCGTAACTCAATGCTCTAGATGATATAGAGAATACTAGGTTAGTGTTGGATAAAGATAAGTTTATCCTGCGAGGCCAAGAAAATATATTATTTTTTTTATTTTTTTTCTTTGCCGAGCAGGATAAACTTATCTTTATCCAACACTAACCTAGTATTCCTTTTATCCTATCATTCTAACTAATAATCTGATAATTTTAAATTAGACACGAAAATAAAAGAAAAAAATCTGGATTCTCCCAACTATCTGCCCTTTAGTATTCTTCCGCGTGTGCAAGCAAACAAACCGTTCTGCGTACACACCTAAGTAGTCCCAGGATTTAAAAAACGGTTATAACAATTCACGAACTTTTCGAAACTTTTTATTAAGCATATGCGTTAAGCATTTTCAACTTTCAAATACTCGACAAGAAAAAAATATATTTAAAAAGAATAGTATCTTAGACGGTTGAGTCCAATACACAAAACACATTTGAACGCAAGAAAGTACTTCCGATGACGTCAGAGTATATAAAATTTCACGAATGAGTATAAAGCTAAGTTTATTCGATAGGCAGTTTATACCACGATGTGAGTCTGATGATAGGATAAAATTTTATTCTTAAACAGCGACAGTACCCGGAGCTTTGGTCTCTATATTTGTAGCAATGTGTTATATTATTATTAACATAAATTTTTATCCACACTATTTTCTTGTTGGTTCATCTATTTGTTTTGTTTTGTTAACCGTCGTTGGGACAGTATTTCAGACCTATATAACGACGCCCAGGTACTTCTGGAAGAGGGAAGACCCTTGAACATAAAGACACCCCGATAGACCCTCCGAGCTACCGCAAGCCAGCTGAAAGGCTAGTTTCCTCATATGAACAATCCGACTGACCGTGTCGGGATTCTAACCCACAGCTATGGGGGTAGGGTGATGTTAAGTCAAATTACATTTTGTTTAGTATTTTCATAGAAAAGGAAACTAAAATTCAAATTTTTCGCATACACAACCATGTCATTTCCGCACCTGTTATTTCCATGAATGAAAGGTTTGCATTTCATGTATCTATCAACATTAATTTTATGATAACATCTTTAATTTTAGCTTTTTTTAAGGAATTATAAACGTACTGGCAAAAAGTTGTTATGTAGAAGATCGCATGAGCGCGCTCTGCAGTGTGTTGCAAATGTTCTGTTTGTTAAAGTATAGAAGGAGTCACTATGCACAGTTGTAGTTTATGTTTAAAGATGTATTCGATCCAACATTTATCCCTACCAATCTTGAAAAAAGTTGTATGTTGAAACAATGTATGAGAATATAGCGTGCAATTTTTATTTTCCTGAAGTTATTTGAAAGAGAAACACGAAAATCTTAAACAACCACCGACTTTTAAACTGACGAGTATGGTTTACCAAATATAGCCGGAAATTATCCAGTCGCATTCTGAAATGCTCGGAACGACATGAATATTAATACAGAAACAAACAGGCTGCACGTCTTTCTCACCCAATTAATTTAAGCTGTGGGGGACTGGCAGAATTACAGAACATATATTTATTACATTCTGGAACATACATGTCGCGGGATCAGATTTTGTCCGTACCTTGGTCTGTTATACTTCACCTACTATATATCATGAATATACATCCGATATTTTACTTCATCCCACCATCCCACATTCACATTTTTGCATAGTCATACATGTATGTTAAGACGTTCAATCATCAATTAACTTGATGAGTTTCTATTTTCGGCCTTTCTCCCTGACATGGAACTTTCATATTTGTCCCTGTCAGAATGCTGTTCGGTCATTTTTATAGGTGACTTTTGTTCCATGAATTTACGGTACTATATTCATAAAAAATTACCAGCGAAACTTTCCGAATTTGGCGGACGGTTTCTGTAAACTCCTGTGACAAAGTTTTGTTTCTTGAATATACTGGTGTCACCGGGCTTTTCATGACTTGACTACTTGAGTTTACCGTCGCTTCGACAGTATTTCAGTCATATAGCGACGTCCAGCTAAATACAGGTGGAGGAATGCACTCCGGATAGAACCACCGACCTACCGCAAGCAAGCTGGAAAGCTTCCTCACATGAAAATCCGAATGACCATGCTGGGATTCGAACCCACGCGGTGAGGGGCTAAGTGAGTGTTAAAGTCAGCGACTTTATCCTCTCAGCCACGGACCACGGAGCCGACACCCCCACCCCCCTTGGGCTTTTCATCCTCGTACTTTTACGCAAATATCTTTTTAAAGCTAAAATTTAATTCCATATCAAATATTTTTTTGAAAGTACATGTATAGCCGAATGCATATTTTACGTTTCACTGCACTTTGCGCTTTACGATAAACACCGGTATCAAATCTGAGGATCTAGGAAAATCCCCTTCATGAATAATTAGTGATATTCGACATTCTGATTGGCTAATAAATATGCTTTTCTTTCATCACTCTAGCCATAACAGGCAGCATATGTACATGGGTGTCTTCCCAACTAGCTCAAAACAGGAGAAATGTGCGTGGTACAGTTGGGAATCATGCATAATTTAGGAACGTACTAGACTGCATATCCAAATGTTGTGGGTTCGAACAACACTGTCAAGGACAAATAGTGTTCATTATCTTCACAGGCCAAAATTATTGGTCTAACCCAGGAATAAGGGGGGGGGGGGTTCACAAATGGTTTAAGAGCTTGTTTCCCAATAGACATAAAATAGATAAGTTTATCAGGTAGAAATGAAACCAGTGAAGGGTTGGCTACTACAAAATTTCAGGGAAATACCCATCTTTGCAAATGGGTGATTACAAAATAATCGTTTTGGTATTCTTGGTTGCATTTTCATCAAGACAATTGCTTTGTAACAAGGATAATTTAAAATATAAAGTTATCCCAAGTGTACAAAATGTTTTTTATTTATATATTTTTCTTCAACAGATTTTTCTCCAACAATGTTATATGCATAGTAAGGACATTTTGGAAATGTTTCTAAACTATCCTTAAGCTTGATAACTTTCTTTTTTATGGCAAAATGCACTTAGGTTCAAAACAAAAACTATCTTTAAACTATTTATAAGTAGGTAAAGTCTGACAATTGGCTATACTATTATTACCAAATGTATAAAAACATCTAATACTCTTAATTTGAAAATGACATGAAAATTCTTAACGTCAATACTTTCAGAATTATTGAATACATATTGAAATCCTTAATCATCCAACAAAATTTCCACCTTCAAAACCAAGAACTTTTACTTAGTTAAGAGCATTCAATAAATCACTATATAATGTCCCAACAATGTTATTACTCGATATAAAAATCTTACATCAATATTTAATCATTGATATATATCTACTAATGTACAATTGGTATCTACCCAACTCCCCATATACTCCCATATTTTCACATGTAAGAATGATTTTCATTTGTTTTGGGTTTTTTTTATTTTCTCAAATCTTCATATATTCACTGTTTAAATTAAAAACAGTACCCACAAACGCATCAAAAAGTTGACATTTTACACTTATTTTTAAATAATATTTTAGATTACTGAACAATACATAAAGAGCATCTAAATCTTTACCTGATAAGAATTTCTGATTTGATGCAACAGTTCCATTATAATTGAATATGATTTCCAATTTATTAAAATTATCGACGACTTCTTAATCCTTTGAGTCATATTCCATTGCTCACTATGAAGTAAACGCCTATTACCTTTGTTTTGTTAACATTTACCTATTGTCCCCATATCGTCCATTGAAAGCCAGAAGGGGCTATCAGCATTTGTAAGAAGAAGGCTGATAGCCCCTTCTGGCTTTTAATGTCAGTCTAAACTGTGCTAGCAATCGTTTGGACTATCCCTTAAAATAACATCGTCAGCAGATAATAACAGAATAATAGAAATATCGTCTAGAGAAAATGAACACATTGTTTCATCTTGCAAAAATAGGTCGAGGTCCTCAGTAAAGAGCGCAAAAAAGTGTCGGCGAAATTACCTCTCCTTGTTTCAATCTAATTGCATCTAAATCAAAATAATCTGAAAGAAAATTACATCCCCTTTCACAAGACTTGACTTGGTTATAAATGTCCTAAATATTCTGAACATTTTCCCAGAAACTCCAATGTTATTTAATTTAAGCCACAGCGCATTCAGATACACAGTATCAACGTTTTAGATCAACAGAAGTACAGTATAATATTTTCCTTTCATTCAAATATTTCTCAACAATAGCATACTATACAAACAATGCATCAGCAGTTAAACGACCATTGCGGAACCCAAAATGAGCACCACTTATTATATTATTAATTTCTATCCAATCATTCAATCTTTGATCCAAAATCCCGGTCAATATTTTAGAAAAAAGCTCACTAAGTTAATATTGGGATTATTATTGACGTCACAAGGGTCATTCCATGTGAAAACTGGAACAACAATTTCTCTTGACCATTGAACAGGAAAATGACCAGTATTAATAATAGGATCAGATAAATCTACTAAGTGCAGTTATAAAATATCAAAGGCATTTATAAAATATTCGTTTAATTATTCCTAAATAAAATAAAAAAAACGATATAATGATTTTTTTTTAAATTTCCGAAAAACATATCCTGTCTAGTTCTTCAAATTTACTTTCATCACTGTTAAAATCGTGAAATTGCACAAAATCTTCACATTCATTCTTAACTGTAACAGAACTACTTTGCAGATTAGAAAATATATACAGAGAGAAATAGTATATTAATGAGTCAAAATACATTTTCTTTGTCTCATTACATTTAGAATCAAACCATTTAGCCTTTTTAAATATAGAAATATTATGCTTTAAGTCACATATCGAACTCATTCTAATACAAGCACACACATATTTATTGATAGTTGAGCAAAGATCATTCAGTATAGTAGTAAACCTACTGCATCAATATTATTCTCACGCTTAAGGGGGCCGAATAAAGCATTCAGCTCAGGTATTACAAATTAAACAAGGTCGAAGTTCATTTCGGAGCACATCATTTCACGTTATGCTTAAGCGCATGTATGACTGCCCATCACGATTAACATGTATATTTGGACAAACAATAATAAACCTAAACGGGCTCATGGTCAGAATTCACACACTGGCCTTGCACTGGAATTATAAATACAATAATTATCATGTATTTTCAATTATAAATAAGCAATTACACCTATATTATTTGCACACATTGCCTAGCCGTTCATTTACTACATATATATATATATATATATATATATATATATATCAAACACTTTTAAACCATGCTTTATTTGCTGAAGATCGTACAGAGGCAAAATCTGGCAATCGTCATTATCAATGAAATCTACGGTCAAATACATTTTTAAATCGTGCTTCTCAACAGCCCAATAATTAAAATCACCACATAACTTGACTTTCTTCTTGGACTGAAAATTCATTAATATTATTTTGTAGTATTTTGTAGTATATCAAAAAGTTTAACATTATTACAATATATATTATTATTATTATTATTACAATATAGGGGGATGTGTCTTCACCAAATATATACACACCGCAATTAAAAAAAAAATTGTCTTTATCTAAATGTAACTAGATAATAGTATCATAGTTAGTTCGTATAAGTTTTTCAGCTTAAGAAATAATACCTTTTAGGTAGATAACAAGCCAAAGTAACAACAAAGCCAACAGACGGAAAGAGTTCAAATATTTTGTCACAGTGTTTTGAAAAGTCTCCACTACAGAGGCATCCATTTACGTGAACAGACGAAAGTTGTTCTAATGACAGCTTTGTCCAATTGTAATGACAACACAGAAATTGTCACACAAATTGTTAAGAACTGTAAATGTTGAGAATCTTTTTTATTACAAAAAGTGACAACAAAGTCATTCGTGTATGGCCTTATCTATGTAATACTAGCCATTATTTATCACGATTCATTATTGTGTATTGCATAATTGTATCCATAAATCATGGATACAGAACAATATATCTTTGCCTAATCTATGCAATACAGATCAATGCTATCAAACATGAATCAAGGTTAGTTAAAATGTCTTGTGTACTCATATCTACAAATGAATGTAACGGAAAACAAAGTCATGTAAATGGTTTAGGTCTAATTAGGTTTTCAATGTTTAAAACAGCCAGTCGAAAGTAAACAATAAATTAAATCATAAAAGATTTTAAAAAATGATGATTGTCCTGAAACATCTTATGTTTACTTTTGAACAGTTTTATTATAGTGTCTATAGTTTGGAGATCTGTACCCTCCAGCTTATATAAAAATTGTTGTAAACTTATTAATTATAGTAATATGCCGACCATGAGCCACCATCAATTATGGTGTTGACTATATGAAATATAAAATAAGAACAACATACTTAACTCTTGACACATTAATACTATACTTATCATTTCCATCAGGCAAAGACAAATGAGCTAAGTAATCCGTAACTTATGTCACGAATACCCACAAAATATAAAAGAACGTGTTCAACGAACATTCGTATCGATATTGGCGACAGCAAATCAAACGTATAGATAGGATCCAACATGTTATGAATATTTCCAAACTTTTGCAGTTAAAATTAAAGAAATTGGTTAGGAAATTAGTCGATTTATTTTTTCGGGGGTGGGTGGGGCAGTATTTCATTTTTTCCAGACGGCGACAAAATTGCATTAAATCTAATGTACAATGTGGTTCCATTACTTCCGTCACCAGACTTTGTGCAATTTATAAGACCAAAATGAGCAAGCAATAAAACAAATCAATAAATCATGGGTAGCTTGAAAAATATAAGTTTGCAACTGTAACAAAAACTTGGAAATCCTTTTCCAAATTCTAAACAATATGAAAATTCATTCTTTGTGATACTGCAATTCTGCATGCTGGCTCAGTACTAATCCTGTAAATAAGCCAATTCGTATCAGAAGAGGCATTCAAAATACCACACATAATGCTAAATCCTTAACGGGCTATAATGGTGGATGATCATTAATTTTTAAAGTAAAAAAGCAACAGCATTCAAAGCCGCCAGCAAAAGAGAGGGGCGATATCTATTTTGTTGTTTATAACTCAGAAAAATAAGCTACAGTAAAATAGGCTTGCGAAGAGTTCGAAATGAAAAAGAATGAACACTTACCTTTTTTTTCAAATGTGTAATAATGAATTTGAGTTAATAGCGTGTTGTTTTTTCTGGTGAAAAAACTGGGCATTAAGTAACAAGTTAGTGATTGAGGATAACCTTGCTCACTACTCGTTATTTAAGATTGTTACAGCGGACATTAAGTTTATTTTGACGGTATGCATCAAAGAGAAGTGTTTCTGAAAAAAAAATCTATATATACTTATCAAGGAAACTGAAATTCAGTTAGAATACCTTATAAAATTTGGTGAATACGAAGTGATTTAGCTAGTTGTCATCTCAGCAAACAATCGTGCGTAACTTTGTCCGTGAGTATTATTAATTATCAGCATTATCTCATGCCATCATCCCTGAGTATTAGACAGCTACGCCGAAAAAATGATGTCTACCTTGGATTCGTGTTCTCAGTTCGACCCGAACTATACACAGCTCATTCAGTACACCTCTGTGCTCATCATAAATAATGGAGGATATAAAAGTAGGAAAGGTAAGCGCTATTCTTTTCTAAAGTAATTTACCTTCTTAATGATTTCTTAACTGTCATGGTAAATTATGATGTCTGCTATAAATTAAATGTGTTTTTATAATGAATTTTTGATGTTTATGCTTGTGTTGTTTATGATGGATAAAAAATGTCGCGCGCTATAATTCACGAGGAGTTTGCAACAATGTATTCGCCGAGCAGTAAGACATAGCGTATCAAAAAATGTAAAAATAGTTAAATCAATACGCTATGGCTTATCTATAGGACTAGTCTGTCCCAAGTTTTAGAACGACCAAATGCCGTATATTATGGACACTTACGCTCCAAGCTTTGCTTTACCGTAACGTCCCTGTCCAGTCGGTAATGGTAAATTTTACCTATACGCTTATCAAAACTTCAATGTACACATCTTCGACTTTGTAAATACTTGAATTGTTTTAATGAAATAATCGCTAAAATGCTTTATTTTAGAAGAAAACAATGTACTTAAACAATAATTCAGCAAAATAACGCGTTTAGTAAATAACTTATAATACCCGCTAACTCACAACTCATAATACCCATTAAAATGAGGCCCGACAATAACGTACCTAATTTTTTTCCATAAAACGGTTTAATCGAGACAGAATGAACCAGGTAACATTTTTATGATGATTATTTATAATTTCTTGTCAAGAATAAGGCGGCTGAACAACTACATAAGTATTTTCCTGTCTACTGCAACAGCTGTCTGCATGTACTGAAGATGATCCATAGGAAAATCTTTGATAAAAGTAGAACATGTCCTATTGTTGTGAAATTTTCCTGAGAACAAAACGCTGCTAAAAGACAATTGAAATTGGCACCTAATATTCGTCTAAGGGTGAGTTTCTTTAATTTCTTATTCATATTCAACCTAATCTAATGCATATAGTACTGGATAGTTTTGCGTCAGTTATTTTCAACAAGATATGTCTAAGACAGCACAGCTAGACTATTCCAGCACTTGCTAAATATCATAGATGATAACAAAGATACACTACATATGAACCACAGCATTAACCTACTTATTTCATTACCAAACCCCACCCTCTCCCCACCACCAGAAAGGTCGAAGAGCTGGAAAGACGTTTGATGATTCAATCTCCAATACATGCCCAACTAGTGTAGTTATGTTCCGGGCTATATTTTTTAAACAAAATAAGTTAAGGGTGCTAATTAAATAATTATATGAGCTAGAGTTACGGGCATTAACACTTCACTTCTTCATCCTACATACATTGGATGAAGCATAATCATCCAAAAGAAACCACTATTGAATAGGGCTATCCATTGTCTAAGTGTACATGCGGTGAACATTCCTGTTAAAGTGACCCTCGTCAATGTTTTGAAGATATTTATAATAGCTTTTTCCAATATATTCAGGGCTCATGATCATAAAACCTCAAGATTTTCTACTTAACATGCTAGTGAGCATTTCTGTCTCTGGCTCACATATTTTGAGATTTTGCTCCACATAGAGGAAATAAATGGATAAAAAAGAAAAATAAACGAAAAAAACAACAACAAAAAAACGGACGATATGGCAGAAAATGCCAAAATAATATCTCCCACCTCAAACCTTTGGTTCAGCGAGGTTAACAAGCTGAAGAGTAAATCAGAACACTAATTTAACAGCTAAAGATCAACAACAATGAATGAGATGTTTCTTTGTCAGGACAGCAGCGGGTACTCTGAAGTAAATTCTATACATTTCAACATCAAGAGCGGTCCGTAAGACAGCGCACTGAACTATTCTTTTGCTATTGAGTTTAAAGATTACAAGATTAAATCAACAACCATAGCTGCTAACAAAGATATATTGATAATATTAAGTTACATGCGTAACTTTTACTTTTTCCTTGTACGGGGGACCCAGCCAATGTTGGAGAGCAAGGGAAGATATTACCGAGCATAACTTCTACCAAGTAAAAAATGGCCCATGATTTGCATTAAAATAAACTAAACAATATTTACTTTGCTTAATTCAGTAGATCGAAGTGTAAGGAAGATATTTTAAAGTTTTACTGTATCTGATACAGTACATGCAATGGTTTCTAAGATATGGCTTTGATAGTACCTGCATGCAAAACCTCAACCAAATTGTAAATTTCTAAGTCAAAAAGTCACTTATTTGCATAATGTTCGACCTAAATGTCATCTAACTTAATTTATGATTGCTGAGATATAGACCTGTTAGTATGTTGCATGCAAAATTTCTATGTCTAAAAAGGGGACATAAATTTGTAACACGGACTGTCCTTAAAACAGTATGCTCGACTATTCTATCGCTTTTCAATAAAATATCAATTTTGCAATTAAAGGCAAAACATGAATCTCTATATTATCAAAATGTACCCAAGAGCAATAATCATTTTTTACAATATATCAAAGGGTTCATTAAAAAAGTGCAAAAAGCTTAATCGAATCGGAAAAGGGAGATTGATTATGTCAAAATCAAAGGCAGAATTATGTATTATTGCCATATGCAAGTAGATGTGATATTCATAAACAGGTATTCAAGCAATATTTCAAACGGTTAAGTCAAAAAAGGTGGTAGGAAGACCTTAACCGAGATTCTAAATAAAAAGGATCATAACTATGTTAAAAATTCATGACAGAGTTATGTACATTTGCCTGACCCCCAATACAGGTATGCATTTTCCGTGGAAAGAAATTGGAGATTATTACAATATTAAACACATCTTTAACATATTTTCTATTTAAAAAGGGCCATAAAGCAAAGATTTTTGGAAGAAGTATGTCCTTGTGAAAATGAATCAGCCAACAACCATCCTATCGAAAAAAAATTAAAAAAAATGTCAAACTAAAAAAATGTCATGACTGTTAGGATATAGGGTACATTCTCCTGCATGACATTGTTTCCCATATCCTTTTGCCTTCCCTTCAATATGTATGTCAGGTTCATCAAGAGACATATTTTGCTGGATTGACCTTATGTAACATAACGCATGTCCCAAGTTACTCGAGTTGCACATGAACTTGACAGTGTATCCTTCAGGAGGCGAAGGGATAAGTTCCAAATAACATCTATTTCTGGACAGGCTTCTTAGCAGTGAAAAGCCCACTATATCTTGTAGCTTGTTATATGTTGCTTCCATGTGTTTTCTGAAGTATTCTGCAATATTGTTTCGTTCAAATTTTCTTTTCTTTTCACCCAGATCTGCTATGAAGTCCCCTTCTGGTTGGAGCTAAGGTATTAAATAAAAAAAGTTTATATTTAACTATTTCTAAATTATGTTTTTTATGGTACTTGTTGATTGTTGGGTTTTGGAAAATCTGAAGTTTTAATCAGTCTGACCTGACCAGATATCTTCATATATTTATTCAGTTCATTGCATAATTGTGATATTCAAAAAAGTGATAATGCATTTAAATGCACTAAGTCTTAAGTGTCAGATTAGGAATATACTGTAAGAATGAAATGATAATAAAACTGGCTAAATCAATAGGCTTTTCCAGTTGAATTTGTTTTCATGATAAAATATCATTACATTATATAAATGGATTTTTTTCTATCTTTTTTTCTACAAATGTAACCTTTTAGAATGAAGAACTGCATGTGAATATACCAAGCTTACCTGAACAACTTAAATTCTATAGCGAAATAAATAACCCATAATAAGTGTCACTGGAAAGAAAGTGATTATTTTGTTAATCTATGTTTAATTTACATCTACAGTTTAAAATGACAGTGTTAAACATTTATGAGCCCACCAAAATCATTGTAAAATAATTATATGGAGACTGACCGGTACCGCAAAACACAGTGGATGAAAAAGCCAGCTGATTTTGCTTCACATTAAAGCACTCGTATTTTCAAAGTGTATGGGATGCCTACCTTTTCCAGTTATAACGCAAAACATATCCAGACCTGTACATATTGTACTGACCAGGAGTGGCAATGTTGTTAGATGAGGGCGATAAGTTAGCACATGTTTAGTGTAGATCTTAGGAGACATTGGCTCCACCAACATGCTATTTTTGTACTGTTTGTCACGCCTATATCCGTAAGGGATAGCGCCAAACCAAAAGTAGAACGACATCACAAAAAACGGTTACCGGTGCACAAATGTGGACCGGGTGGCATATATTTTGAGACCCACATAAAGTTTATATATATCTCTTCATCTCCTCATATTATCTGTACCAGATATGTGGCAAAATATTTTATTAGAATAACTCTTATCTCAAGATTTCCACATGCAATGATCGTGACAACCAGCAACTAAAAAAAGGATAAGCCTGTCGCGATAGGTCTCATGCAATTACTCGTTTGCAAGTTTAACACTGTTAAGCAATGTGTAAATGCAATAAGAGTTTTGGAAATACTGTAAGATTTACGCAGTTGTAAGAAGAGTTTTAAAATAAGTATTTTGTTATTGTAATACTCATTTTAAAAATTAGAATAAGGAATGAACTGGCTGATATACCATCTGATATAAAGAAGTTCACAATTCCATATATGAAGTTTTCTTGTTTATTGCTTTTAATGGTACATCGCATACATACTTATTATGTTCTTATTTTAGCCTGTTTTAATCCCTTCCTACATGTATACTAGGTGCTATCTTTTAGGAGCTGTCTAATTAGGTACAATGCATACATACTTATTATGTTCTTATTTTAGCCTGTTTTAATCCCTTCCTACATGTATACTAGGTGCTATCTTTTAAGAGCTGTCTAATCAGGTTCTAATCTGTTTGCTAATACAAAAGTGTAGCTTAGATTTTACGAAGTCTGCATGACAAAGGAAAATCCACAGTCTAATTATATCATTTAAAGTTTAGTCAATTAATTTTCTTAAGGTCATAAATTGATACATGAATAATTATGAGATAAAAAATAAGTTGTTACTAGATGGAAGGAAAGTAATTTGTAACATGCCATATACAATACATATATAATGTACACTGAAGCAACTATTTTACATATTTATACCAAACGCGACATACCAAAGTCGTAAAATATGGTTATTGTATAGCTTTCTTACTTGGTACTCAACATAATAGGGTAATTCCAGGATTGTCTGGCCCGGTATCTGGATAATGTGACTGGATGTGGTATAATGCCACATGTCTGCGTACAGCTTGATACTACAATGTGACAGCACTAGATCTGTCTCATGTAGCCATCGTCCCTAAATGACTGAAATAAATGTCGGTGAGACGTTAAATTCAACAAATAAACATATTCATAAACAAAGGGCCATTCCACTTTGTGAAAAATATGTGTCCACTACTTCAATCTATTCATAATAAAGATAAGCTAAAGTTATTACACGTAATATATTTCAATACCTGTATCTTTTTACAGTTCTGCAACTTCACATTCACGTCCAATTATGCTTTGAAACGTACGCTTTTTTTGGTTTAATGGGAGATAATGATTTGTTTTACTTGCACTAAAACAATACCTTTTATCGTTTCGTTGAAAATATTTATCGCCATACTTCATATTAAATGTGATTCATGGTGTTCATTCTATCATCATCAAAACAAACTACCACTCGTTTCTTTCATTCTATGTCATTTCTTCAGAAGTCAAACAAAATAATGAAATGATTTTTTACCGTTCTGTCCCCTTTAAACACATGTATTACTTTGAATTAGAACATGTCAGGGCTTGCAAGTCAAACTCACATTTTTGCTTCTTATTTGTTATGTAAATACTGTAAACATCATGAACCATTTATTTAATCATTCATAGATTAGTATTTTGTACAAATTTATTTTCACTGTCAGGATTTGCTTATTTCTTAATATAGTTTTGTCATTACCATACACCAGTTATCACTAAGCTTATTAATATATTTGCAATAACGTTTTTATATTTGTAAATATTGTTTTCAGTTATCGTTGCCATTGTGTTAATTAATTCATGTCTGTCTTTCCTATGTTTCTTACACTGTATCACTCTCGCAAAATTTTTCATTTTCCCCAAAACGTTTTGAAAACATAATCAGAGTTTTGTTACCTTTACCTTTACGTAGATGTTTAAATTAAAACTGCTGCATAATTCACATAATGAATTCCTTATTTTACATTGGAATAAATATGGGTTTGTAAAATTCTGACGCATGATATTATACTTATACTGCAATTTTTAAATCTGCATCAACAGGTACCTTGTGAATGATTTTATAACTTTTTGTTCACTGTATTTCATTTTATTTAATGTATAAATCAATGTTCATTCTGACTTTATGGTAGTAACATTTTTATTTAATTTTGAAGAATAAAACTTGTTTGGCTGTTTTACTGCCTATAAATTTCCAAATAAGTTTTTAAATATTGTCATATATGTATACGTATTGGGTCAAGCCTCGAAGTATGTATTGTGAACACATTATGCAACATTTCAAAGGTACTTATTTTGAGAAATTGCTTCTGTTGATAAAGTGTCTTTCCATTACGACGAATGACATTAAATGACAATAGCTTCCGTTGGACTTGTTGTATTACTAGAATGTCAGTGGTTCTCTTGTTGTAGGTAAAATGCTATCAACAATATCGGGAACGCTCAATATATTTATAATTCTCAATTAAAATTCCTCCTAGTTTCCTTTAAAAGGCAACCACATTGAAGTGAGTGCCTAGAGTTGATATAGTTACATAAAGACAATATTTTAGTAGTGTAGAACCAAATACACGACCAGCAATTGGCTTGCACTATGAATGAAATGTAAATATATGAATAGGTAAAGATTTAATATGGTTATCAATTTTCAAATGAAATCATGAGTCGCTTAAATAGTGAGATTGTTGAAACAGGGATGTGAAATAAAATAGAACCGAATAAAATATAAGTTGGCTCTTCTTAAATTTAATCTCATATCCACACACATTACTACTAGTACACAGTACTAATACATTTCATTGATTCAATGTTATAATTATATACATTTTGTATCCATAGGTCAAATGATCAAACAAAAATGGCATCCTAATAGTTGCTCCAACATAAACTTATGTCATTACTGACTTGTTAAAAATTTAAACTGTAAGGTATTGGTATCTGAAAAGAAGAAAAAAAAAAATCTAAAAGAGGACAAACCTTCAAACAGTTAATACTTATTGTATGTTATGATGTAAGGAAACTTTAACATTAATAGTTAAATTAAAATGATAGATCAATTAAAATTTTAAATAATTCAACAAGATTAAGCAAAGATGGATTATTATGATAAAATGGTTTAACACGTTTGATTCTGATTTCTTGATAGGTAGGATATACCAATATAAAATTTAATTGCTATTTCTCCTGATAAACAACATTGACATAATTTCTTTTCTCATAGACGTACTAATCATTTCTTAATATATCAGATTGTCTGTATTTCAAGTAAAAAAGAAATCAATCTGGTTTTTTTTTTTTTTGTTTTGTTAAAAATAAAAACGAAGTCATGGTGGAAATATATCTAAATATGTTTCATATAAAAATATGTTTAACTGACAAATAATTTAAGACAGGTTTCTTTCAATAACCTATCTACCCGCACTTGGACTTACACTTTCAACCGATTGATTTTAATAATTTTGTAGTGGATAGCATACATTAAAGAGATATTTGATATCAGTCAGTGAATGAATCTCGAAATGAGCCTCCATGGAAGCGTGATCACTTTCATGTTTCGCTTACACAGGCGCCCAGATTTATAGCACTGTGCCCCCTGCCCCCCGCCCCCTCCCCCTAATATATGTATATATTACAAAATTACATCAAATGAATGTTTACAATAAACATTTAAATAGTTAATTGTTTTGAGACGCACATGGATGCTTACAATAAGCGTTTAAATAGTTATTACTCCGAGGCGCACATACAAAGGTATTACAATGTACATGCAAATGTGAATTATTTCAAGTCACATTAAAAAACAAATATGTAAATTTATAAACTTCTGTTCACTTAGGGAACCGTGCATGGCAATACAATGCAAGATGTCCGAAACGATTTAGTCCTTTAATCAACCGACACTTTTCCTCGGTCCCGCTCTTTTTTTTTGGTCAAAAGTTTAAAATTTACTGGCATAAGTGAGCAAATAAAATTTGCTTTTGGCCATTTATAATATAAAATTATTAAGTATATCAAAGACACAAACACAAAAATAGATAAACAAATACTGAACATTAAAATTCAAGAAACAGCAAAATAAAATTATTAAAGGTATTTTTACGGATAATCAAAGCTTCCTTTATGAATTTTGATATTTCATGTAACTGATTTTTTTTATTTTTATTAGATGATATCATGGCATTGAATTTATTTACTGTAGGCCATGATAAATTACCTAAATATTATTGACGTATACTAGAATATCTTGAACAACATAAAAAATGATATATTTAATTCATTTTTAAGTACGTCTAAGCAATTTTCATAACAAAATGTAGTCTTAAATACTTAATAACAATTTAGTTTATATATACTATTTATAGATGCATTCCAGTCTTAAATATTCTGATCATATAATCTCCTTTTTAAGCATAGGAAAATAATTTATATTAATATAAAATTCATTCAACAAGTTTGCATGTTTGAAAGAGTAATTCCAAGCACACATTTAGCATACAATCATATGCATACTATTACATACATACATACATACATACACATACATACACACATTTGTACATACATATGTTTTCCAATTTAGATCAGAAAAAAAGTGTCATTTTATGTTTAGAATTATAGTTACAGAATTGCCGAATTCATGTCATGGTCCCGGTATTTGCACATCTTTCTTTTCTCACATGGCTTTGTTTATTTCCGGTTAGCTTTTATCAACGTGTAATGTAGAGAAACTAGGAGTCACATGGACTTAACCGTGTCAATTTTATCAAAATATTGGGAGTAACTAGTGAAAACGTTTAAATGATATTCAGTTGAGTTATAAAGGAAAGTTGTCACATGAGACAATTCAAGTAGTATATCAAAATTTACGGAGTATAACATTGAATGATAATCACATCTACCAGAATTCAGAAAAGAAGACTAAGTCAGCAACTGTGATTAAATGTTAAACAATTGTTTTAATAAGAAAAATGACATAAATAGAAGTAAGTGAGGTTGATCGACCATACGACGATGCGCATTTAAGGGAATCAATAAGTAATCAATTATTCTACATGATTGCCTTTGAAGGATTGTGTTAATAACACCAGTCAAAAGAACAAGAATACCCTAAGTGGCAAAATTCACGGGTTAATCCTGCATGTGCATGAGGCTATAATGTTTTAATGGTCCGTCTTTTCTCAAGTCGCGCTTAGTCATATCGGACCAGTTATATACTTGTCTTTATTCCTCTCTTTCTTTCTCTAAGTAAACTATAAAACATACTCTTATTATGCATCCGCCAACCTCTTTCCTTCATATATACACACTGTAGCTAAAACAGTAGATTTACTAAATGAATAAGGAAAGTAATTGTTTTTAGTAAGATCCCCAAGCAGCATCGATAAAGCGCACACTTTCGAAAATCTGTCTATCTCTTTAATTATGTCTACCGGTAATTCAAATATGACAATATAAGTGATATAATAAGGATATTATAATATTAACAGAATTCCGTTAATGTAATTGTATATATTGTATTTTATCATCTTCAAAAAAATTAATACCTCTAAGTATTCATATTATTCAATAACCAACATATCAAATCTATTTTGTTTTTCGAGAACTTTTTGCATTTATTATATAAAATTCCTCTGTAAAATGAGACCAGAAGTGGCTCACTTTGTTAAATTTATTCATCCTCGCTTAAACTTGAGACTAAAATAGGTGGGATCATAATCATAAGACGTTGTGTTTGCCATATATTTACGCTCTAAATAGCACCATAAGACACTGCTATTCACCCACATTCTAAATCAGGATCAGAACATATATTTGACATATACTCTCGTTCTAAAACTCTATCAGAAGACGATATGATTTCAATATATTCACACTCTACTCTAAACAGCATAAGAAGACACTGTGTTTTCTATCTTCTAATGTTCCAAATCAGGATCAGAAGATGCTGTGTTTGCAATAAATTCACGTTCTGGAACTATATCGGAGGACGATATGATTTCCATATGTTCACGCTCTAAATCAGGATCAGATGATATCATTTCTTCTATATTCACCCCCTGGTCATTATCTGGCTCGGTTGAGTCAGGTAGATCTCGATCGATTGCGACCATCTCAATCATTTCATGTACGTTACTTGCTGCTGGATTCCCAGGGTTTTCTGTGTTTCTGGTTAGTAATCGACTACATAAGAGAAAAATATATATTGCTTTAAAAACAGTATACAGAAACATATGGGCTGTCGAATAAGGAAAAGCGAAATGTGCAAGTAAATAGACAAACAACAAAAACAACAACCAAAAAACACACAATATAAAAAGACACACACACAAAAAAATAACATCACGGAGACAGGATATTAAATAAAATAGAGGATTACCAACAGCCTTGTAAAGGCCAGTGGGCAAAAAGACCCACTGGGGTGCGTAAATAAGGTTTCAAGGGACCCTAATTAGCACTTTCTGAGGGTATATCTCTGTTACAAAAAATTCATTTGGCTCTTTGCCTTTCAATATTAAGGTAATATGTATGATGAACTAATATACAATGTCAATTAATCCGAATAGCAATTTAATGACATCATCAGTATTTTTTTTGACATTATCACATGATTAAAGACCTGTACAAAAGTTTAATCTTACCTCATACCCCGAGTTCTTCTCTTCAAAACGCATAAAGTCATAACAACACCGATGACTGTAAACACAGCTATAACGGACGCAAAGTAAGCTGTATGATTTTCGTCATATGCTGGAAATAGGTCCGGTATTGCTGAAATTTAACACAACAGAAATAAAATCAATTGCAAGGAAAACTGCGAAACATTTGTTATTATAGTAATAAGGAAATTAATAAATGCTACAAGGACTCCTTAACTGGAATCGGACTTTCGTGAAAAACATTGGATGAAATGTCTAAAATACGAGCAAATTCTTTCAATGTATATCAAGTTCATTCTATGACGTTTAAACATTAATAGCAATATACAAATATTTCATTATATCGTAACTGGCTTATGTCTATCGAGTTGTTAATATTCTATTTAGGCTATTTTTAAAGGAAACAATTATAATTTTAAATTTTATCAATTATGAAACGTTTTTCATACAGATTGTCATTTGATTGTAATTTAATACCATCTAATATATAACGTTATAGACACATTTTGCTTACAAACAGATATTGTTTCAATATAAAATATTATTTACACATGATTTATTAAAAGAGATATATCTATTAATCTAGAGCTTTTGCTTCTTGTTCTTAACATTCCCATGCATTCGTGGACAATGAGAGCAAAACTACCACAGACAAGACAGAAGAAAAGATTTATTTAGAAGGTACTGTGTCGTCTTCGTTATATATTACTTCTGGTGTTGATACAATTTTTCAACTAAAATAAAACAAAAATCATCAGCTATGAACTTATTCAAAAGATATCATGGATATAACGAATTAGGAAGAGACATGACATATATATCTAATTTTGGTTTTAAAAGTTAAATATCATCAAATGTGTAAAATACGATAGCTGGTCTTTAATTTCTGGATATTAATAGTTCCGTTGTATAATTTGATTTTCCCAAGAAATAATTTAGTTAAAAAGACATTGGTAGCATGAGGGTCATCGCCACCCCGAATCACACATTTCTAATTAACATTTGCTACCTTGTTACATTTACTGTCATTTATACAGTAACAGATGCGAGAACAGTTTTATTCGTATTGGATATTGTACTAATGGCCTCAATATAAATGATTATTTAATGCGATTTTAACATTTTAATTAGTCTGATCGGATAAGGATCGGTTAAAAAATATGTGTTGTTACTTTAATACGTCTTAACCTCAAAACAGACTAATCTCAATTTAGCAAGTGTGTTTTGGGACTGTAAGTGATAACTGGAGTTCAAACGAAGTCCTTATCGTTTATCCATAAGAAAATAAACCTGACCAAAATGATCTTTTGTTCAGATATGTTCATATTGCCGAGTGCTAAAACAGAGTTTAATTCCAAATAAATATTAATGTTTATTATGTAATAAATAAAATTAAACATTAAAATCGTGAAACACAAATAATGCGGAATAAATTTATTATTATCAGTATAATTGCAGTTATGCAATTTGGATATCACGTCTTACTAAAAATTGAAAATCATCTTGGTCACATGAGGGTCTCAACCATGCCTGTTCACACAGCTCCAAGTTACACATGCCACCTTTGTGGTCACATTGAATATATTTTACAGAGTGACAAGTGTGAAGACAGTTTTGTCCGAATGTTGAATTGGCAAATTCTGAAATAAGGCAAATTGGATATTGTCCCGCATTAAAAAAAAACTCACATTTTCAGAGTTAAGTTAAAAATATAGCATTTGTCTTCTAATAGGTACCTCATTTGTCCAAATGATTTTAATAGAAATTTATATAGTACGCGTTATTGATTTATTGCACTTGTGGTTATATTAAGATGAAACTTGAATCCAAACGAATATTAAAAAGACCAAAGAAATGTTGCTTTCAGACATGTCCATATTTCCCAAGTTCAAGTCCAAAGGAATATGAGTGTATACTAAATGAGGATTAATATTTAACATGAATATTGCGAAACACAGATATTACAGAAGATTAATTGCAGTACAACACTTTGGATACCACGTTTTATAAAAATGAAAATCACCATGGTCATTTTAGGGTCCCCGCCATCCCGGTTCACACAGCCCTATGATAAGGCCATATACATGGTAAAACTGACTGTCATTTACAGTGACGGGTGTGGGAACAGTTTTGTCCAAATAAGAAATTGGCACATTTTGAAACAAAGGAGTTTCTTTTTGTCCCGCCCAAAATGAAAATGTCACATGTTCAATGATTGGTTGACAATTATAGCATTTGTCCTCAAATTGGTATTTTATCTGTTCAACTGACAGCATTAAAAATGTATAGAATAGGCGTTGTTGAAATTGTGTACTTGTCTTTTGGGTTGTTAAGTGGAAACTTAAATTCAAACGAAGTTCTTACTGTTTCCCTAAAGAATATTATCGGGACCAATTTTTATATTTAGTTCAGGCATTTCATGGCAAAACACAGATAATACTGAATTATAAAATATATCATTTTAAGTTTAATTGAAGTAATACAATTTGGATAAAACGTAAAATTTAAATGAAAATCACCGTGGTCACATGAGGGTCCCCGCCATCCAGGTTCACACAGCCCCATGTCACACAGGCCATCTACATGGTCACACTGACTGTCATTTATACAGTGACAGGTGTGGGAACAGTTTTGTCCAAATGAGAATTGGGCACATTCTGAAACAAAGCATGTTGAATATTGTCCTGCACCAAATAAATATGTCGCAGTTTCAAGGTGTGGTAAAAAATATAATAGGTATTTCTTTTGTCCATATGACCTCAATAAATTGTAATAAATTGTATAGAATACGCGTTGTTGAAATTTTGCTGTTGTATTTAGGGCTGTTAAGAGGAAACTTGAATCCAAAAGTTTATCTTTAAGAATATTAACAAGACCAAACTAATGTTTTGTTCATAGATGTCCATATTTCCCAGTGGTAAAACCGAAGTTCAAGTCCAAAGGAACATGAGTGTTTATTAAATGATGATTTATATTTAACATAGATATTGCGAAACACAGATATTATTTAAGCTTAATTGCAGTACAACACTTTGGATACCACGTCTTATAAAAATGAAAATCACCATGGTCACATTAGGGTCCCCGTCATCCCGGTTCACACAGCCCTATGATAGACAGGCCATATACATGGTAAAACTGATTGTCATTTATACAGTGATAGGTGTTGGAACAGTTTTGTCCAAAAAATTAATTATAGCATTTGTCCTCAAATTGGTATTTTATCTGTTCATTTGACACATTAAAATGTATAGAATACGCGTTGTTGAAATTGTGTACTTGTCTTTTGGGTTGTTAAGTGGAAACTTAAATTCAAACGAAGTTCTTACTGTTTCCCTAAAGAATATTATCGGGACCACTTTTTATATTTAGTTCAGGCATTTCATGGCAAAACACAGATAATACTGAATTATGAACTATATCATTTTAAGTTTAATTGGAGTAATACAATTTGGATAAAACATAAAATTTAAATGAAAATCACCGTGGTCACATGAGGGTCCCCGCCATCCAGGTTTACACAGTCCTATGTCACACAGGCCATCTACATGATCACACTGACTGTCATTTATACAGTGACAGGTGTGGGAACAGTTTTGTCCAAATGAGAATTGGGCACAATGCAGTTGTATTTAGGGCTGTTAAGAGGAAACTTTAATCCGTTGAATTTCGACTGTTCATTTTGAAGAACATGTACCTTTGTTCAGACATTATAGCTGAGAGGTTAAACATATGTTTTTTAATTATTATTGTAGCTGAAATCAGTGAAGAGCTAGAAATTTTTAGTTGAATACGAATTGGAGGGTTCTAATTGGTCTTAGTGGAGCAAATATTAATCTCATGCAGACGATTTCCAAATAGCTGAAATATCGCCATAAGGGCTTTAAAAGTCAAGTTTAAAACTTACATTGAAAAATAGAAATTTGTATTTACATACATTTGTATATTAATATGGCGAAACAATTCCACTTAGCAACCTAAGGATTGTAGCTCATTCGACGTTTTTAATCAATATTAAACACATAACGTTCAAAATAATTGATAACGAAAACAAATATCATAGAATGATCATTATGTTGAAAGTAAATAGTGTAGGAACTGTTAGATTAAACTTTCACGTTAAAGTCAATTTAGATATACAGGTACCTCGGTCACAATAATCTCCCTCCCATCCAGCAATACACCCATATGTACAGAGACCGCTGATTTGGTCACAGCTACTATTGCAGTTCCTACTACAGTTGCCCTCACAGTTGTTTCCAAAGGTTCCGCTTGGACAATCTGCAACATAACCGATTTTACCCAGTTAATATGAAGAAATCTGTCGTAGACCGAACGTATGAAACCAGGAAGTATTTTTCCTCGTATATATCTGTCATTATAGCATTCTGTGAATGTATGTGGGTAGACTTTCAAATTCTTCTGTGTGTTATTTAATCAATACCAGGTTAGTCATTATTTATTAACAACACATCCAGTGTGCTTGCGGTATACATGTATACATGTAGTTTTTACAATTGAAAAGGGGGCAGCCGTGGCCGAACGGTTACAGTCGCGGACTACAAATCTCTCAGACCCTCACCGCTGTGGGTTCGAATCCCGGTAGGGACTTCGGATTTTTCATGTGAGGAAGCCTTCCAGCTGGCTTGCGGTAGGTCGGTGGTTCTACCCGGGTACCTCTGTGTACTCGGGGTATTCCTCCACCTGTAATTAGCTGGACGTCGCTATATGATTGAAATACTATCGCAGCAACGTTAAAACCCAATACAACAACAACAACAATTCAAAAGAGTTAACTTTTCTAAATGAAAATATACCCCAATATCAGGCTGGTCGTTAATTTCAGAATATTTTTCTACTATTTTCCTTTTATCTAGGTAAAGTTTTATTGAATATTATCTGAGGCATAAAGTTTGATCACAGTAAGCACGAGAACAACACTATTCTGTATTTATATATCAATATATAATTATTCGTGTTCTTCAGTTTATAACGTTTGAAAACTGTAACAAATGTTTCGTAAAAGATGTAATAAAATGTAGTAAAATCGAAATAAGCTCGATAATTTAGTCTGTTGAATAAAAGGCATGAAGTTAAGTAAAAGCAATATAAATGTATGTTTATAATGACAATTCTCTTACAGAGAAATAAGTAAAAATATGTAATAAGTGAACATAATGGTCTTAAAATATCTATTATCAGTTTGATAACATCCTTACAAAATAAAATACATAGGGCTATACCGATGCGATCAATCTTAAGATATGCTGTATATTGCTCTACACAATATGAAAATTCGTATTTACGATGTAAAAAAACGAATGCCAAAAAAATTCATTAGAACTAAATGTATGGCAATTGTTTAACTAATTAAGATGCAAGCTAATCCTACAAAATATAGACAGAAACATCTACACACATTTCCAACCTATATATTTACTTCCTGCATAGTATTCCCCTTTTAACTATAAAACTTAGAACCACAATCATGATTTGTACAAAACACACATAAAAAAGTTTCGTAACTATTTTACAGTAAGATGAACAATAATTGTTACTTTTACAATTTTATTATCTGATTATTTGTTATTGTAGTAATCATTATTATTATGGATTGTAATTCAGTTGAGAAAACCTGTAAGATCTGTTCTCAAGAAATTTGAAATTAAATTATTTCAGGAATGTTTTGATATTGTGAACTTAGCTTTGTAGATTTATGTAACTATATTTGGTAAACTTTATCATAACGGTTAATAACAACCCATAGACAATTTATAAATTAATATGTTTATGAAAAACTGCTGGCCCATACAATAAAAGTTTGATTCAAGATTCAAAAATGGCGCGATTTCTATATATTTCATTTTATTTTTCTGTTTAAAACGCCAACTGAAAAATCCTTGTGATTATCTTTACTTTTTCAATCCAGTTTAAGTTTTCAAATTCCCTTCCTTCATTTTATCACAATGATGAAGTTTATTAAAACATGGTATTGTTATTCTAGTTATACATAGATTCACTTAAATCTGGAGGTATAATACAAAAATCTGAATAGTCTATATTAGCTATTCAAAAATAGATTGCCGAACCTTATTTGTGAAAATACACGATATGGCTAATACATAAATAATACAAATTATTAACAAAATACGAGAGATAATCGCTTGTATTACCTCCATATACTTGCAGCTCACATATAATGACTAACGCCAGCCCTGTATTCTCCAGCGTGACATAACGTGCCATGATGGGGGAGACAAAAGTGTGGGTGTAGAATACTGTGTCTGTCTCAATTGGGACTGTTGCGCTGTCTCGTGTTGTTTTGTTCATGTGGACATAAATGTTTATTTCTGAAATGATGAAATGATATCATACAATTATGAAATCTTTTTAAACAACATACATATGACCTAAAGAAATAACAACCATCGAGCGGATTCTTATTTGGATAATTATTTTTACATTGACACCTCCATTTATACAGATTTCAGCTGATAAAGAAGTCAGATAAAAGAGTCGTAATTATGGTAAATTGACAACAATATACAACATGTCCGGTTTTGCTGATTACAACTCATAAAATTACTGGACAAGAATGAAAACATCCATTTTTGTTTAAAAGTAACACAGTTCACAGTTGGTCATTGACTTAGAATTTGATAGCATACAGACCTATGATCATGCAATGCAGTCTTCCATGGCCGTGATGTGAATGGTTTCGCCATCACAGGATATAGTGTCACAAACAGTATAAAATATATATTTAGAATTATAAAACCTATTTTTAAATTTCTATCTTCGTGAGCCGTCACATCCACTCTTCACGCATAACGTAATTTCAGAGACTGAACTTCGCTAAGACGCCATGCGAAATGTGTCACGTGGTACCGCAATCATTTGTTTCGGGGATACCGTATTCTATATTTAACCGATTTCCTCGAAGTGGTTTTTACGAAAACGTTCCGTGCAATGTGACCTACACTTATCGAATTTAATTGTTAGGAAACAAAGATTTTAATCACAAAAACGAAGAAGAGTATAAAGAAATATTTTTTCCAAAATATGTGAACGAGCTGCTTTAAATTATAAAAACTGAAATACACTCAGTCTAGTAAGCGATTTGTGATGAAGAGATTAAATTAAGCATTTTATACAGCTATAATTTTTCATGACTTTCATTAAAAAACGCAAATAAAAAATAACAACAACTGAAAACAAATAAATAAGCAAACACATCATGCTAAAAATATGATGCAAGTAGCAACCGGGACGGTTTGCATGCATAGGATGATCTGTATTGTGATGATATCATTTCTATTTAAAGTAAAAATGAGGTCATATGTGTTACTATTTATAGGAACTCATTTGCATGTAGAGTATGACATGGCGTAGCAGCCATGTTGTTGATGTTATTTTTATTATTTATAGTAAAGAATGTCATGTAGGTTACTATTGAACTTACTTGTAGAGTATGACGTATGCGTGGGTGGAGGTGGTCATTTGAATTTAGACTCTACTGTGTGTATAGCGTGGCGGCCATATTGAATTGAGTGGCGGTGTTGAATAAAAAAAATTATGAAGTACATACACATAAGACCTGTTGTAATATGAATTTTGTATGTATTAACAGAAAATCTGATCTTCACGATACCGGTATTAGATAGTGCTATCGATAACTTAACTATGTGTCTTTTAATTGGCTATACATTATATGAATGGTTTCGATACCAATGGAATCTTTGAAGATCCTGTTGCTACTGAAAACAAAGACAATTTATGATGTTACTCATTTTATTTGACACATATACAATTTGTTAAACACGCATCATGTTTCTTTTAATATACAGTCTCTGTTCTACAATTATATTTTCCCTTCTTCATTTCATATATACTAGAAATATAAAAAAACAAATACAAAATCACTTAATTACTATTTTGTAATTGTAATAAGCACTCGGGCAACCGACTTGTTGAAAACAGTCAACCGTCCCATCTTACAAAACATTTCCAGCACATATAGAACAATTATGATGTATCCTAGTACATAGTACACATAACCCAATGACCCTGAAAATCTGAAGACAATTTTCATATCTACCTCCTAGACATGTAAATCAAGTTTATATAAAAATTAACGGTGTTGCACTGTCGGCTGCCCAAAGCTGAATGACTTAACTACTGGAGACACGCACGGAGAGCACGTGCCTTACAGCGACACCTACCCGTATATATTTCCCGACAAGGGAAATTATTTATCTGCTCATTCATTTCATTCAAACGCAGAAAAATACATGTCCATAGTCTCATACATAGAAGGTTGAATTGGCCGGAATCCCTGGTGTTCTTAATCTTGTTTGATTTCGCAGGAGAACTCAAATTCTGACGTTTCATGGAAGTAGTCTTTCTTTCCTTCGGAGGAGAGTCTTATCTCTTGAGTTCTGATTTGGCCAATTCGACTGCGTGTGCCATAGGGGTAACACATTGAACTGTCGGTTCTTTAGGCGTACCACCGTCTGTATTTTTCTACAACGTAGTGCCCTTTATGATTAGGACGTAGTTTACCTTCCACCATGAGGAGAAATGTTTTGACCATCTATCTACACTCATTATTAGTTTTAATTTATGTCTATTGTCCCCTCCCTTTATTAAGTTATTTATCGTCATCATAACTAGATTCTGAATCTATATCTCCGTGACTAATGACATCATCGAACTAATGATTTTACTTCTTCAATACTCGTTTGATCACTTTCATTTTATCGTCTGTATCCAAAATTTCTCAGAGAATATTCTGATGAACGTAATCTCCTTCTAGTTAAGCTGCTGTTCTCAAAAATCTGTATACAAGCACATGAATTCGTTTTTATCGTCTTCAAAGACAAAGTCGAGGGCTTTTGAACGGGCTTTCTGTTTTGAGTTTCCTGCATTTCTATATTCGTAGTATTTTTCATCCCAAATTTTTTCCGTTTTCAAAAAAGCTTTTTTTTGTCTAAGGGTTCGAAATATTCATTAATGTCTTCCATGTAGTCTTGTTCGTCAATAAAACTTTCATTATCAGAACCAACATCGCAGGTGATCCTATCTGGACGGCCTACTTTACTCGCAGGTTCATCTTCATTATTTTCAGCTTTTCTTATCAACACCTCTGGACACCATGCTCTGACGTGTTTGTGTAAGGTACATATGTCCGAAAACATCGAACCATTGTCGTCGCTAGAAATCATGATGTTTTGCAAAGTCTCGAATGGTACAGTATCCTGTCTCTTTATGACGTATGATGGTTCCATTTTGCAATCTGTTTCTCTCATAAATTCTATCAAATTTGTGCGCATGCGTAGTGAAGCCGGTGTAAGTGGCTTTAAATCTACAAACAGATAGCCATAGGGATTACTTACAGCCTTTTCAAAAGGTCTTAATAAGTCTTGAGGCTTACTAGCGTACATTTGTCGGGCAAGGGTCATAACCGGTTGTATGTCTACAGGGTTGTTAAATAACACAAGATAATGGCAATTTCGTCTCTAGTTAGGATCTTTGCTGAAATACAGTTTTGGATGAGAGCGATGACCGATAGATTTCGATGGTGGCTACCTTCCGTGAATAAATCGGTCACTCTTTGGTCCTTCACAGCTTTCGTAGCCATGTCGTCTAATATGATTATATTTCTCATTCTAGGATCCAAAAACTCATCTTTTTCAAAGTTCAAAGGAACTCCCTTTTTGAATTCTATTTCCGGGTAAACGTTTCTTTGTATTTCGTCATATAACGGTTGCCATCTCTTGTATAACAAGATAATGCATTGTGGAGCGGGGTGTATTTTTTCATAACCCCTCTGTAGTAGTTGTGATACAAAGTAAGTTTTTCACGCATACACGTAAAGGGATGTTGAAAAACAAATTCCTGTCCATCAGTTAATGATGATGGTGACACATCCTTAAATTCTTTTCTGTTCCCTGATTTCCGAGAGCTCTTTGAGCTTCTTCAACTCTTTGAGCTCAAGGAGCTCTTTGAGCTCAAGGAGCTCTTTGAGCTCCTTCAGCTCTCTGAGCTCCCTGATCTCCAAGAGCTCCCTGTGATGTCGGTGTGTGGTGTTCTTTACAATACTTGTTCATTTTTGGCTCTTAGGTTAAAGGTACTACTAAATTTCTTACAGCAGAATGGACACCCCATGGTTAAAGTAGCTCAGAAATATACATAGTTTTATAAGTTCTTACGCTTCGACTGAACTGGAAAGATTCTAATTAGATATTTCCATAGCTATGAAAATTATTCAAATTGGTTAATAACTAAAGAAGCGAGGCTCAATTCTACATTTGATAAAGTCATTTCCGGTTTTTATTTACCATGGACTTCCGGTTAAGAGTGATCATAGAAAAGATCTTACTTAGATTTTTTCATATCTATGAAAATGATTCAATTCGGTTAACAACAATGGCGATACTTCCGGCTTTTTTTAATCATGGACTTCCTTTTAAGAGAATTCGAAGTATAGATTTCACTTAGGGCTTCACATAGGTATAAAATACTTCAAATCGGATAAAACTTAGAAAGATAGAGTCATTTTTACATTTGATAACGTCATTTCCGGATATTATTTATCATCTACTTCCGGTTAAGAGAATTAAATATAAAGATCTCACTTTGAGCTTTCTATAGCTATGAAAATTATTCAAATCGGTTAACAAATAAGGAAAATACTACCTTTAACATTATTCCTTTCAAAACAAAAGGGAAATCAATAAAATCGATAATTGACAATAATTCGTTTGTGTTCAATGTTCCATACTTATATACGAATGCTATAAAATTTGGTAAACTGAAAGAGGTACTTTTTAATTACGGTCGCAGTTCTTTTACCCCGCTCTAGATTTATGTCGGTCACACACAAACATGTGTTTTAAGTTAAAATCAGTGGGCCAAAAGATACATTTCGTTCGCACACATCATAAAACATAACCATTTTCACATAAGCGCAGAGTACAAAGTTGTTGTTTTTTCTATGAATGTTCTTAGAGTGATCAGATGGGATCATTTGTGCAGGAAATTTATATTTCTAAAATCTATATAGGTGCCATTAACTTTTTGGAAATTCTGTTGTTTGTTTGTTGGGTTTAACGTCTCACCGACAGTATTTCAGTCATTTGGAGACGATGTCTACTTGAGACAGATATAGTGCTGCCACACTGCAGTATCACGCCGTAGACATGAGGCGTGATACCACACTCAGTCACATTATCCTGACGACGGGCCAACCAGTCCTGCAACTACCCTTATATGCTGAGCGCCAAGCAAGGGGACTTAACAGTACCATCTTTTACGAGAAGTTCTTTTGTGTCATATAAAGATTAGATACTGAGGAAAAAAGGTAAGTGATTTATAAATTATAAAAAGCTAACTAACTCGGCATGTCCATTTCATTTCTAGAGAAAAGCCTCATCATGAACACATTATCTGATTTTATTTAAATAGCGTGTGTATGTGTGATCCAGTACGCCTAATAGGTTTATGGAGTATAACTTATTGTTGGTTGTGCAATTCAATGTTATGCCTACTCATGGAATGAAACATGTCATTATTTGCAAATCTGCATTTCTTTTCTACTTGGTTGTTGATCATAGTCATGTTTATTTTTAGACAAGATGTCTAGACATGTTCAATCATTATGTTTTATGGCATAAAATGAAGACATTACATTGGTCGGTTCAAATTATAAACCAGTTAATTCTGGTTAACTCTATTTGTACACTGCTAAGCTTATATACATTTCACAGAATAATTACTGGAAATACTATGACTTAAAATGGTATATCACGTGTGATGTGTGTGTGTGTCATGACAGAAAGAGAGAGAGAAAGAGAGAGAATAACATGAAAATGTATTTGTGTATACACATGTATATAATATGTGCGTGATCATGTGTATGTACTTCATAAAATTTGATTCAAGTTTCAGTATGAGAATGTGCTTATATACTCATATACAAACGCCCAAGAAATTAGGAGAGAGAATTAAACAAAATTACTCATGGAGGTCAATAAGTGTTCTCCGGAGTATACCATATTCAAAGTAAAACGATACGTGCATAGTAGTTAAGATGTTTTTTTTCCTTTCTGTTATATAGGTCACTGTGTATGTGATGATGAAATGTACTGGTGCCTAATTTAAATGATTTCATTATTACCAAATAATTCATTATGTTGAGATAACGTGTACAGATATGTTAAAAAAATATATTCCATGCCCTACACGTCTGAATTCAGAGAATTGATCTTCATATCTGATTGTTTTATGTTTAAATAACGTGTACAGATATGTTGAAAAATTATGTTCCATGTCCTACACGTCTGAATTCAGGGAATTGATCTTCATTTCTGACTAATAGTTTTGCGTTTAAGTAACGTGTTCAGACATGTTCAAAAATTATGTTCTAATATTGTTTGATTTTTTTTTGTTATATTTACTCATTGCGTGTATAGTCAATGACCCTATTAATATATAGTTTTTTATTTATTTATTGTATGATATTTTGATATCATTATTGTTTTAAGACTATATTGGTTTTGTAGAGCTGGGGACATGACCCTCAATGTCCGCGATTAAGCCCTATGACTGAATAAACAAGTCAGTTCTGTATATTATTGGGACTATCAATACCTCATAATCATTAACACCGCCCCCCGAATTCAATTTGGCTGCCACGCTATACACACAGTAGAGTCTAAACTAAAATGACCACCTCCAGCCACGCATGCGTCATACTCTACAAATAAGTTCAATAGTAACCTACATAACTTTCTTTACTATCAATAAAAATAACATCAACAAAATGACTGTTACGCATTGTCATACTCTACATACAAATGAGTTCCAATAAATAGTAACACATATAACTTCATTTTTACTATAAATAAAAATAATATTATCACAAAACAGATCATCTTTTGCATGCAAAACCCTCCCGGTTACTACTGATGCATTATAACAGAGACCTGTAAAAGAGATACACATCTTATTCTTTGCCCATATCCTTTATTTTCCTTTTTTTCTGAACTCGCGCGCTTACCCGACATTTCAAAAAGACCTGGAAACGAGATTGGATATAAAAGCGTTCGTTTTTAATTTATACGTATTTACGAAATTTTCCTATTGAAAGGTGAATTGATATGATATTGTTTTGGTTATTTTGTTTGATGACTTATTTGCTTGATTGCGTTTGACGTAAACAGACATAACCACACGACAAATAATTATTATCACGAGACTCCATCAGTAAGCAATCATTCTACATGATTGCCTTTAAATATTTGTGATAATAACAACAGTCCAAAAAAAAAAGAAAGAAAAAAAGAAAAAGAAATAAAAAGAAAAAGAATAGCCTAAACAGTAAAATCACAGGTTGATTTTGCATGTACTGGATGCTATCATGTTTGAATGATCCGTTATCTCGATCCTTTCTCATGCCCGTGCTTAGTCATATCGGGCCACTTATATCTCTCTTTCTCCTCCCATGTTAAAAATTGTCCAAATACTTTACCAAATAAGCTTCAAGTTCAATTTACTGATATATCTGAACTTGTTACTTTATAAATTCAATTTACCGGCTAAGTCATTTTCGAAATGTCCGGTACCAGTATTCTCTACTGAACTTTCAAGGGCCCGACGAATCGAGTTATTTCGGAAAGCTGCGAATCTCTTTCTTTATGTTTCTGATCATGAGAAATTACTATATACTATATATATCAAAATATTTTATCTCGGAAGTAATCAAACTTCAAGTTGTTTGACATATGGTGAGTGTTTTAAAAATTCCTAAGTAACTTAACGTTCTGGCAATCTAATACATTACTTACAATTGAGGCTAAAATGCTGCAAACTGATTTGAAACTGAGGATTATCCGTTCGAAACCCAGTAAGGTCATTTTATATTTCTATTCTTTTAACATGGTTTTCTGTATCAGTCATATAAAATTTCGAAAAAAAGTGTTTACTTTTATGTCAAATATAACTATTCGAGTTATTTTGGCTTATGCACTAAAGTAAAGTAAAGTACTTGAATTCTAAATTTCATACTTTTTAAATATTTATTCATCAATAAAAAAGCTGCAAACTTTAAAACACGTGAATGAACAGGCAATAAGTTAAAGACAGTACGCGTTTAAAAATATATATATATCATAACATTATATTAGGAGTTAGGATTGCTAAGATCTACACCAATGTCCACAAGTTGTCACTGATATACTAGCACTTCCTCTTTGTTTATTCCATTCCAAAAAGGCACAAAGTATCTATGGTCCTAATGCGATCCCGCATTCATTCTACGAAAAACATTTAGGAAAATCATATATAACATTTTGTCAACGATACATCTAAGTATGAATATGTTTTTGCATAAAATATAAACATTTGCACATCGAAGATTCATAAACGAGGACAGGGGTTCTTTGAAAACGATGATTTGAACTCGTCTTTAAGTTACCTGGTTAAACATGAAACGGGGAGAATCTGAAAATGTTACACTTAATTTCAAGTGCCCTTGATCCTCCCAAAATTCCAAGCTCCCCCATGCCCAATCCAAGGACATGAAGACATGCATTTGTGGAGCTTGAAAACGTTACACTGGAGAACGGCATTAGATTTGTATTATATGGTGATTTAGTTTTGCATTCAGGAAGTGTGTACATGTTCAGAACAGCTTTGTGTGAACAATACCCTACCCACATGTCAAATAATTACAAGTGTAATACAAATCAATTCTGGAACTTTATAATGCATGCCAATAACTAAATTGTGCTTCAACTTACAGTAGCTTAATCAAAGTAGTACCGATGTAGCATAGAACCCGGTTCGGTGAATTTATGGAACGTCTGTTTTTTTCTATAAACCTTAAGCGACACTAATGCCTATACACTATTAGCCCATATATATTCTGAAAGAGCATAGTTTCCAGATTCCAAAAATATTTGAAAAAAAAATTTGAAAATCACCATCTCCGATCAAAATTCGCTCCGTCCAGGAATAAATCGATCGATACCTGTCCGTTGTCGTTAATTGCCGGGTATCAACAGTCCGACCGGAGAAAAACAATCGTTTTTTCTCGAAAGCTTCTTTATTTTTCAGGAAACATTGGGTGGTTGTTTATTGTTATCACATGAACTTTATCAGTCTAATGCAATAGAAATATTGATTTTGGTAACGACGATGACGTTATTTGGCTACATTTATTCGTGTGGTAAATTATAGTTTAATCGGGGGGAAAAACAATAGCAGTTGTAAAGCGAAAAACAATCGATTTATCTCAATAGACCTGTACAAATTTTGATGTTACTTTTCAAACGCAAAACGTAACTTATATTTGGTGCATCTCTCCCTCTCAATCCCCCCTCTTTCTCTCTCTCTCTCTCTCTCTCTCTCTCTCTTATGAAAATTATCACAAATTCCTCTTTCTTTCTTTCTATCACTTGTTTCTACCGGATTTCTCCCTGCCTCTCCCGTTGTCTCTCTGTAAGAGCATTTGTGGAAGATATCCATAAATAACTAATTTATAGTTTGATTCAATAAAATAAAGTGATTGTATTTTTTGTATTCTAGTTACCTAGATCTACATTTATTTATTTCTGTACCTTACTTTCCTTTTTATGGGATTCTACAAGTCCAGGGACTCAATGTAGTCCCTTACATACAAACTAGCCTATTTTGATTTTCTCCAGAACAGATCAAACAGAACAAATTGCTATGTTCTTGGTCAAACATACAGCAGAAATATATTGTAATGGCACTTCATTTGATGACAAATATAATCAGGTGAGAAAAATCCGCAGCCAGAGCAGGCACAAACCAAGAATTACAGGGCGAATGTGAAATAGATTGATCTACAGGACTGCTTAAATGAATATCACACTGAAAACATAAGAAGGGTTACCCAAATATGCCGTTACATGGCCAAATGAGAAGAAAGTGCATCTTAAATTAAACAAATTATGATATAAGTAGTAGTTTACCATGTTAAATTATTTGAGCATATACACAATTATGAAAACTGAATTCAAATGAATGATAATGAAATCAATATTTAAAGAAAACTTCATCATAATTTTGCATTTTGTAATATAATTTGTTAGTTTTCATATGACAAAGCTCTATTTTGTCTGCATGGTACCTTTATTCTTATTATGAAAGTCAAGTTGAAGTATACTTTGTGACATAAATGTTGTAATGTACATGTATAGATACTGCTTTTGCAACAAGAACTTCTTTGATTTTTTTATTAATATAATTTATCTCATTGTTTATGTGAAAACTCACATATTGAGTTTTTTTTACAGGTGATTTAGTTAGTTCTGCATGGATTTTTTGGTCCCTTGAGCTGTATATGAACTGTATGAATTTACACATCTGATTGGTCTATGCAGTCATTGATGGTAACTTAGATATACAGTCAATCATATTTCTTTTCAAGAAACAGTCATATCAACATAGAACTTTGCAATATTACAGATTCAAACTCCCGAACTTACCACTAGTGGTCTAATGAATCATGCATGGAAATGACCTGAACAACCAGGTAAGTCTAAAAGCTTCTCACAGGAGATTGTTAAGGTTTTATGTTTGCTACTCTTGAGTGAGATCAGGTACCAATGCAATCCATTTGGCATTTGTGCTTCAATGAGGTTAAAAATAGGGTGAATTAGTACTTAAATTCATGGGAATTCTCTCTCTTTTATTTAATAAATTCTCTCTTTCCTTTCGTGAGTAAACTCTCCTCCTCCTCCCCTCTCTCTCTCTCTCTCTCTCTCTCTCACACACACACACACAGTGAGTAAATTCTCTCTCCCTGTCATAAGCAAATTGCCCTCGCCCACTCTCTTTATAATAAGTAAATTTTATCTATCTCTTGATGATTCTTTTCTTTCTCACTCTTTCCCTGTCTCCCATAAGTATACCCTAGCTCTCTCTCTCTCTCCTCTCTCTCTCTTCTCTCTCGGTCTCTCTCTCTTATAATGAGCGAAGTCTCTCTCTATATTATTATGAGTAAATTCTCTCATTCTCCCTCTCTTTTATGATGAGTACTCATAATGTCATATTGAGAGAAAACAATATTTCCCTTCCATAATGAGTTCATAACACATTGGAATGAATCCAAAAAAGTAATTATTTAGAAGTAATTTCATTGCAAATAACAGCTTCCACAATCCAACGTAGTGAAATATATGAGAATAAATTACTGAGGCAAAGGGCTTATCATCAACATTGAACAGCATATTTAAAGGCTGGAATGGTTTGGTACATTTATGGAGTTCTATTTCTATTCTTTTGTTTCAGTTCTTAAATTATATGTACATTGTAATTAAAATATGAAATTTGTTACTGTAAAAAGTTGTAATGAGTTTATTTCTATTTAAGTTTGTGTCGCAATAACAAGGCCTCGGACCTTTTACTTAAAGGGCAAATGCTCAGTATCAGTTGAGCTACAGCTACACCTTCCCTCTCCAGTTGTGAGTTTTGGTACCTGTTCTATGACCGGGGCCTCTCAATAACTGAATTCTGGAAATTCTATGGGACATAATTATAATCATAATCTATATGACATAGGTGTCATATTAGACAAAGGGATAGCACCCATATATGCATAAAAATTGGTGTCCCTCTTTCTTCCTCAAAGTCATATCTCCAACTGTTGTCATAAAAACACATACAATAAAGAAAATAATGGAGAAATTATCCTGATTAAGCAATCATTTGAGAATGAAAATAAATTAAAAAGAAGCTTCTCAGCCTTCATTTCTTTCTTGCTTTGATAATGAAACACATTAACAAATTTGATCTTATTAAAATAGATGATGAATAATCTCAGACTTATCTCCTGTTGAGGCATTTACCTTTGTAGTTCTATGTCCCCTTGTCAATTTGTCATTACTAGTTAGATTCAAACTTTGCACAATTCACAAAATTGACCACCCTGAGTCATTTCAATGTCACCTATGACCTAA
Organism: Solen grandis; assembly: GCA_021229015.1. Lineage (NCBI taxonomy): Eukaryota > Metazoa > Mollusca > Bivalvia > Adapedonta > Solenidae > Solen > Solen grandis. The sequence continues at coordinate 33,668,428 of CM037783.1, read as the reverse complement.
TTGTTTGTCTGTTTGTTTATTTGGATTGACGGTGACATGTTGGTAATCTTGGGTTTTTGTTTACATTAGGCAGGTATATAGTTCTGCATCACTGTGATATCACACCAGATATGTGGTATAATAACACATCAGTTAATCATTATCCTGAGAGTGGGTCAACCAGTACTAAACAAAACCAAAGAACATTATTTTTGATGATTTTTTATAACCATGGATAAATGGAACAGCTCCAACCACTCAGCCAAAGGAACTGGTTCTAATTCAACTGATTATGTAAACATTTCAATAAATCTTAACATACAGTCAAACCTGTCTTAAGCTGTCATTCAAGAGAATAAGAGAAGGAGGAGAAGGAGACTACTTAACAAAGGTGCATGGCCACTTAAATGAAGATTAAAGAAAACAAAATGCTAGATTGATAATATCAAAACTGACCATTGAATATAGGTTGACACCTTTCCCAATGATTCCCATAAACTTGAAAAATGGGTTCAACATCTGAAATAGGGTTTGGTTTTTTAGAAGGATTTTTAAGAAACAATGAAGAATTACCAAAATGCAGGATGTACATGCAGTTTGTTCAGGTGCACCTCAGTTATATCAGAGATTTTTTTTTTCAAAAGGGAACAATTAGAACTAATCATAGGTATGAATAATGGATTTAGATATAATGTTTTAGCAAAATGCTTGTATACATGAAATACACATGAAGGTTGATTATACACAATACGAAACAGACATATTATAATTATGATGTATGCCAAGTTTGGTTAGGATAACTACCTTTATAACACATCAGTTGAAAATAAATTAAAAAAAAACATAATAGCCAATGGCTTTATTGTTTGTGTTTGACTTGAATATACTTATAATGTTTTGTTAGGGTGCATATGTGCAAGTAAATCATGTTAAATTAAGTAAAAGTTTGAATGGATGAAGAAAAAAACAACAACGCCAACTTCATAAGTCATAAACAAAAGCTTTGAAAAAAATGATGGAAGATGGCTCTAAAGCTCATTGAATACATTTCTGGAACTGAGAGTGCACCAGAGGTTCTTAGTTTGAGTCCAAGTGAGCTATGTTTTTGACAGTTTCCAGGATGTCATGTATTTCAACAAGAATGACCACATGCATAATTATCTGTGCCTGTGTTCAAGTGAATTGTTAAAGCTGAAATAAATTTTTCTTCAAATATTGTGAATATAACAGCTTAACTTTTAGCCTTAAAGGTGAAAAGTTTAAGTGGTCTTGTAGCTGCATTGGTAGAGCACTTGCCATGTAAGTGAGGGCTCTCGGGTTAGAGTCCTGGTTTATTTGCTTATTTTTCTGGACTGGTTACAATGTGGAGCTGTTACATTACTTATTTTCCAGTATATTGCTCCTCTTTGGATTATAGTTTGTTCTCTTTTCTGTGATTCTTAATTGGTTGGGGATTATGTATCGGCCTATAAGTATCCCTTATCGGTTAGAGATTGTGTACATGGTCCAGTTGCTCAACCCACAGAGCACTGGTAATGTAAGCAAGGGTTCAGAAAATTGAATCCGAGTCTGATTACACATTTATCTCACCTGATTACAAATTAAAATTTTTATTTCATTTTGACATTTACTGTTTTTGTAGATAGAATTATCTGTCCAGTTAGCTCAGTTGGTAAAGCACCATGGTGGCGTGTTCCAGCAGTTGTAGGTTTGGGAGAAGTGTAGTGTGTCTGCATAGAAATATCTGTCCTGGTATATTTTTTGTTGGAACTTCAGGACGGCAGGAGTCGTTGATTTGAGTCATGCACTAACAGTAGGCACATTTAGAATTTTCTGGTGCTTATTTTATATTCAGTATGTTGCAGTCTTTTGTAGTAACCAAAGTCAGTGGAATTTGTATAAACAAATCGGAAGTCGTATTAATTACTGTGTTGGCTGGAGTTTACTGTCACTGCAACTGAGACTATATAGAGTGATCGATGTCCAGCTAATAACATGTAAAGGAAGTCCCCAGAGTACACATAGGCACCCGGGCAGAACCACCAACCTACCACAAAGGAGCTGGATGGCTTACTCGAATGAAGAAAGTGACACTGCTAGGAATCGATCCCACAATTGAAAGAAGCAACGTGATTGAATCTGCAGTTGTAACCATTAAGCCACAGAGTTCTCAACATATTAAAATATAATTCATTTATGCTCTATTTTTGCATCATATGAATATATAATTATATGTATAATACTCAGATTAACCAAACACACACACAACCCTAATGGTATCTTTTCATAAACTCATAATATTCAATCTTAAGCATTTTGTATCAAAACTTTAAATTTTATTATTAAACCATATTTCAGTACTGTACACTAGGTACCGTATAGCAACAATGTATAAGAATAAGGGTATGATTCATTGAAGATCATTATAGTATACTGGTCTATAACAACGGATGTATCGTTAATGCATTTTGTAAACAAACGTGCGATTTTAAACACTACATTCTTCCATTAATTTCAAATAAATCAAACTGGATATTAATTTTTCGATACAAAGAAAACGATCGTTTTTTCCGATAGGAGGTCAGCAGTGTTTTCGATCGTTTTATCTCGACAGATAAAAGTTGATCGATTTCAAAGGATTCCGTCCGTTTATCAGCTGTTTCCGGTCGGAAATGTGTTATTTTCAAGGTACAAAATGCATGAAATCTCAGCTGATATAAATGTGTATTTTGTTTTGAAAACAAGAAATAAAAATGTATGTAAAAAATGTAGTTTTTAAAAAAGTTCATGGAAAAAAACGACGTTCCTTAAATTCATTGACGCGGACTATAATATCTGTACAACTGAGACTTTTCAATTCTCTTTATGTTTTCATTATAATTTTTATTGATTCTTGTACTGAATAACCTAGATGTCAGTTTCAGCTAGTTTTGAGTAATAAATACAAAAACGTGATAGAATTTGGAGTGCGGTGGGAGGGAGGGGATGTAGCTTTTTTTCTGAATCGAATACTGTGATCATTATTTTTTTCTCATTTTAATATATTTACTTTGATCAAAATATGGTTAGATAATTAATGACAAATGTATAAATATAAAAATAATTCTTCGAAATTGGCAAGCACAAAAGCCCGAAAATTCACGTTTTTGTGTACTTAACTGTAATTCATTACCATTTTGTTACCAAAAAAGAAAAAAACTATCTATTTGTTATACGCAAGTAGGTAATTTATCAAAACTATGTTTTAATATTTATATAATTTTCTTATATTTATTGCTCATTATCCTGTTACGATCTTTTAGAAAGTATTATTATTTCATTATATATATAAATGTTTATACAACAAAAAGATAGCGCGGTGACCATGTATATTCATTTTGCCTTTAAATTTAGGAAATTTCGAACCAGTGAGATAAAATTAAAAAAAAATATCAGTGTTAGAAGTGTTTCCTAGCATATCCCTTAAACAGACAGGTAAAGAGAATATGTCTTTGTAAAAGTATTCATAATAGGTAGGTAGGTAGGTAGGTAGGTAGGTAGGTAGGTAGTGGTTGATGATGGTAAGATACTCACTTCCACCTATTATACCGCCGTACACAGTGACAGTTGACACTGCATACATCGTGCCTAGGTCCACACGTAGCCAGTCATACACCGCTGTACAATAATCACTCGTGTAACTAGAGTACAGTCCGTCTACCACACGTTCAGCTGGCCAACCACTAAATGTATCATCCAAAGTTACATCCTTACCCAGTGCTCTATTCAAATCTGAAAGAGGACAGTTTACATTATTTTGTTATTTTGTCATTTTTCATAATTCTTTGGAATGTATTATGAAATAATGGTAAATGCATTTTTCTGTCAGAAATATTATTCATAAAAATTCATTAAACGGGGAATATTGTAAATACAACGGACTTGCGAATATTTAACATATAACTAGAAAACCATCGGTCTTTCACAAATCGGCTGGTAGGGACTTCCTCGATAAAAAATAGGGAACATATTAGAGACACAAACAGACAGTTATGAAGATCTAAGAGAGGATAAGTCAACGGCTACAACAACTCGGTCATGGGGCCTTTTGATACCCGATGGGTTGGCTGTCAAGTTGCCATAAGTAATTAATACAAAAAGCCATTAATATGGTAAAAAACGTTATGACTGATATATATTTACTCTGTTTGGAATGAAATCGTATTCAAGTTCATGCTTCTGAGTGATATTCTGATTAGTATTTAGACACACACCTTAATACACCAACAACACAGGAAACTGCAGTGTTGATTACAACACCAACAATTCAGTTTAGTTTCTAACTAAATGTCCCTTGGGTTGTTACGTAATACAATCAGCATACAAACAATTTGCAGGCTATTTATGCATATTTGACTTTTCATATTTCGAACTATTGTTTAGTAACATGAAGAAAGAAATGCGCATATCTTTGTATACCTACGCTAAGATCAACACATACTACAGTATTTCTCAACTGGACAGTATTTCTATTTATTACTTTTACTAATGTAAACACGTAAGCAGAAAATAAAAACTCTTTTCAGTTGATTCAATATGTTTCAGGTTCAGAAAGGATGTCTTTCATTTAGAACTATTTTGTATACATCCTTAATAGTTAATTTCGAATTCGAGGAATTGCATAGAAATTATTTAGGATATACTATCTAGTCCCCGAGGACGGAGCTCGAGAAATCCAAAATCGCATGTTTGAAGAATCGCCCATAAATTTATATAGAATAAGAAGGGCTAAATAAAGGGACCTGGCTTGTAGCTCGAGCCATCGCCGGTATTCAATGAATCGCCACATTGGGGAATCACGTAAACATCCTTATTAGTTTAAGTTAAATGGATACTGTCGCTCTTAAGTAACTCCTCCGTCATTGTTTTAGTATCATGATCCGTTAAGTAATCGTTAAATGTAATTCATGTAGCGGGTTTCGGGACATATGACTGTCACTTTGCGATTCAAACAAGTAAGACAGGTGACAAAATAAACCATAGAATGGATGATATTGTGATCCAATCATTAAGTTAGACACGAGATGAATAAAACATGTACTTATTTAAGTCCACTAAAACCTAGAGCATATCTTTATTATTCTTATTTTTTTTATTATAGTATCCGAATCTTAAAAGTTCAATTCAAATGGATCGTCTATCAAAAATTCGCCAAAGTCTGCCCTCACTCTGAGGGCCGATCAATACTATAGACGAAACGGTTCAATGGCGAATTTACAGTTGTTGTTATATTTTTGTCAGATAAAAATCTATATTTACGTTTTACTTTTTATAATTATATATACAATTTAATATCACTTTTTTATTTTTTCTGTTCTGTAAACGATTTCGCAAATAAACATACTATTTCTCTTCACTATATTATTGTTTTGATAGGAAATGCGATGTACGCATGTGCGTCATAATTTGCATATAAAATGAGGTCACATTGCAATTATTACGTCAGTTATCAGACTGTGCATTCAAGGCAAATTTAACGGCAATCCTTTCCCTAACAAAACACGTTTGTGATATAAATATATCTTCTTAAATCTTTATGCTAAATTTTAAAAATCAAGCACGTGCTTTTGTATGTAGATTTGGATAGAAAAAAAATGTTTTTCGTAGTTTTAGTCATTTTTCCATAACTTTAAATGTTTCTTGCAACATAGTTTGTATACAGATCTGTGTTTGTGTGGAACTTGTAAACGTATCTATTGAAGCATGAGGTAATGTCATTCTGTTATATGTATGTTTAATATAGCATTGCATATCAGTGTTACTTGCAGTCTCATCTTATGACAGATAATAAAGATTATTATTCTATATATATATATATGTTGTCGTTTTGGAAAAGCAACAAGGTGATATTTATTGATTAGGCAACGATAACGGTGGCCCGAGCTGGATTTTGTAGTTTGACGCATCTTTTTAAAATAAACTCTCGGTTACATGAATAAGAATACAACTGTTTGTTACACAAAATACAAATGTTCCACTTACAGATGTTATTTTTCGCAAACCTATTTAGCTATCTCCATATGTTTGCAAAAATGCAAAATTGTGACTCAGTGTTTATTAGTAAATAATTCAATGTGAGAGAGTTTAAGTAAGATACATGTATCAGAGAAATGAAGAATGATATTCAGTGAACAGTTAACTCCTATAAAATGCATTTTATTAAAACTGTCCATTAATAAAACTCTTAATATAATCATAATCTATTTCTGTAACCAACAGCTTCTGAAATAAAACCAACTTACTGATAGTACAGTTGTTTCCCGCCAAACCAAAGGCACAGCGACTCCCCGGGCACGCGCCAGTCACGGGATGACATGTCGCATTACCCGTACAGCGACAAATTCCGGCACAGAATCTACCAAACTGACCGTGATGGCATTCTAGAAGGAGAAGGTAATCAAAAATACTAAAATCTGTAGTGGTATAAACATTTCGTATATTTATTGAAAGGAAGCCTTCCAACTCGTTTCAGGATCTATCCGTTTTTACTCTATGCCTAAAAAGTATACATAGATCATCTTTGGTTTTCTAATTTCTTTTTGTCTACAGACAGATTGTTTTGTTAAATAGTTGTTTATTACCAAAGACATATATAATAATAGAATAAAACCAAAAGAAAACAAAATGTTTAAAAATGAATTATATACATGTATATTCATTTTAATCACTAAAGCCTCCTACTTTAAATATTGTTAGTACTTATTTCCTGTGCGATTTCGAAATTGCGTATACATCTTTCCGGAGGAAATAACATTAGTGTTGTTATGTTCACCAAAATCGAAACGTTTTAGTTTAACAAACTCGTTCTCACAAATGTATACAAGCTTAATCAGAGCAGCATATTTAAACAGCTATAAATCCTAAAATTTACTTCGGAATCTATGAAATTCATGAGATTCGGGAACGGCAATATAACTCGGAATCGACGAAAATCATGATATTCGGGAACGCCAATATATCTCGAATTATGTATGTTTCTCGAATCATTTCTCGGATAATCGCAATGTTATTTATAATATGTAAATTTAATTTAAATATGAAACTTTATTATTCAAAAAAGAAGTATCATATCATCATTAATTTACTTGAACATATATCTATTTATCTAAATAGATAATTTTAAATGTGAAAATCTGTGTATCAAAGCTGAATAAGAAAGGAAAGCGCAATATAGAAATTAATATAAAACTGTATACCTTGTTTACACATGTTCCCGGTATAACCCGGGCCACAGGCCTCACAATTGCCACTATCAGGGTCACACGGAGTCCCGTTCTCACAGTGGCCGCACATGAGCTGGCAACCAGGTCCATATCTGCCAGCTTGGCAGCCATGTAAGACTAGAATACACAAATAGTAATGTGGATAGCTGATTTTATGTAAATACGTTAACATATAATAGTATCTGTATTGTATAGAATCAATGATTTGTGAGGCAAACAGAGGTTGACTCATACTTTACAATACTTCTTGGTAGATGATTTGCCTGCAAAAGACATTTATCATACTGCATCGCTGCGATATCACGCCGCAGAAAGGTGACATGATGTTATAATAACTAGTCTATACCTATTTTCATTTAATGCGCGTTCGTACAAATATCCTGTATTTTTCTATTTTGCACGATTAACAGTTTCCTTGTTAAACCTTAAAAGATAGACACTGTAACTCGTGAAAAGGTTCCGATTGAAGATGCCCTAGATAAAGTATTACTATAAAGTTTCTGTTATCATAGGATCAATATGAACGAGGTATAGAATAAAAATGATATTTTACGTTGTTTTGTACAATAAACGGACTCATACACAGCTTGTTATTCGTCCAGATATATATCTGTAATTGTACAGAACATTGTCGAGAGGAATTAGTATAAATCGACGTAAAATAAATAAGTAAACAAAGTACACCAAACAATTTAAGATAACCGATTATAAGAATAATAACTCTAAGACTAGTCCAACTAGTCCAGTCTTTTGATTAGTTTTACAAGCTAATTGTCACACACATATATATATATATATTGCTGCAGTGCTACATCACTGCATCACTACGATATCACGCCGTAGAACGTTTTCTATAGCTATCTTACGTCCAGATGATTGGTAGAAATGAAAAACGTTCTACGCTCCATCGTTAATGATGGTAAAATATTTGTTTTCTGAGAAAAAAAATTCAACTGTAGGTCAAATTGCATTTCCGTTAACGCCACTTCGGCGATAT
>CM037783.1:33610090-33660090 GCA_021229015.1 Solen grandis | reverse complement strand
CGCTTAAATATAGAATACGGTATCCTCGAAGCAGGTGCTTGCGTTGCCACGTGATTACGTTTTGATAAAACTTCTGTTTTCACCAGACCAATGGTGTGTTTGTAGAAAGTAAAGTTAAAATGCTGTAATATTCTGAAATACATAGCTGTGTTATTGAACAAAAAAAAGGTATAGAATAAAATATGGTCATTTAACGATGTTTTGTACAATACACGGACTCGTACACAGCTTGGTACTCGTCCAAATACATAACCGTTCTGTACATTTCTATGTAAAATAACCTAATTATAACTATTAGACTTTACTATAAAGTCTGATCATTCAACTTCATCTACATTGTGATTGTAAAAGCAAAACAGACCAATGTTTTTACTATATATTATGCGTGACCGAGGTGTAGAAACCACCTGAGTTACTGGGCGGACGCTCTACCAAAGCGACTTCCGACACCAGTATTATCTTACGCTCCCAAAACCAAACATATATCCCCGAAATATAAATGGCATTTAGTGTAAGTTGTGTCTAAGTAATTTGTCATTTCCAAAAATGAGTGGAAAGGAAATAAAAATATATATGATAATGAAAATTAAAAGCCCATCGAACTTAATAAAAGGGTATCTAATTAAGCAAAACATATAATTATACTGTGCTTTTAAAAATGTATTCAAAATACTCCACCATCTTAAAATGGATTTGTATGTAGCAGAAAAAGAAATCCTGACGTAGTTGATATGTAACGTGTCCGAGGGATCTGCAAAGTTCTATATCAATGCAGCAAATAGAACTATCACTTAAGGTGATTAATACCCCGTATTTACCATTTTACGCATGTAAGGTGAGTGTAGGACGGGGATAGTTAAGCACACTTTTTATATAGCCCCTTATGCTTTATCTAAAACCAATAACTCTTTCAAAGTAGTGCTAATGTTGACCTCTCTTTTCAAATAAACGCATTTTATTTATTCTTTTTTTAATCGGCAATATATAAATTGCTACATTTCTCGTGCAGCCTGTGCTTATTCTCTACGATGTGTTTTTATCTCTCAGTCAGTAAATAGGTATTGTATACGCACAAACAACAACAAAACTGTTATTTAAAATACTGCGAGTTTCGTTAGAAGAAACTTCTCCTTGCAGTTGGTATGCTTTCAGCAGGAACTTCCGGTCGTCTCCGCGACTTACCCCGTGCTCCCAGGCAAAAAGACATGTGTATATGGTAGAAAAAACAACGGGTGGGGGGATTGAAGTGGGCACATAAAAATAGGGTACAGGTATTGCCATGAACACCTTAGTGTCCGGTCTTTAACCCGATAGAACTTATCCGCGATCTAATTGACAGGAGAATACACCATGTTCGAGACAAAGGAGAAAAATATGAGGGGGCTGGAATAAGACTTGCGATAGGAATGGGCCATATTAGCGCAAAATTAACAAGATGTGGTCACACATGTTAATTATAAGAGAGAGAGAGAGAGGGGGGGGATATACAATTGGATTAAAACAAACTGTTAGTCTATCGATGAACTCAATTTTAAACATTTTTTTTTGTGATTTTCGATTGTGAGGGATATCATAATCTATTGATAATTCTTACTTTATTCTGTACAATATAATGTGTTTCGATTTCGTTTTAAATTAATGCACAACTTACCCTGCGTTAATTAGAAATAGAGAAATACCTAAGTGATGCGTTAGAACATCGAGTGAGTAAATGCGCCCTTAAAGCTAATTATAAGGGAGTTTTATACATATCTTCCTATATACACTACAAAAAAAGATAATAGCCATATTACTTTCATATTTAAATGTTGATTTATTGTGAGTGAATACTATTAGTAGTAGTAGTACCGCACAAAGTTTAAAAACTGGAAATCTTTTTAAATCCATTAGAAAATTAAAGCATTGAGATATAAATGAAATATATGTAATTAGCCTGTCAACAACAACACAAAAAAAGCTTTAAGCAATAAACTATTCGCAATTTGTAGAAATTACCTTCCTTGTGAACTTTCAGCTCACAAACTTCCAGGCTGTTCTCATGATCCAATGTGACATACCGTGCTATCATACTAGGCGTCACTGTATAATTGAAGTATCGTATCTGGGGAGTTGCTGGTATCTGGTACAGGGGTGTACCTTTATTGTGTACCTCCGTGTGAAGGTAGACACTGACATTGTTTAGATCACCTGTGGAAATATTCATGTGATAAATTTAATCGGAAAGAAATAGGTTTGGTTAGATAATTTTTTATACATACTTAACATTCAGTTTGGAAGAGATGGGTGGCGAATATAAAACCTACTCTTGATTCGGGGTTTAACTGAAACATAGTATCTGTTGGATTGGAACTATTGATATCCAATCACGATTAACATCTTTTAGTCTGTAAGAAATTTAAATCTTTGTTTAGATTACAATTTCGAACAGGTAGTTATGAATGGTTTGATTATCTTGTAATTACCCTTAAGTCACGTTATCTCGAGTCACTGGCTAAGTACATTATATCAAATTGCATAAATAATTTTTACCAAACGAATAATCCAGGGTGTCGGTCATGCCATACATTATGACATTAGAAATCCTATACTCCTGGCCCAGGTCTACCCTCAACCAGGAGTATCCATATTCTGATACAAAGCAACACAAGCAGGATCCTAAATACTAACTGGTCTAACTGCCTTACAATTAGCCTTAAAACCGGTTATTGGAGTCACTGGCTAGTATATTATATCAAACTATATAAAATAATTATTTACTATACGATACATTCAGTTTGTCAGTTCTGCCATATATTTTGACAGAAGCAATCCTATACTCCTGGCCTAGGTCTACCCTCAACCAGGAGTATCCAACATTTGATACAAAGCAACAGTGGCAGGAATGATGGTCTGTCTGGACATCCCCGTCTACAGCGTATGCAGCTGAACTTAACGCATCGCTCCGACGTGTTGGCCCCCAGACAGCAAGATTGATCGCTGAAGTAGGGTTGTAAATTATAAATTACATTTTGAAATAAGAATTGTTATTACAACTCTGACGAATAACAAGTAATGAAAGGCATAAGGCATTATCTCGTACAATAACGTATCAATACAAATACACCATGAAGTAAATTACAAATGTGGAATTTAGTTATTTTGAGTAAATTATCTATACGCTTATATAAAGAATAAATTGGGCAAGAAAGAATACGCTTTATAGAAAAAATATACTTTTCTTTGACTTTGATATTCTTAATATAAACAAGTTACAGTTAAACATGATCAGTTACAGTGAAAATTTCTTCCAAAATCAAGGAGAACTTTTTTTCAGTATTAACGTATAGAATGACTTACATGATGACGCTATCCAAAACGCATGTGAACATGTACACGCACACCAGAGTCAGCAAAATTCCAAGAGCCATCTATACCTAAAGATGCATGTAGACAATTGATGATTTTATTGATAACATTGAACGTTTGATAAAATAAAAAATAATAAAAAAAAAACGCGCGGTTTGAAATTACTTCCGTGCGTTTTTTTTTGTTTTTTTTTGTTTTTTTTCTACACCAGTTGTCCTTAAATACGCAATGGTATTTTTTGGGCGCAATAAACGCAATGGAAAGGAAAATACGCAATGGAAATATTATTTTTAATGCGCATTAGTTTAGGTCTGTATTTTCTTTATAAATCATCATTTGTTGTTTATAATCGGAAAAAAGGCAATTTTGCGAAATATTTATCATGTACTTCTGTTTTAATTATGAGTGATATTTATACCGGATCGATAATACAAAATTCCATTGCGAGGTGCGGCACAATGGGAATGTATATATTAATGGCATTAGAAGTTCAGTATTGTATTAAGTTATTGCCTTTTCATGACATATTTTAATACAAATTCGATATAATCTGCAGTGGGTTTTTCAATCAATTTTTTAAAGGATGTTTATTTATTCATATGCAATTCGTATACACACAACACGCAACGGAAGTATTATATTTTAACTTGCATTAGTTTATCATTCATCATTTAGTCTTCCTTATCGAATTAAAAGTAAGTTTGTGGCTGATAAATATTCATTTTGTGGTTTAACTTAGATTTTGATAGATAAAAAAATCCATTTCGCGGTAGAGGCCTAATACTTGCTGCGGCGAAATGGAAAATGTATGCCTAATGCAAAAAAAAAGTAATAGGTTAAAGTCTTGCCTGCTTTCGAGTCTAAAGTTTAAATGACATTTCTTATGTACAATGCATATGTTATTCGACAAATTATTTTAATGGATGTACCTTTGTTCCTACGCAAGTCTACGGGTCTACAATGGAAATGTCATTGTGCCTCAGAATCACACGCAATGGAAATATTACATTTTATTCAGCATTAGTTAAGGCTTGTATATACTTTATCACTCAAATTGGTTTTAATGGAATAAGAAGTAGGATTGCGACTGACAATTATTTATAATGTAGCTTTGTTATTATGATTAATTCCCAAAATTTGCTTAATACTGCAAAAAGAAAAAAAATATTTGGTTAAGTTATTGTAACTTTCCGTGCCATGTGTTTAAATTTCATATCGAACTTACAATTAAATAAATAAAAAAGTTACCGCACAATGGAAATTTATCTTAAATGAGAGCGATCAATTAACATTTGTCAAATATGGAAAGTTAAGTATGCTTATTACTTTCTATACTTGATAAATAGCCTACAGGCCACGCAACGGGGAGGTGTATGGCCAATTTATATTATTTTTATTTATTCATCTATTTATTTTGTTTTGTTAAATTAAACAGAAGCTGATGTACGTGATCTGTCAGCCCTCTTTCTTTTCATTTGATATGTTTTCCCGCAGTTGGTGTTTTTAGTACTGTTCTTTGACCATTTGAGGACACGTCTTCATTCAGACTCGTCTTTTCATTCTTTGCATGTAGCATCTTTTCACACACACATATAATCCCCCATATTTCGGATAGGCCGACCTCAATCAACTGATTCAGATTTCATTATTCTCTGTAATGCTGTTACAAACGTGCTCAAGTCACTGGTTTTCCAGCTAGCAACATACTTTAATATATGGTTAGCACATCCAGAATTATTTGAGGTCCAATTTTCTTTTCACACACACATATAATAGATTATCTTTGGATCTCCATAGTTCACGGGTTAATCGATCTATGCCTGGGCATGTGTTGTGACTCTGGTAACAGATTAGAGATCCGGTAGTCCGTAAAGACCTTTCTTCCGTAGTTACGCTTTGTAGGGTTTATAAAATACACAAGTCCCTGTGTTGTTAAATAAATATATTTCAACACAGATATATCCAAGCAATTAGTAATATACAGTATTCAGTATAAATTTAAAGCAAGATATTTGACATCATTTACGTTAAGATTGTCCTGACAGACTTCTGCATTCAGAATCAACAATTATTAAAACAATTTACAGAATAAACAGATGTGTCAATCATGACTCAGTGGGCGGAGTCACTGGAAAACCAAAAGAGTGACAAAGCGGATGAACAAAACTTATAATGCCGCTAGATGACCAAAGATATAATCAATGAAGCCATTAAAGGTGTCAGACATTAAATTTGCAATAAACATATTAGTCATGACACGTGCCAGATATCAAAGTAATGAAAATAATTTTCATCTAAATACTGTACTTATTTAAGAAACACAAAATTAGCGAAAGATAAATGAAACTTAATAAACATAATTTGTATGAACATAATAATGTTAATAATGGAAATATGTAATGATTTGAATATACAAATGACACAGACATAACATAACTTCATACAAGTCAACATGAATTGTGTATGAAACATAAACGGAGAAATAGAGAGAAAGAGAAAAGATAAAAGAAAAATACAGAGTTGTAGCGCAAATCATTCGGTTGAATAATTTACCGCTACAACGGCTCCTTGAATAATAGATATTTTTATTATATACAAGTATAGAGAGCATTGCCACAGATCCCCTGATCATCCACTGATTTTCTGTATTAATTATATTCATTATAATCATGCGAGGATCCAGCAATATGTCTCAGGGTGTGGGGGGGGGGGGGTTCGAAAGCGATAATTACCATGTCCATTTCCACCTATGAAATTCACCGTACCTGGGGGAGGGAAACCAACTCTGTAAATTACAGTACGTTGGGGTGGGGTGGGGCGGAGGAGCCACCATTTAATATCACAGTACGTGTGTGGGGGGAGGGGGGGGAGACAGTACGTGGGAGGAAGGAGCAATCTCTCAAATCTCAGTACATGGCGCGGGTTGGGGGCAGGCCAAATCTCGGGATGGGGTTGGGGGTCCCCCCCTCCGAATCCTTGCATGTATATTCTTAAATTTTGTACATGAAATTCATGTTCTGAAATTGTCTTTGTATATTTAAGGTAAAATAGCACACGTTTATATATTGATATGTAGTCAGGAGCAGACCCTGGAAGTTTCAATATTCTCACCGATTATCTGTAATTGCTATTTTATTGCCTATTATAAATGATTTTGGGGACTGATAATTTCCACTGCAAACTTTCCTTTTTAATGTCCACACGCTTGCCGTGTCTGACTAATTTATTCGATGTGCAACATCTGAAATGTGTGGCATACTTACCGATGCACATGTGCCTATCGGTATACAGGTATCACATTTAAATATCATCAGATATTTTGCTGCCTTCTTTACTGGTGCGCAATTGAAATTTGTATGATTTAGGATGAAATTTATTTGCTTTTTTTAATTAAAACTTACTCTAAAACAATAATGTCTCGAATTAAAATAGAATGATAAGTAAATCTATATAACTATTTATATAATTTATCCACATTCATGTCATACATACAAACTTTGGTTGTGTCATTATGTATATCATGAAATGGAAAAATGAAACATCGAAAGTTAATTCAATCAAAAATCACAAAACACCAAAAAGCAATACAACATAACAAATAACAGGATCGTTTTTATTCTTAAAAAAAGGACGATTGTGAATTACATCAAAGCCTTATATAATACTATAAGAAAATTTCCATTTAGGATTTTGGCGATGCTCGCAATGGAAATTCCATTCCATTCCGCGAATAACTTACGATCTTGTTAGTAAAGTCACACGCTTGATATATGTATAATTAAACATTTGTAGCAGAAGCAAAAACAATGAATGAACATACAATGAACATTTTAGTGACAATCACAAAAACAACATAAATTAATTAGGGTCATATAACGATGTTATATACGTATAATAATGCAATGACAAAAGATTTACAAAAAAATATTCTGTAAAAATGACATTACTTTACATTCAGGATGAACCCTCTTGGTAGACATGTTACGTATATTTGCCTAATGTAATTTCAATCTAAAATGTTTCTTACACACAAAACCGAAGCGAAAACATGAAAAAATAACTATATCTATCTTATTATATATACATTATTAATGAAAATTCGATTGGTTCGAAGCAAAAATATATAGACCAAGCATTGGAATTTTTCATATCGCTAATAACAACAATTAAACAACTTAACAAATAAAAATGTCAACCATAAAATGACATTATATACATATAATGAATATAACTATGACTTAAAATGTAATATTAGCGTTTAATAAAGTTGCTTTGAAAACAATATTTCAATTGCGTGTTTTCTTCTTTTCTATTGCGCCTTAAGATTTTCATTGCGTGTTTAAGGGCAACTGGCGCATGAAAAAACAAAAACAAGCATCCAACAACAACAAAGAGAGAGAGAGAGAGAGAGAGAGAGAGAAAAAGGAAAAGAACGCACGGAATAACATCAAACCACGCGTTTTTTGTTGTTTTTTTGTTTTTTTTTTCTTTTCTTTTTTCGTTTTTTTTACGGTGTTTTCAAAAGGCACACGGCGAAGACGCGATGTCTCTAACAGGATTCCGTACAGTTATTTTTTTACCGTCGTTTTTTTTTTAAACTTATTCATTTTACGTCTTTTGGGAATCAATTTCTTATATGGGTTGGAACAATACTTTGCGCCCGGGAAAGTCATGAAAAGTCGACACCAAAACCTTCGGATCCACTGTTAGGTTTGTTTCCACTGGACTGTTGCGCCCTTTAAAGCGCATAAATCATTACACTATTTACCAATATACATGATAAAATAAATCATTACACTATTTACCAATATACATGATTAAATAAATCATTACACTATTTACCAATATACATGATAAAATAAATCCCCATTTGCTGAATGTATGCAAAGTCGGGTATTTCCATTTTTTATATTAAAACTACAGTTCTGATATATTGTTTTAAAAGTGATCGAAAAAGCGTTATTTCCCGATTCAAAAAAAGTCTTGTTTTAAAAGAAGTAATATTAGTTGAGATATCATGCATTTTATACCTTTACAAAAAGGTATTTCCGAAGGAAAAATAAGACGATCGATAACAGCTGACCTTCTTTTGGAAAATATTTAGAAAATATCAATAGTTGTATCAAGATGTATTTGGATAATCAGATACAGATGATAACGATGTTGTGGCTTTCCTTCCGGTGAAAATTTTATTCTTATTAATACTGGTTTACCATTTAATCGAAAGTATTTTTATCATTAGATTAACGCACAGTGTTAAAGACAATGATCAGAGTATTTGTACTTTTTTTCTAACCAGTTTTGGGTAATATCAAGTTTACAATTACAAAGCCTACCTAAAGGGGGAACTACTGACATACTGTTGGTCCTGTAAACGCTTTAGGTAACGTAGATTTGAATGAAAGTGACCGTGACCAAACATTCGATGGAACGAGCCATTTGGCCAGTCAGTCACAAAACCTTCGTTTTCTAGTTATATTGAATATTTAAAAATACACATCATAAACTTTATCATTCTGTCTGTTATTGATCCGAATCACGGCTTCCCAAACGTTTTTCTTAAAGAGATATAAGCTGTTAAAGTTGGCATGTCTTCGAAATTTGAGTTACGACGACAGCAGTCGGTAGCGACTCATGGATAGCGACGAAATCAGTTGAAAAGGTAGTATAGATAACATCGTCAACAGTCAAACCATTGCGTAATCGTAACATTCGTCTTATAAAACTGTATTATAAAGACAAAGAACAATTTGAAATACAGGGCGTAGCTAGCGTTACGCACTTACGCACGTGCGTAACACTGAATTAAACAGTAAGCATTCAGACATGCCCCATAACGATGGTAAAAATAGAGAAAGGAGGGTGTTATTTTATCTTTTAATTCCAATCAATATTATATAGTGTTTATGATAATGATAAAGATAAATTCAAATACCACGAAAATGATATTAACTTTATTTGCGTACTTAATAAACTTTAAAATCATTAATTTTCGGGGGGAATTGATTTTTGTTGATTTCTGGTGTGTTTTTCCACAAATATTAATCCCCAAGAAAACTTGTCTCTTATATAGACCTCAATGTTGCTATTTTCGCACCGTCCCTTGCCCTTTTAGTACTCAAAATCATTTTGGGTACTGTCTTATATTAAAGTATATCGGAAAATAAAACGTTCTGCCAATATTTTGATTTATAGAAGTAGAATACTGAAGTTTTGTTCAAGACAGTCAATGTCCAAAAAAAATCAGTGTATACAAATCTGCTGTCAATACGGCCGGTCACATGTTTATATCGTTCAGGCATGGTCGAGCGTCCGCCTTCGGGGCGTTGGGTCGGGCTTCAACCCAAAGAACGACATGCTGTGAAAATGATACTGATAGCTTCTTGCTTGTAAGTTGTAAATGTTATAGAACCAAGATATCGAAAAACATAATGATCCGCCCATTTCAAACACCTTTTGGTCAAAATAAATCAAAGGCATTCATAAATGGAGAAAGTAAGTCATTATTTCATATGGTAAATGAGTATCACTCTTGGATTATTTAATTAAAAAAATATGATAATAAAAATATTACTAGAAAGAATCATAGTTATTGTCACTCCACACCTCCTGGTCGCTTTCTACAAGCGTTAAAAAGGAGATTAAAAAATGGACCAGGTAGAATTATGGATTTTGGTCTGTGGACTGGTCTTAATCGCAATGTACTTACGTATAGGTAAGAATAATTAATGGTACGGATTGCATCCGGAAGTATTAATTACCTTGTTCCCAAATATTGTTTTACCAAAATCCGAAGCATTCGGCATTTGGAGTGATGGTTTCACCTTTGTTATGCTTATTAACTGTTGAAACGGGAACCGGGAACTATACTGGCAATTAAGATTTAACTTGCACATGGTGCAGTCATGCGTGGTCAAAACAAATTGGTTTAAGGTGAGCACGTTAGAGCATGGGATAATTAATGTGTTAAAGATGAAAAATACACATGTTCCAGCGTACTTGATAATAAGCACCATGCAAATATGTCCGAAGGGAATCAAACAATGGTCGCTAAAAATTATTTTGCGCATAATCTAACATGTTTAGACTTCGTTATTTGGTCGCTGGTCGCATAATAAAAAATCGTTTAATGGGATAAATTTATATAGTATAAACGTTCGGGCGGGATTAATAACGGTCATTTAATAAAATGGTCGTTTAATACAATTGGTCGCATGTACGATGTTGACTGTATCTTTAACAATTTAAGTCTTCCTTAATCAATAAAAAAGTGGCCATATATTGTAATATATTCAATCAAAAGTTATCTACCTTGGTTGTCCGATGCCCCTTAACATATCCATAAACTGTCAAGTCAATATCATGAATAATTATTGTGACACAAGCTGGATAGAAGCTTGCATGCAAAACTTTAACCAAATTTTCTATTGCATGCAAAACTTTAACCAAAATTTTTAAGTTCAAAAGGGGCCAAAATGTACATTAAATTCAGTCAAGAGTTATCTACCGTTGGTTGTCTGATGCCCCTGAACATATTCATAAACTTTCAAGTCATTACCATAAATGGTTTTTTGAGATATAAGGTTGATAGTAACTTGCATGCAAAACTACCAAACTCTGCAACGCCAACGCCGACGCAAGGGCAACTACAATAGCTCTCATATTCTTCGGATAGTCGAGCTAAAAATCCTCTAAGGCATAAAACCATTAAGAAAGATGCAGCATTAGTTGCTCGTTATCATTGCAATTGTGAATTAACTAAGAAGTTTTTTTGACAAGAAATCTCGAATAGTTTACATAGCACTTCATAGTATTATTGTTTACTTCTCTCTCGTTTCATGTATTTTTTTCCAATCGACAATTGTTAATCATCAGTCGAAATGGTTATTATTGCAAATAGATTTTCATTTATTTGTTTCATTTTTTCTTATGCTTACACGTTCCTTACTTCTATAGGCCTACATAAACTTTGAAATAACTCTAAACTTATTGTTTTACATCTCTTTAAGTCCACAATGTATTGTTCAATTCCGTTGAGTTTTGGAGTTGCTATGATTGGCAATGTGAGTCTATTCTGTTCGGGGAATATATGAATAACGCGGAAAATAATTGAAGAATTCTAATATGAAATATATTATAATAAACTATTAATTCATCGAAATTTGAATGGTAGCAACATGTTTCTTTTATTTGTTCATGTTCAGTTTAATATTTCTTCACATTTTTATCTCCTAAGATTTTATGATTATTTTTTTATGTTCCAATGTCTGAACATTTTATGTTGATTGGTCAAGATTTGCACTGAATAATCAACCTACTAGACACATACACGTGTTAAGTCTCAGTAATAAACATCAATAACCATAGAAACAGCAACATCGAATTCAACAATAACAACAAAAAGGAACATTTAATTTAACACAAACCTTGTCAATACTGGTGTAAATTTCCGTAAAAGATCATAAACAGATATTTTTTTACCATTATATCAAATCACCTATTTTAATGTATACAACATGGATATTACGTACAAATTTTAATATGTATATAAGTACAATTACCTTGAAAATATTTGGAATTATTCAAAGATTTCTGCAAATGCCTTCACCGAACTTGAAAACGTTTTCACTTAACACTGAATTGAACAACAGGACACACTCAAAAGGCGCGCACAACTGTTATGCACACAAAAGGAAGTTTTTCCTTCATTTATCAAGTGGCTAACCCACGTGGCATTTTAATTAGCTAACTTTCTTATTCAAGATGCCCAAATAAGGCGAACACCATATCTATATCAGATTTTATCTTGGTATATATAAGATCTCACTTTAAAACTCGGTTTTAGCTCGTCTGTTTTTCGAAGAAAAAAAAAACGAACTATTGTCGTAACTCCGGCATCCGCTTTGTCGTCGTTAGGCGTCGTCGTCCGGAATCTTAACGTTGGCCATAACTTCTCTACTATTCCATATACAACTTTCATGTTTGGTCTGCATATTCATCTGGACAAGGCCTATCCAAACATATGTAAATTTTTCATCTTTTGGCCTTTACCTTGAACCTATTTTTGCTGTAATTTCTGATAACTTTAAAATGCCTGTCATTTCAGAACAGTTACCAACAAGGCACAGATATTTCTCATTTGAATTCCTTGTGGCAAGACCTTTGATCTTTGACCTATTTTTGAAATGTTTAACAAAAGACTTTTACGTTGGCCATAACTTTTTACTTTTTGATATACATCTTTTGTATTTGGTAGGCATATTCATCATGACAATGTTTTTTCAGATATACCTCAATATTTTATCTATCGACCTTTACCTTTTACCTTATTTTGCCATAACTTTAGACAAGTTTTATAATAGATTTTTTTTTTCATTTTTTTTTAACCTTTGTACACTGGTTTGTCATCATATGAACCTGTGCAGGTGTGATTTTGTCATGATCTTTAGGCAGATAAAAAAGAACATTTTTTTAAAATGTCTTCAAATTTTACAGTTTTGTGTTGATTATCAAACACTCAATGGATTAGCAATTGTGATTTTTTGTTTACATATTTTACATCTTTGTGTTGTATACATTCTATTTCATGCATAGGTCAAGGTCATCCTTCAAAGTCAAAGGTCAAATTTAAAGGGTATGGTACTTTGACTTAAAATTAAAAAGGCTTACAGTTTTAGTTGTGATTTTCAAGGTCAAGACGAGCGTTGACACCCGCATGCGGTGCTCTTGTTAACATCTGTGACCCAGATATGCTACAAACCAGAATCATTTGACAAGTGTAAGTCAATGTGCATGCAAAAGTCTTTTTTTTTCGCAAACGCCACTTTGGGGAAAATAGATTAAATATGGAATAGGATATCACCTAAGCAAATGTTTGCAGTACCATGTGACACGTTCTGCAGCATGGCGTCTTTATCAGTTACAGATAGCGAGTTCGTAAGTTCGGGCTGTTAAGTGACTGCATGCACGAAGAGGAAATGTGATCACGCAGGAGACGGCGAATCTAAATATGCATAGTGTACCATTATTTATGACACTAATTAAATACTTATTAAATCACAGATTGCTTATTAAATTGCAAAGTACCATATCTGATTGTAATGGGGGGAATGTAAATTTCACTATTCAAAAAGTACCTGAACTGTTGTGACACCATGGCGTCACTGGTAACGTCAAAAAAATGTATTTTTTTTCTTAAAATGGCGTCGGCACAAATCTGAAGTTATATAATTCTACAAATAGTCTGGCTCTTTGGGGCCATATATTAGTGGAATCGTGCACATGGGATTGAAAGCATGAAACCTGATACACATTCTAAACTACCCATACTGAATATTTTTTAGATATGGAACCAAGTCAACAGCACCCCACGTTGACCGTGACGGCCATTTTGAAAGATGGGCGATAATTTCTTCAAATGCTTTAATCTTTCTAACTAGATGTAGTAAACGTATGATCTCTGTGTCTAAATATACATATTTGTGGCATAGGAAGCCATTGGGCTTACAATTAAGTCGAACAATAAAAAAAATCATAAAGAAACAAGAGTGATCCTTCGAACACATGTGTCTCCTGCTGAAGCATGATGGAAGAAGTGTGACAGACAGACAGAAAAAAGTAATAACTAAAATAAGATGTGATTCCAGATTTATGAACACTGTGTAAAACGATTTTTCATGCCAAGCCTTGTCCATCAATGTAATTTTATTTCAATTGTATGAGAAAAACAGGATAATGAATAATGGATAAGGATAATGAATAATGAATTCTCATTTTGAAAGCATAATTAGAACAGGAATTATTGCAGTATAAATAAGTGTGGCGATTCAAAATAAAAAAGTGTGAATGAAAAGGGGAATAATTCAAACACATTGATACCAGTGTTATGGATCTTGTCCATGACGATATCTCTTGTCAAGCTCTGTAAATATTAAAAATTTCATTTCAATTGCATTATTAGCGCAGGAGTTATTGCATTATAACGAACTGTGACGGTGCAAATATAAAAAAAAGTTTAAATTAAAATGGGAATAACTCAAACAAGTTGATATCAGGGTACAGTCGACGGAAACGTGATCCATATGTATCAATAACTTTTTTTATCGAATACAATGGACATTGTGTACAACAAGTGATTCATTGCCATTTAAGTACGTAACAATAGTAAAAAATGCTTGAACGAGAGATTTATGTTCATGCCTCCTCATCCCCATTCCCCTAACACATACATATGTACACTAAGGCACACAGCGACATATGCAAATAGTTAAAGTCAAAGGGTTATGGACATTGTATGTGAGATTTCCTCCCATCAATTTAACTATTTACAGAACCGAAATTTGTTTCAATAGCAAAAGTAGGACAATGGTTATCTTGTGGTAAAGAAATTGTGAAAAGGGGGAATAACTCAAAAAATACGAAGGCTAGAGTTATAAACCCAGTGCATGACACATTCCCTCATTTATTTATTTCCACAAATGAAATTTAATTTCAATATTATGCATCGAACGGGAGTTATCTTAAGGACACGACATTGTATAAAAGCGGAAAAAAACTCAAGAAGAAACCTTTGAAATAGATTATGCTCTTGTCTACTGCAATTCTTGTCCATAACGCCTACCCACCTATGAAGCCATAAGGTTATATGTTTCATCTAAATTGTACATAAAATTAAACAACGGGCAATCACTCCAAAACTATTATTTGCAGAATTAAGGTTCTTGTGCATTGCAATTCTCTTAGTGAGGTCCATCCACCTAGGAAGTTTCAAGGTTATATGTCTCAAAGTGCAAGAGTAATGCTTTATAAAAATAAATTGAACAAAGAGCAGTAACTCCTAAAAATATGTGCAGAGTCATGGTTCTTATGCACTGCACTTTCCCTCTATGTGATATATCAATCTATGAAGTTTCAAGGTTATATAATTCATAGTGCGTGGAAAATGCTCTTGACAAAAAATAATTATGAAATTAAAGAAAAGGCAATAACTCCAAAATATCATTATAAAGTTAAGGTTCTTTTACATGACACAGAGTTACAGGTCTTGTGCATGACACTTTTCCACCATGTGATCTATCCATTTGTGAAGATTCAACTTAATAGCTTTGATACTTTGTGAGCTATGCTTCTGAAAATTTTAAGTTTGAAATCTAACAAAGGGCGAGAACTCCAAAATTATGACGCGCAGAGTAAAATTCTTGTGCAGTGTACTTTTCCTCAATGTGACCAATTTATCTATGAAGTTTCAAGTTAATAGTTTTGATACTTTGTGAGTTATGCTCCGGATAAAAATGAAAAGGAAATGAACCGGCATATATCCCCTCCCATACATAACTACTAATGTTACTAAATATTCAATCAAAAAACCGAATGTAATATTTTTCAAACATTTACGTTGTGTGTGGTAGTATATTAAATACTTTCAAAAATCTTCTAGATCGTTAAAAAAAGCATTTTCCTTTGAAAAGATATTTCTAAAAAAAGTGTTTAAGAAAAAAAAAGAGTAAAACACTGAACTTAGTTAATCTACGTTTAAATGTGAGGGTAAGTCAATATCCGCAATGCTACTAGACCATTTACGTCATTAAGGATAAACTATGTTCACAATAAAACGCCACAGTCTTATCGTACATGTCTAATTATAAATTAATTAACACAAAAAATAAAGTAAAATAAACTTGGTTTCATCTTCTATAGTTCTGTAGATGATGGTGTCTCTTATACTTGTTAAAATAGACCCCTTGTACCCATTATACAGACGTGGTAAGCAGGTCCTGTTTTGATCAGAACTAAGAGTGGATCATAATCATCTTCATCGTAAATTTTGATTATTCCAAGAAATAGATGATGTAATTATTTTTTATATATTTACCATGTCTGTTCGTATGTTGTTACTTCGTCCATATTGTTCACACATATTCAAACGCAAAAAAAAAAACAACTGTGCATGTTTCTTTTTCGCATAACTATTGTTATATAGGTCCAAACCATTTAACATGTAAACCCTGTGATGCACGGATGTCTTTCTTTTGAATAAGTGGTACATCCGGCCACTGTTTGCTTAAGTTTTACGTAACGCCTTAAAAAAAGTGGACACGATTTTTCCGTGCACTGTCTGTACATATGAAAATTGGTAAAAAAAATGTCTCAATACTATCATCTAATTCCAAGAGAAAGCAAAACACAAACAATTTGATTTTTTTCCAAACTTGCAATGCCGCGACTTTCTGTGCATTAGCGTATTGAGGCGTTGATGATTCTTAGTAGAGGTGATTCCGTCGATGTTGTAGCATGAACATTAAATCACGGTAGATAATCACGGGACTTTTGTGGTAACGCTTACTGACATTATGGCGGACCGAAACCTTCGATTCAGAATAGTGTTATCAGCTAAACTTCATATCTTTTATCTTTATCTTCATGTTAATAGTTTTTTAACATTCTAAAATTCGACCGGTTTTGGTCCGCCATATTACCCGTTCAGTACCCGTTTCCAGACACAAAAGTCACGTGACTCCCTGCAAATTAAACAATCTAAGTAATCTTCGTTCAAGGTTTTAGCAATCTTGGACAGTTCGGGGGCGTCCTTGATCTAGTAGGTCTCGCGTAACTGACGTTAAATTAAAACGTCATTTAGAACTGACGCATACAAGACGTCGTTTCCAAACCTCTACTGTTACAGCGAAACAGTACGGTATGAGTAAAGACACCGTTCTTAGGCGTCTGAGCCATTTTGTCCGACCCATAAGACCTCTCACGACGTCATCTCGATGCCCGGAAGGAAACAACACTTACGTTGGCCAATGCGTCAGTTGAATAGAGTCGTCTTTTCTGACGAATCTAGATTTAGTCTAAGCCACCACTATGTAAGGAAGAGGGTATTCCAAGGAGAGGGGAGAGATTTACTGGCGCTTGTGTTGTAGAGAGAACAAGGTTGGCGGGGCAGTGTCATGGTATGGGGTGGAATCATGGGAGACAGGAAAACTGATCTGGTAATTGTGAATGGCACTATCAGCGCAGCTGAGTACATAAATCAAGTTTTAAGACCAGTAGTTGATCCATTTATTTACCAACATGCTATCGATACACTAATGCATGACAACGCACAGCAATATTTATAATAATAATCATCATCAGTATGTTCATTATAATTAAGTATTAATATTATTATTATCATTATTATGTCTTGGCAAAATTCTTTGGATGTTTGTAATATTTAAATCTCGAATGTTAGATTTTTCGAGCTATTTCTGACTCTTATGGATATTTTTTCCGTAATTGAGGATCAACCTTTTGTTTTTCTTTCACTTTCTATATATGTATGATTTCTTCATTGTCATTGCCTTTGTTATCATTCACACCAATTATTCGTTGAACGTTTATTCATTGTTTCAAGGTGGTAAATATATTGAATAAATGAATGTATTTTCTTGATTTACAACATTAATTTATGGTTTGTGTCTGTTTTTCACTATTTTTTTAATACTACTAGCAACTTTCATCCAGCATTAGATTTAATTTCGATACCAAGAAGGACATAAAGGTTGGAATTCTTGTATCGATCTTAATACCCTGCTGTTGATGTTTTTTTTTTGTTTTTTTTTGTTTTTGTTGTTTTTTTCAATTTGCCGGTTTCATAACAACTTAAGCTTTCTGTGTTAGTGTTCAGTGTACTGTGTGATTATCCAAATCATCCATTGCGTTGTTATTGCTGTCCGTCTCTTGTGCACACATATATTTCAAATATCTGAATCAGAAAAGTGGTATCGAATTTATATTTGTTGTGTTTTTTTTATTGAAACTGGTCTTTGTTTTTTTAAGCAAAGCCAGCGGAACTAAGAGCTAATCCCTTGCAGTCATGTTTAATGCATCAGCTCTCGATTTTTTTTTTAATTTCTGTTTGTAGGAATTCAGATTTAAACCTCGTTACCTTATGATTTACACATTCAGTTAATTTCCTTGTGTTGCTTTTGTGATGGAGTGCATTTATGAATTTGTGCATTAATTATTATAGCATTTTAGTTTAGTAACTAACCATATTGAACATACATAGCTTACAACAAAGAACTCCATAATAATATAACAAAAAAATCCATATATTATATATTTTGTGGTCCAAATAATAATTTTAAGATTTCCTTGATACCAGGATTATGGTCGTTTGACAGTCAGTGGTGATTTTGTAAAAATAAATGGCTAATCAAATGATATAAAAGTTATTTAATAAGCATAAAGTTCTTTAAATATCAACAGTTTTATGTGTGTCAAATTGCATCATTTGCCCGAAACATGTAAAATTAAACATCAAGATTTTGAGTCTACTACTTAAAGTTACAAAGATAAAAGCATTTGAAGAATTTTTCGGCCATTTCAGAATGGCGGTTAACGCATCAAGGGCTTCTACTGTCTATATCTATAATTAATAGGAAATGTTTTATATGTGTGCAAAGTTTCATGTTTTCAACCCAAAGTGCACGATTGTATGCTTAGCCGTCCCACTAATAGCTCTCATTTTTTTTTGGTTTTTTTTATTGGGGGTGGTGGGGGGATTAAAGAAAAATATCCAAACATCGTGAAACGGGAGGTTCATGGCATTGTGAAACGTCTTGAGAACACAGGCACTGTACTGGACGGGAGACAAACAAAGCCAGGTAGACCAAAGATTGTTTGTTTTGCTGAGAACATTGCCCAAGTGAAGCAAATATATCCCGAAACTACAATGATGTATGTTAGAAAGGTGTAAGAAACAAAACTTATCAGGCCAGCAAGATGGGTGTTCATAGGATATTGAGATACAACTTTAAACTCACGCCGTTAACTATTTCTGTTATGAATCATCTAAAGGAATCAGATTACGCTTTGTAAACAGGATGAAAGAATATGTAAAAATCGCAGGTGTACTTTTGTTAACAGATGATACACATTTTATTTGAACACAGATGTGAACAAAAGAATCATCCGATATTGCGGAGTGGGAAACCAGATTTTCATATGGGAAAAAACTACAATTCAAGATGATAATAGCACGGCGGCCTTACGTTCGATAGACATCAACGGGACGTTTTTCTTTGAGGATAAGTGTTGAGACCTTTTAACTGTTAACACTATCGCTATTTGAAGATGTACAGACACATTTTTTACAGCTCAAAGGAGAGAATGTAATAATAACATAGACAGCGTGTAGATTCAACAAGACGGTACCGCACAACACATATTCAAACATGTTCTAGACTGGTTGAATAAGGTACTAGGAGACGGGTTCATCTTCTTTAGAACAGACAAAGAATGGCCACCACATTTACCAGATTTTAGTCTCCTCGATTTCTTTCTCTAGGGTTACCTGAAAAAAAGTGTATATTCACCACTTCTCGCAAACAGCGAAGAGCTGAAATGTGTCTTTCGATTGGAAACAATAGGAATTGGAGCAAACTCAAGTGATCTGTAAGAGAGCGCTTGGACATGATAATTTCAAGGAATGGACGTCACCTAGAGCACATACTATAATTTCTGACGTTACTCAGATGTATAAACACTTGAATTTAATGAAGTAATACATATCATTAAAATCTTTACTGTATATGTTTTATCTTGATATATAGCGTTTACCAATGGTATTCTGTGTCAATAAGGTACTACATTTGTAGTTTTTGAGAAATCCCCCGTTTTTTTCACCACCACGGACAGTTGTATTGGGTAACCATGCGTATGTAGATGGGTGTTGATCGACGAATACACACATACAGTTAAAGATTGAATTCTTAGTCAACGGCGATCTGCGAACAAACTTTTTAACATCACAGAATTCTTGAAATATTTTTGTTAACGCACACA
Organism: Solen grandis; assembly: GCA_021229015.1. NCBI lineage: Eukaryota > Metazoa > Mollusca > Bivalvia > Adapedonta > Solenidae > Solen > Solen grandis. The sequence goes on along the minus strand of CM037783.1, from coordinate 33,639,915 downwards.
TTAACTATTTTTTTAATAATGTTTTTTTCTTTTAGACATGGAGCCTCCGTGGCCGAGAGGGTAAAGTCGCTGACTTAAACATTCACTCAGCCCTTCACCGCGTGGGTTCGAATCCCGGCAGGATCAGTCGGATTTTCATGTGAGGAAGCCTTCCAGCTGGCTTGCGGTAGGTCGGTGATCCTCCGTACATTCGAGGTCTTCCTCCACTTGTTATTTGCTGGACATCGCTCTATGACTGAAATACTGTCAAAGCGACAGTTAACTCAAATAGGCAAGTCAAGTCTTTTAGACCATTAAGTCCTTTCCTTTCATAAATGTATATATGTAAACAAACTTAGTTTCTAGTGATATGGTCAAATTTGAAATATAATTACAAAAATGTATCTTCAGGTAATCATGATTCTTTTCAAGTTTCATTTTAAGATCATAAATACTCGTAAATAAATAAATAAGAATACAGTTACATGTATTAGATTGACCTGCATCATGGTCGACAGAAGCATTATACCCCGATTGTTATACACTTAAAAGATGGAGACACCTACCGGAAAAAATCGGAAAGGGTCATTCTCGGAAAAACGTAAGACCGCTAAAATACACATTTCATTTTAGTTTAAACAGATTTTATTTCACACCTACTTCATACATAAAAATGATTCTCGGTGAATATCATACATAATAAAATACTTTAATACATTTTAACTTTATAATGATATAAATAGTGCTTAATGCAAACTAGAGAGAGAGAGAGAGGTGGGGGGGGGGGGGGAGAATAGGAATGCCGTGAAAACGGGGTAATTGCGACACGGGTGTGTATCAAATTTCCTTTCCATTTAAAAATACACCATTAACAAAGTCCCTGTTAACTTTTAAAAAGGGTGATTTATTATCATCATTCGATTATGAACATTTGAATCCATGTAAATATGATATTATCTATTGCTTACTTTTTAGTTAATTTTTATAATGAACAGAATAAGTTTTAATTATCGAAAACGCCCAATACACAGTTCTTATAAACACGTGTATACGATCATGAAAGCAACGATTATTTTCATTTTTGAGTTTGTCTACATCATCAATATATACAGTATGTCTGTATATCTATCACTAGTTTAATCAAGGACAGGAACTGCCTCTTCCATTGTTCTAGCTTTCAGTTTGAAGTATTTCGATGAACCGTCCGATGATTCAGTAAATCTCCTTTCTGTCATCAAGGACAGGAAATGCATCATCTATTGTTATAGCTATCAGTTTGAAGTATTTCGATGAACCATCCGATGATTCAGAAAATATCTTTTCTGTCATCAAGGACAGGAAATGCATCTTCTATTGTTCTTGAAATCAATAGGAACTCATTTTGGAGAGGGTTATTATCAACGAACCTCTGCTTGTCTTCTTAAATCGAATATGGCTTGAAATTGCAAATGCCCCCCCCCCCCCCGCCCTTATTGCCCCTTGCATAAAAATGATTGACAATATAAATTACATATGAGGTAAAAAAAGTGTTAAGTTCCTAATTCATGAAATCATTTTTGTTATTATGATAGCTTATAGAATTTAGATTTATTACATTTTAACACTTTTATCACCTCCTGGAAGAAATATATTCTTAAAATCATAATTTCAAGTGAATGACGTGGACTTGGCTATAGTCTGGGACGGGTCAGATTCTATCCTAGACAAATCACGAAACATTTCCTGTAGACTTCTTAATCCGAAAATGATATGTAAGAATCAATGCTTATAGTGTAAAATCATATCAAAAATAATTACTGATTGTCAAAACAAAATAATATATAACATCATATGACAAAACCCTATATAGATTTTATTGCCAAATACAAACAAATGCATTATTCATATGTGTATACAATATTTGCGATACTATATTTAACTTCCGTCAGTAGAATACAGTTACAAAGAAACATTTGGCATACACATACATACATACATACATACATACATATCTATGCAGTAATAAGACATAATGTTTTCCAATTTCAATAAATGATAAAATAAATGCAATTTTATACTAGGATAATAGTATAAAAATTGCCGTGTTAATGTCTTAGTGCTGGGTGTTGCACAGTTTTGTTTCGTCACTTGGCTTTGTTTATTTTTGGTTAGCTTTTATCCACGTGTGGAGTAGAGAAATTGAGAGTTATATGGACTTTACAGTGTCAAGTTTATCATTGTATTGGGAGTAATTAGTAATATCGTTTATATGGCATTCAGTTGAGTTATAAAGGCAGGTTGTCAAATAAGGCAATTTAAATATCATATCAAAATTTACGGAGCATTTCAACATTGTCCAAAATGATTGGATCATCACCATATCAACCAGAATGCAGATCAGTAGACTGTTTCAGCAATTGTGAATACTATTGTTAAGCCCTTCAATGTATTCTGTGAGTATCTAACCATAATGTGACCAAATTATATATCTATTATTTTTTACGTGTTATTATCTGGATACTTGTGATTACATCTTTCATTTAAGATCAACGTCCCCACAATTTTGATTTATATCAGAGGACAGAAGACAATTACATTCTTTCCATCAGTTTTTCTATAACCATTACCTGTCACTATTATCTGACCTGCTTATCTATTAATATTTCTATTAATGATATGATACAATCGTGTCTATCTTATCCGGCAACGAAATGTGAGATAAAACAAATCCATATCCTGATCATGTTATCCCATATACATTTCCATCTTTCCCGAAAGCGAAACTTAAATATGAAAAATGATACTAATCAATATAATGCACATGTATATCTATATTTACACACAAACACACACACATACATACATACATACATACATACATACATACATACATACATATCTCAGCACATATGTGCACACGTACATCAAACATGGTATTCAAGTATACATGAGTAAGGGGAATATATGGAAAACTAGTTATAATATATTTGATTACTGTGTTCAAATGATTTGTACATATATTTATAAATTTGTATTAATCTATTGACTTTCTGACATGAGAATTTCAGAAAAAAAAAAATTTTTTTCCACTAATACTTTTTAATATATTTCTTCCGTAAATTAACATACATTGGATATTCAAATAAAAAGTGAAATTCGTCTTGTATAGAATTGCATAGTATTGCATAAATGACATTTTTTATCCTGATATAGTATTTTATCTTGTTTATGCCATCGTCCGGCTTCTACTTTTAACCTATGAAACCCTAAAACGTGCAAGAGATTTTCTATATTTTACAATATTGACAAATTTCATTTAGGGTTGTAATCTAAAATCCAAATAAAGTATATATGATTTAACTCTAGATGAATTTCTTAGTTCTGATGGCCAATTTTGAATAACATTATCTTTTAAACGTTGTTTAAAGAGATTAATAAATATATTCATGTTACCAATATTTTGATATGACCATATATCTTTAAAACCAAGCGATTCAAAAACATTTCTAACTGATTTAACCCAAAAATTGCATTCGGGGTAACCTTCTAAATCAACTATCATCATATTATACAAAATTTTGATATATTTACTATTATTTCTTTGTTGAATGTTTAAACGATATTTGATTACATTTACAATACGATAACTCAGCAGATTTGTACGCCCTGCCTCTCTATAAATAAAACCCCTAACAATTCTTCAAGAAATTTCAAATAAACTCTTTCGATTTTTAGAGCTTCATTTAGTCCTCGTATTTCACACCCGTAATTTAAAATTAGAACAATAAGTTTATCAAGTAATTATCAATGATGTTTTACGGAATTTCCTATAAACTTATCAAAATCTGATTTTAAAGTTTTGTAAATTTCCTTTAAAGCTTGCTATTGCAGCATATGTGTCAGTAAAAAAAGCGACCTTTGAAAATACAATTCCCAAATAGTAAAAATGTTTAACAATTTCAATAATATTTCCCATATACATACATTTCATACCCTTTTTATTTTGTCAACTATTTAAATATAATTTTGTTTTTAATTCATAATCACAGTTTCACACGTATTTAACAATTAGTATAGTTTATAAGTATAATCACATGATGTACCTTCTCTGTTTCTGAAATGAAACTTATCAAGAATCTGATATTTACAATGACTTTTAATGCTCAATATCAAACACTTCAAAGTATTTCAATAAAAAACGCTCTTCAATATCAATTCAAATAGTGAAAAATAACAGTTGATAATGATTCCCTCTTATTACATCTATTCATTAACTTTTATTTTGGTTTCACACTATTCATGTTTATATATAATATTGTTTTATCTAACACCAAACATCAGAGTTTTACCAAATCTTGAACATATTTAAACAAAAGCTATAAATCAATTAAGCTTGCACTTTTCTGACATATGAAATAAACATCGGATATCATCAGGATATTTATTCAATATATGCAACAGTATTTTTCAAATCCTGCTTGATCATTAAATATATCATACCCTATTTTTTGCCATAATTTAGATTTAGTTTATTATTTACTAAAACGTTTCAATATACTTAAAAGTGTAATTCACTTATAATATTCACCCTCTTTTTTAAGTCCTGCTTCAAAAAATCAAATCATACTTAATTCTGTATATTTTAAAATTTAGGTAAAAATTATCCATTCTTTAAACTCTGGAAAATAAACAATGTTGAAAGTTTATTAAATAATGCCTGAGGTACATACAAGAAAACAGACTTTTCATTACCATGTTAAAAAAATAATTTAAAGAGTAATCTTGACCTCCAGATTTTCCATTCTTTAAACATTTAAATGCATTAATAATATGTTCATGTTAATTTTCTATATTTAGTTCTTCAAACATTATATTCAATTCTCCACTGAGGTACCTTTCATTGAAATGTAACACATTTTCATCTGCCTGGAAAAGCAAAGAGTTGGGGTCATTAATCGATTTAAAATCCTCCAAAAATTATTCGGCTTTAAAATGTTTGACAATGAATTATGCAATGTACTACCTTTTAACAGTTTCCAATAATATTTTGCATTTGACAACTATGCTTTCTTTATTTTTTGTGTCAAAAATAGGCTTCTTTTTCCTAACAATCTTTTTATATATACTGCGATTGGTCACCATATCAATTTTATTTTCTTCACATTTATTATTTCTGTAAAATTTTAAACTTTTGTTTAAATGTTTAAAATATATTATTTTCTTTCTGTTTACATTCATCATCACACCACATCATATTTCCATGATGTATTGTATTTACACCAGTAGATTTATTTTTTTATGATATGATTATGATATGCCATGCATAACCCTGTCAAACATGTACGTATATCATATCATTAACAGCATTGTTTTTATTATGTAATACATCTTTTACTTTATTTTACATACCTGCATGGTGTTAAGATTCAATATATTGTTTCTAGTTTTCTTTTTTGCCATTTAATCACCTGTAAACGTATGGATTTTTCTCATGTATTGATCACGTTCTATTTTATCACATAACTTATCTTACCGCCCCCACTGTCGTCCTAGCTTGTTTCATTATCATCAGTTCTTCTCTCACGCCCAATCCGGTTTTCCCAATTCTATTTTTCGTCAATTTTGTGTTTGATTTTAAAGAATTGACTGTTAGCTAAGTTCGTATATTTGGAATCCTTCCCCTATTCATGGATTAAGATGGAGATATTCTGTTATTTTTCAAGTAGGTCTTCATTCACATTTTTTCTGTTGCATGTTTATTTCATTCACTTTTTTTGTGTGTTGTTTGTTTCATTCGAGGGGCGTGTCCTGTTGATATTTTTGAGACCTGAGAACGAACGTCATCATTTTCTTTACTATCCTGTGTATCATTACTATCTACCACTGTCATGTTAGAATTCATTCTATCAGCAGATTTATTCTCTCCTCTTTCATTCTCACCATTCTCTAACCCTTTCTGTCTATCTTTGCCTAAAATCTGATATGTTTCACAATTTTCCCATTTACAACTAACTTTACGGGATATCTTACTTGTTTCATTTCATACAATATAATACTCGCCCTCGTAACCTAGCAAAACATTGCAAACCAAAAATGAACTCTTCTTTTGTCATTAGTACATATCGTGCTGTCCATAGTTTTTCGTCCATCGCCGTGCGTTGTCTAACTGCTACAACTGACTTTAATTTACTTCCTCTCTAAAACCATTCTTTTTTTTCTAAATTAAAGTCGAAACATTAAAACCAATGACTTGATATGACTATTTGAGTTTACCGTCGCTTCGACAGTATTTCAGTCATATAGCGACGTCCATCTAATTACAGGTGGAGGAAGACCCCGAATTCATTGAGGCATCCGGGGAGAACCACCAACCTACCGCAAGCCAGCTGGAAGACTTAAAAAGAATGAAACTTCCATAGTGACGGCCATTTTTATTAGTCCATTTATATGTTTTCAAACTGTTGATCATTATGTAATGTAATGTAGCAAAGGACACATCCAGTTACATATATCAAAGACGATTGCTTTAAAAATGAGACTTCAATGGTGTAGGGCTTGTCATGTGTGATTATTTATATTATCTCAGTCCGATGGTTAAATATTGAATTTTCAAAGATAAATTTGTCTCATGTACATGACTTTATTTTATTTACACTCAAAACTCAATAGAACTGATCACTAGTATTAGTATATTTACTGTGTGATAAACAATAAGCACACATTTGCATGCTGTTTAACAATTCACTGTTTAATTTCAAGACGATATTTTTAACTAAATATAAATTTATTAATTGAAATAAATTGTATGTATCATATATTATCTTTGCTCTATCATTTATGTAATTTTTCATCCAAATTTTCTTCATTCCATCTGAAAGCAAATCTGAGTTCTTCATAAAATTAATACTTGGATATCCTCTAATGTTAATTATGGTGACATTTTTTATTGCAGTCGTTTTTGGGCTTTGTTAATGAGACAGTTTCATGTGTTGCGGATGAAAGTTTATACGTAAAACAACACTCAGCTAAATAATCCTTACCTAGGACTGACCAGTCAAAAAATAAGCCTTAAATTCAGGCTTAAACCAATACAATATGAACGACAATATTTTGATAAGCAGGGGTTCGAGTAAACGATTTTAAAGGGCAAATGTTGCAACCAGTATGCCACCGGATCTGTTAGATGGCACAAGTACCACAAATCTATTATGGGTATGTGCTGTAGGAAGACATTATATATGTTAGAAAATTAATGGTATCAGTCAAGGATGCCATGCAATATATACAAGTACGACCACGTGCAGTATTGCAAAATATATTCAAAAATCAATTTTAACCGTTTATTGATAAAACTAAAATAACGAGATAATGACTCTCAATTCGGATAGAGTACTTCGTTTTACTTACATTTTCATTGCAAGATGGTCCTTAACAAAAGCATATCTTTGTTCATTGCTTCTTTCCACCACGTGCATAATCGGTTGTCATCTAAAAGAAGCTATCTATATGTTCTAGTCAAGAAGTGATGATATGGCTTTTTTACTATTAATTTCTATATCATCTTCCCAGCTCAGAACATGATGCAAAATTACATGTATATTTTGATATTACGCTACAGTTGATTTCCCGTGAAACAATTCAAGTAATGAAACATAAATTATACACATACACTAATTGTAATATAATATTAATTTTCTAAGATGTATCACATAATGATAACATCACTTTCTGTGACGTTTTATCACACACAGTCACACAATTGTGCCTCTTTATTTGTCTATCGCAACGACAGATAGGGATATAGAACCTTGGATTATTTTCCTATTATCTTCTTCTCTTTCTTTGTTTTAGAAATAAAAGTGTTATTGCATGTATTATCACCCATTAATAAGAATAATTTACATTATATGTATTGCATATTTGCGAATGTGTCACTGAAACTTTTGATAGAGTTTTAGTACGTGTGTACATGGGCCTACTCGTATGGCCAAACAAGGATGAGAGAGATCATTTAACTCACTAAACGGATATATTTCAGCTGCGAATTTTAACCTATGGAATTGTGCCTTTTAAGTTGATTACTTGTATCTGAATTAATTCAGTGACGAAATAAATAGTAAATAAAGATTCAAATATTAGAAAAAATACTTGCATTATAAATTAAACCATTTGCCTGATGTACTTTTTATTTGCGAGAGGTTAAAGAGGAAGAAAGAGTCACAAAACCAAATGTACTGCTATGATAATCTCAACCACTCGAGTTCATTGCACAAAATATTCAAGATATATTTCCTCTGACAACAGCTAGATAGTAAGGTGTTGATATCAACACTGTATATTTAGTATGGCCATAAAAAAATAATTGTGTATGCATTGTGAGTAAAATTGATTTCTCTCCGGTAAAAATAGTGGTATTTTGCGGTGAAGGTTTGATCATATTTTCATTACAAATGGGATGTATTAGAGTTTCAAACAAAGAAAAATAGGCAAAACCTGGGACTAATATCACTAACCTCACTATTTCGCACTTGTCATTTGTCAGAATTTTATTTAAATACGATCGCGGCAGCTTTGTAATTTTTTGAAAACATTAAGAATTTCGTGATTCTTTGTATCTTTGTGTATTTATAGTATATTTGCTGATCTACTAAAAAGAAACTGGGTGTCAACTACCTTACAAATAATTTATAGATAATTATTTTCATTAGAATACCCTTTATAGCAACAGTTAAGGATGACATTTCACCCATGGACACTTTTTTTTCAGTTTAATGACAATTACTGGTAAATGTTATTTTATTTTATTAGTGAAACATCAAATTTAATTAAATAAAATGATTTAAGGGTTCACTATGTATCCACCTATCATTATATACCCTGTAAGAAGAATACAACCTGACAGTATTTGTTTCAAACATTATTTTTCTAATATACAAAAATTCAGATTTTACTGATTTCTTTGATGAATACTTTAAGCTACTAATCTTTGTCATAAAAGCTTAAAAACAAAAGTTCAGCAGGCTTATTCTTTCAGAAAATTTATTTTAAGTGTGTGTGTGGATATTTACTAAGGGGAAATTAAACTTGTGCATAGATAAATATTCATATAAAAATGCATAGTCCTGTAGACCCGATAATATTTCACAAAGGAATATCGCGTATGCACTGCAGTTTCGGTTTCGTCTTATCGTTTTAAACATCACCATTTTATGTACGTATCGATAGTCGCCATGATTAATGTGTACAGTACAAGTTCAATTTACCGCTAAGGTTTCTGTTTTAATTCATTCGTAGAACTGTAGAAATGTTTCGCGATAGAGTATTAAAGTGACTTATTCATTCCATGCACTGCTTTTATCTCTTTTTTCTCTTAAATAATTGTATTACTCGCATACATACCCACGAATCTTAAAGGGATGAATAAGAGTCATCATGTTGTTGATCTATCGGTGTGTCTGGCGATCTGTTGTATCTGTCTGTAGTACGAACATATTTAGGGACAATCTTTGAGGACTTTTAATAAAACGAGACACATAGTATCACGACAATATGTAGGTGTATGTGACATGTTTATCCTAATATCGTAGTCGTAGTTAGATATGATAGGTGTACTCTTAAAACTGTCAGAAACTGCAACTTCTGAATTCTCACTTTTTCTTACAAGCAGGCAGACTTGCCATAAAAAACGCCATCGTTGTTTTCATAAATTATGAGTGTTTTTTTGTTTTGTTTTTAATCTCTTAATTGAATATGGGCACACCCTTCGACGATCTTAATATTTATGTCACAGAGAGATTATATTGTACATATTTCGTTCGATACTAAAATAGAATTCCATAGATTAATAACTATATATTTAGGAGACTAGTGAATCAAGTGAACTCTGTAAAAAGCAATGTTATTTTGCAATAATTATTTTTTTCTCTCTTTCTTTAAGTAGGAATCGACTAACACATTAACATATTTGTTATATACAGACGACATTGCATATTTAATTTAATATTTTTGACTTGAACTTAGCTGCCTCTGTGATTATTTTGTTAGTGAGATGATTAGGAATGGAATTCTTGGAACATTATTTTCATTATTAGTTATATTATTTGTGTATGAAATCATGATTATTGATTTTTATGTAATATGCAATTTATAAATGTATTTAGTATATAATTTATATATATATTAAATACTTCCAAGTAACTTTTAACTTGAACATTTCACCTCGTTTGAATCTAAAATATAGATCCAGGAAATTGATGAAGTAGCTCCAAGTAATTCCGGTACATGCATAGACAGTTGCGAAGGATAATTTGTGAGTGAGGGCTATATAGGAATCACGCTCATCCCTGTCCTGTCACACCTCGCCCTACACTGACAAGGTGGGATGCGGGGGTATTTAACACCTTTAATGCTAGTTCTACTTGTTTGATTTTTTAATAGATATAGCATATCAATATTTGTATTAGCCTCTTTAAATAAGTACAATGTCTATAAGATAATTCACCTTGTCATTGAAATGCAATTAACGTATTTTAAAGATTTGGAAATACTTACTTACTCTAAACATAATTTGGCTAGAGATCATGTCATTTAACAGTCGTTATTTAAACATTTATAATACATATTTGGTTGCTAAACAACCAGTAATTTAAGTTCTTAAGAAACTGATGCTCTGTCATTTATTCAGTTACATTAAAGCATCTATCGTCATATATCGGTACTTTATCTTAAAGTTTGAAACTGTATTATATTATAAATAAAATTGTTGTTGTCCTGGTTACCGCGAATAACCCTTTCACACAGAAGATGTATAGCATCTGGCATGTATTGTTATTTCATATCAAACTTTGCTAAAAAAAGTTCATGAAAAATGTTACTAAGCTGGCCTCTGGCGAGCTTAATATCATTTTCATGAACGAGTTTAGTAAAATTTGATATGAAATAACAATTCAGGTCAAATTGTTTTAATCATATGACCTATACTGACAGTAAATCGCGATTATAACAACAAGCAACAAGCAATTGAATGAACGGACTGTGAATGAAATTACTTTTGTTACTTTTGCAATTAACACCAAGAAAAAAGTTTCAAGTAATAACTGAAAATAACGATAACGTGTGCATTTCTCATACTTTTTCAACATCATATGAATAATGAATCAAACACATTAAATCCAGCTGTTCGAGTTCAACACAATACGTGCGTGAATTGGAGTGATATTATTCGTTATACGTAACGTGTAAAATATAAAAAAATATGTGATGGCTATACGAAACCGGAAACAGCTGTTTGAGCACATGTCATATGATAAAATTGAACGCGCAATAAAGGCCATTTAAGAGAATTTCAAAGGTACTATTATTTATGTAATCTATATTGATTTTGTTAAAATATTACTGCTTTGGAGCTTAAACATTGAGCAACATTCGTGGATTGCCATGGCAACGAGCTTATCAATTTCAAAATAATAAAAAATGTTGTTTTATGTCGAACAATAATCTTATCTTTATCTTGCAAGTTCTTCTTCAAATTAATATTGAAGTTGGGCCATTGTTTATACTTAATGAACCTACCCATTTGGTTACAGTTAAATTTGCTATATTTCAGTGGTACATTGTCAAACTATACTCCTATCTTAATATGGGTGTTCAATGATAGACACATACGCAAATACTGAAGCTCTCGTCCAACATCTTCTATTTCCTTCCTTTGATATCTTTATCTGATTTGTCCATCCGTTTGTTCCTACATCCTGTTTTGCGTTCAGCATATTGTCTTAAAGACAAGACTGAAGCAATGCTTAGGGAATATAAAAATATTGGGCAGATATATGTAAGATATAAATGGGCAGATATATGTAAGCACTCAAAAACCCTAAAGGCAACACAAACTTCTGGAATCCTTATACAAAATACACACTAAAAAAGAAAAAAAAAGTCCATCAAATTACATTTAAACAACTTAAGTTTTTAAACAATTAGTAAACATTCAGAAGATGTCTTTGTAACATTCGGGTTTGTCATAAAATGATTTACATGTATTCTTAATTGTTAAGAATGGTGTGTCTTGTTTCTGTCTTCATGTGAAATAAAAAAATGTTAGGTTTCATAAAGGGCAATGGGGAGTTTATTTTCACGTTCAAATTCCTAATGTTATATATATATATTATGATCGTGTTTTCCCTCCAATTGTTAAGGATCTGACTTATAAAGAAAAAGTGAATAAACACGAAAATATAATTAACCAAGGATGCCTTCATAGCGTAGTGGTAATGCGCTTTGCTTCTCACCCATGTCCCGGGCTCGACTACTTACCACGCACTCGAAAGGGTACAGTGGTCGCCCGTCCAGACACGAGGACTATCTCCGGGTTATCCGGTTTCCTCCCACAGTAATGACCACATACGCTGCTACCAGAGCCATTGAAAGTGATTAATATCAGTTGTGAGAACTTGTTTCGATTTAAAAAAATAAAGTTTAAATTCAAGTGAGATAAAGTACAGCAAACCGTGTCAGATTTTTTTATTACCAAATACAAACAAGACAGTGCATAATAAATCAATAAGTTTGAGGTAAAAAAAAAAGATTGTTCTATTACCTAGACCTTTACAAATCTTCAAAACATAAAACCTTGAGTAGCTTTGAAACATATGTTGTTTCATTGATTTTGAGTCTTAATAACAAACCATCCCATGCCTTTCATTGACTCATGACCCTATATATTTAACCCGCTTGTATCTCAAATAATACTTGAGTAAAATAATCATTGTATACAACACTAATTTGCACTCTTAATCTTTTTTAATCAAGGTTTGCTACAGTCTTATTTTGCATGAAAACATTTCGTACTTGAAGCATTGAGACCTATCATAATTACTAAGTTTATGATAAAGAATTTGATACAAGAAAACAAAACCGCATGTTTTCAAATCGAAGCTCAACCTGTTGATATATATACGCTGTGAACCTTTTCTTACAAAAAAAAATCCAATGGCGCTAAAGGCTCCAACATCTACGTAAGTGTCATACTAATTCATTGTGATTACCAGGGTAAAATGCGAAACTGTTTTTAAAAACCAAAAAAAAAAAAAAGGAAATAACGTCATTAAAGACATAAAAGTTTGAAAACTAAAGAAAACAGCAAACAATTAAGCGCTTAAACTCGATGGACATCGTTCGTTGATATCAACAGTTTCACAAAGGTTTATCACAAAAGGTTTAACGTATCATTTAATAAGAGATGGTAAAATAATATTGTTATGCTTTATTATTTTGATTTCTCTTTTAGAACATATATATGCTAATAACAATTTAGTTAAGTTTTTGTAATTATTCTCGACCTTTTTGAAATAAATATAAGGAAAGTTAAAAAAAAAAACGAAAGAAAAAAAAATAAAGAGTTTAAGGTAGAAAATTTAAACGCATAAAAGGAAAAACAAAGGGTCAGAAAAGCATTAATTACCATAATGATTATTATGTAATAATGTAAAATCTTCAAGAATTATAGCAAACAAAACTATTAGGCCCCATCTAATACTTAGGAGTGATACTTTTAAAAGTAATTGTTTTATGATTATTCTTTATATCTATTATTTAAACTTAAAAATCAAGGATGACACCATTCTAAAATAATAAAGCTGAGTGAAGATATGTATTGTCAGGGAGAACACACATATGTGGAAAAAGCGTGAAGTAATGAAAAACTCTTAATTTTATATGTTTATTCATGCTTTAGAGGATGTGTCGATGTTACTGATTTTTTATGGCGTTAAGATATTGAAAACTGGCCATCAATGGATTCAAGATTCATTCCCTTCTCGGGATAGGGTAAAGCGTTGGGCCAAATCCACTTTCTGCACCTTGCTGTAAAACAAAGAATGACTTAAGAATTACAATTATAATTGCATGAAGTTTTGTCGACCTATTCTACACGATTTCATCATATAACGCAAGGCATTTACTCGAATACGCATCGCAATATTCACCATTTAACGCGGACAATCTATTCTGCTTAACAATATCCGTTTATTTTCGTTTCATTTTTAATCAAATGATGTTTATCAAATTGAGCAACAATTAGGATATTTAACGGGCCTCTGCAGCTGTTTTACATAATAGTTCATATTTTGATATCTGTGACGAAATTTCACTAGAAAGGTTTGACCACGTTTTCTTGAGTACGTATATGACTGTAAAAAGTTATGGTTATGAGCTATGGTTTAATAGCTGTCCTTTCTGACGAAACTCGCAGGTTGAACGCTTGTTTCTTTTCATTGTTATGATCTATTCAATCCTTTAAAAATAATCAGAGGGGATCAACATCACAGAATCTATGAAAATATATGTTTTTGTTTTGAGGTGACAATTACAAGAATATTGTTCATCCAAGACAAATTACAGTAATAGTAACATGTAGACTCCCGCCGTTATGTTTCCTATTAGACATAGTCATTCTATTAAATGTATGAAATAAAATTCTATAGACTATACAATACTGATTTTTTTTTACATTTTTGATAAAATGTATTATGAAATCGTAAGTATCATATGACATTGCGCTTTTCCTGACAAGAATCCATGACATAATGTAATGACAAATTTGAGAACCAAGTAGTTAAGTTCATAATATTTTTTAAATAAGTATAAAATATGTAATAATTATGGAGCAATACAGGTAATGTCAAGGTTATAACCAATATTGTATCCTAAGTTAGGAAATGAATAAATTTCATTTTATTGTCAAAGGAAAAAAGTAAACAATACAAAATGTATGATAGACAATTTATCTTATCCTGTATAAATCAAAATATACTCGTAAAATATCATAATTTGAGTTACCGTAAACAAAAATGAAATTTGATAAATAAACTAATCTAAACATCCATCGATTGTGCTAAATAGGGCGATATATGATCAGTTTTTTAGTTGATCGCAATGGACATAAATGCCAGAATATGGTCAATGCTATAGAGTTGGCATGTTGAATATTGTATCAAAGACAACAATATTGTTAAATCGTATTTATTCTTGAATAGTTTTGATGACACGTCTCCATTTCGTGCTTATATATTTGATTGATGTTTCTTAAATACACGACTATGTTGACGTGATGTAAGGCATGCCTTTTTTCCATTTACTGTTATTTCCAAGATCCATTCATATGTACCCTCTAATTAATAGTGTATACATATGCAAACATAATTTTGAAACCATTATTAAGTGGTAAATATTCATTCTTTGTATTTGTGCGAATGTGTTTTCTTTTCTTTCAGTTCAGGTTAAGGAAATACACTTCAATGCAAATTCAGATACTAAATCTAAGGGACAAATGGAAGTGTTTACAATAAGTAGAAGCATAGGCAATTTTTCAAAACAAGATACTTAAATGTTTGTGATCTATCAAAATCCTGAAGCATATCTAAATATGTTCTCAATACTTATTTTGCTATTTCCTGCCTACGACAGATATATTCAGAACATGAAGATCACTAAGTTGAACATTTGCTATGTTGACTTGCATGGCTGTTATCAGGGCGTTTCACCAGCGACAGGAAAACTATCTATGATAGTGTCAATGTTTAAATGTATCTCGGCTTGTGCATATTGGCATATCTTAAAAATTATCAAAGCAAATGAAATGAAAGATGTAATTTAAGAAAATGAAAGAAATAGGGTATTGCTAGAAACAGAAACTTTAGTTACATATAATAGAAAAGAATTATTAACGTAGATGTATAAAAAATGTAAAATCATTTTATTTTTACACATCATAAATTGTGTTTCAATTGTAAATATATCATAACTAATGTCTTGATAACAACTGAAAACTGAAAGCAAATAAAGTTTTTTTTTTCAACATTGCACAAATAGAGAAAGAGCAGGGAGGGGGGGGAGAAAAATATGAAAGAAAAAGTATTGTGTCGATGTACCATAATTTATTAACTAAGCACAAAACTGTAGTAAATAACTGTAATTATGCATTTTACATTTGGAACGGAATGTATTGTGGAACAACGGTTACTCAACAGCTACTTATTCAAATACCTGGCGTTATTCAAAATATTTATGTGATACATATTCCGCTCCTCCTTGTTTCTGCCTAAAACACCTTTGATAAGTCGATTATAAAGGATATTTGAAAAAAATGACCTCACCCGAGATGATTTTTTGGCCTGTATCAAATAATGCCATTGATTCTTTAACATTTATTCGAAGTCGTTGATAAAATTCTCACTTTTGACGGCGCATTGAAAACAGTTAAAATGCCTCTATTAATTACCGAAACGTGCAGCTTACAATTTATATTAATTATTATTCGATTTAATGCCTGTCTACTGCATTCTTATGGTAATAAAAAAAATTTTTTTGTTTTTTATGTGATATCCGTTTATGATAAAATGATACGATAGCACAAGATCTACTGAGCAATCTGGCGTTGGACACTGTAACAGAGGACAAACGGATAAGTTACTGGAGGAGGAAGAAGAAGGTTGAAAACAATTGTATATAGGAAAAAATATGCTGTAAAAATAAAATTTGAAAAAGGTGTCTTATTTGAAAAAATGCCTGGAAATATAACATTCCACCAAATATCCTTTCTACCAAAGAGGGGTACACACAGTTTAGAGTACGGAACAAAATTGAATGCTCATTAAATGGTTTAAGAGCACCCAATCGCAAAATGTGCAAGTCTCAGGGGCATATGCTACAGATCTTAAAAATGTCCAATGACATTGTGGCAAGTGCGGGGTAAGCAGAGGATTATAGTACTGGTTTGTGCAAATATGTTTGGTACAGAAAAATCGCCCCCACCTACCAACCCCTTGCGTGTTCTAGGGAAATAGGCTAAGCCACGCTGCTTCAATAATGTCAATCACCCCCTCCCGAATACCGAGCTGATGTATGGGTGACAAATCAGATATTCCGAATCATGAGTCAAGCAGCTTGAAAAAACCGTGAGCAGAAAAAAGGGGATATGGGTCTTTTTTTGATAATTGCGCTGCCCACCAAGATATCAAGGTATGTAAATAACTTGTGTTATCTAGTCTCTAAAATGTCATTACAGATAAAAGGTGCTGTACGCGACAATATCGGACCATAGACTGTGGGCGCTTAATGCCCGCCAAAGTGTATGACACCTTGGAAAAGTTACAGCAAGCATGAAGAAACGTCATAACAGACACAATAAAAACTGTTTATAGAAGGCTGGGTACGCCCCTCCTTATACTTATGTTCCGAACCCTACGGACTAATTCATCCCGAGGATGACATCCTTTAGCAAGACTGAACAGACTGTGTCTCAATCAGGATTCTGGCACGGGATTTCTCGCTGTGGAGACCAACTACATGGAAAAAATTTGTTTCTGACCCTCTTTGTCAGTTAAATTACCTGATTATCAAAAACTTGAAATAAATTGGTAAAATATATTCATTACATTATAATAATACAACAATATAATAATTTAAATAACTATATGAAATTTAACACAAATCGGAGGAGGTCGAGAGAGCATCGACTATAAAACAGAAAAGAAAATGAAAAACGCATGCATAATGAATTTTCAGTTATACATGTATCTCTTATTTATTCTCCGAAGCCTTAGATGATAACATGAAATTTTCGGAAGCTTTTTCATGCCCCAAATGAATATACATTTAAAATTAAGTGTCATTAAAGACAAAGGGGTACATTTAAATACACTAAGATATAATAAGAACTACTAAGAAAATACTAAGAACTAAGCAGATGGCACTACGAAATAAATTAAGAATGTTCTATCATTAGAATTAAGCAATTTATAAAAAAGACAAAAATGAAATAAATGCCTTAGAATGGGTTTATTTTTCAGTTAATTAAAAATGAAAATATGTAACTATCAGTCTGAAGTTATATGTAATTTGTTTCTTTTTCTGGCTCCTTTTTCGTTATTTTTCATGAATTCCACAGTCGTCTATTTCATCAATAGTTGTAAATATGTAAATGTCAATATTGTTTAAACCTCGTAAGTTTTTGTCTTCGCATTAAACAGTGTCCTATTTCCCTTATTTTATTATGGCCTGTGAAATAGTCAAAATAAATCACATGATCAAATTTTAATCAAGCAAAGAAATAACACTTTCTTCAGTAAAGAGGGAAATGCCACTAAAACAAATAGATTAATCAATATTAAAGTTCAAAACACCATGTGCGAATATTATAAAATAATACAATTTAAGTCTTATCTTCTAAGAATGAATTATATAATAATACATAAGTATCCTATATGTATTTAAATTCGAATTTCACATACTTAACCTGTAAATAATATGTACAACAAATCCATTATAAGATAAATTAAACGGATTACAACTGCAAGATAAGAGTAAATTTTAATTTCCATTATAAAGTTTTAGCTTTACAAATAGTGAAGAGGTATTATACACCATATGTTCTTAACTTGCATGGCTTTTAACATATTTGCTAAAGATGGATGGATTACTCTTCAGTGGCAGTTCCCGTGTTGACACTTTTAGGTCCAGATGCCTAGGTAATGCTTGGGAAGACAGAAAGGCGACCATGTAGACATTAAGAAGTACAGCTACTATTATTCGACAATCTCTGTGTATAGAAAATAATGGGTTAACACAAGTGTATGTTACAAAGTATCGCTATTTAGCAAAAGTGCATATTTATTTATTTCGTTAATTCGAAAAAGTCTCGCAAACAATGATTTTAATGTGATCAAGTTCTTTGTGTAGAACCTGAAGTGAGAGTGGTTCACTTAACTTTACTGATTATGTCAGCATAATGTGCCTACATTTTGACAGTGGTAAGGAGAATAAGATAACCAGGTTAAATGTAAATTGTTTCTAAGTTAGATGTTATAAACACAGTTAGCCACGAAGGGTCGCTATTTTCTATTTTGTGAAGAATATGTTGTTTTATAATAAATCCGAGTCGGTTAACATTCTGGAAGGTCGTTAACACTTTTAACGAAATAAATACCAAAACCCTTCCATATTTGGCACCAAATGTAACAAGGTGAGAAAAATATGCATCTATATTTTAAGGATGTGTGTTATGCTGACTGAGCCATTACATAAACTCTTCTATTTAGATTCCGTCCCTGGATATAAGTTGCTATTTACTTGATATAATCAAAGGACAATTTATGCTTGAAATCTATACTGTAACAGCCCCATGTAAGCACGTAAGAACAGAAAGTGTTCCTTGGAACACGTGACGGAAAAAAGTGTGACAGACGTATCTATATAGGCGGAGGGACAGACAAACATACCGACAATCAGACACACATTGAAGCATGATCCATATGTGCCACATCTGCTTATAGCTGGGGGCACAAAATGAGCATCGAGAATGAATCTCGAACCCGGGGCCAATTGCTTACGTACTAAGAGTTATGTAGCTAACACAAATCTCACACCAACAGGAGTTAACGTGGCCACTGAATAATCAAGTAAACCAAGTTTGCTACAAGAAAAGAATCTGAATTAACTGAGCTACCGTCCCACAGTAATTAAAATAAAGATAATTGATAAAAATGTATCTTCTTAAAAATAATGTAAGTTTCAGAAACTTATATATTACTTCATTGCAGTTGGGTTTTGGTTGTTTTTCATACAAATAAAAAAGAATCGTGTTAAAAAAGAAAATACTGTTTAGTTTCATCAACATCATGACTTCAACCGTTATAAAATTTCCGATATTCTTATTCCACAACACCGCCGCCATCACTCAGATGCACCAGTTTTAAATCTACTGATGATTCTATAGGTCGAGTGTATAAATCCTTGCCCTCTAATCCAGTCAACCAAATTTTAGGTTTTAGCCCTGGCCACAACATAGTAAAGTCCTTTAGAATAGTTCTGGCAAAACTTCCTTTCTTGGAACTCAGGTCAATGTGACTAGTTGTGTATATTTTTCTGTAGTCGATATTACAGCAAGCCGCCAGCACCATGTTTTCAATATTCTATAGTAATGGCAAACAATCATTTTCTGATTATGATGGCCATGCGTGGGGATTAAGAAAGATATAGAGTGCTAGAACCCCCGAGCTAAAAACTCCTCACAGGAAAACCTAACAATGGGAGTATCTAGAATGGCGCAAAACTTTAAAATATCAAGAAACCCTTAATTTTCTACAATATACTCGTACACTGGGTTTAAGTCCAGGAACAGAGTGATGTTAGTAGGTAACAAATATAATATATTAAAATTATGTTATAGTCCAAGTGCATACAGTCAACGCTGACTTGAATCACCAAGGACAGGGTACATTATGTTGGACGGAATTCAACAGGTATACCTTTCGAGGAAAAACTGATTAAGTATAAGTTTTGTTTGAAGATGTAACAAGATGATAAGCATGGTAATGTCTAGACTGTCTTGTATAGGGTTGCAGATATTGAATCATGTCTAGTACCACTATGTTATTTACTATTTCGTGAAATATAACTAATCTTTTGTAAGTGCACCTTTTCTCTAAGAATTTGAAGTTAAGTGTTGAAAGTAGTTTTGTCATTGATCATGGTGTTTGAGAGTTATCATTTGTAAAAATAAAACTCGCCGAACGTTTCTGTAAAGATTCAATTTTATCAATAATCTTCCAGTGTTTGTCTTACTAAAGAGTTATACGCAGCCGTTTTACTCTCTTGAGAAGCTGAATCGAGAAAATGTCTTAGGAACCCCAGGTATCGTATCGTAATAAGCCAGTAACTGTTCACCTTTTTTTAAAAAAAAATGGCGAAATATATGCCCCTGTTCCAAGCAGCCGGGATAATACCTGAAGACAATGACTTGTTGAAAAGATTTATAAATATGGGTGTTATTTCTTGAGCACACTCCTTGCGATTTTTTCAGCTTGATTGCATCAAGATCAGCCGCCGTTTGGGTTTTATAAGTTTAAAGACTTAATGCTTAGTGATATGCGAAGGAGACATAGATAGAGGGATTATGTGATTGTCTGAAACATGGAAATTATATTACCAATAACAGAAACAGACTAACGATTTAGTACATAATTTTGAATTTTCATGTTGAAAATAAAAGAGAAAAAATACATGTCTCCCTTCAAAGATATATCAAAGACATAACTGTTTTTATTAATAGCAATACTTTATAGTTTCTCTAAGTAAAAGTATGGTAATAAATACAGAGATATATACAACCTTTTGAATGTTTCATTTTTTGTATGATATATTTGCGACATAGATGCTGACTGTATTGTAAACTACAATTTATCCAATGGACATGATTACATAAAACTAAGCTTACAATTGTCCGTCTTAAATTTTCAGCTTCGGTGTATTTAGTATTTTTAAAAATGTTTATTGCTAGTCTGTAGCTTTGTTTAAGACCATATATGGTTGGTATTACATTTTTCATCTTGCTTAAGTATTTTTTTTTCATTTGTAAAAATCATATTTTTGTCTGTTTCTCCAGATCCTAATATCACAAGTGATTTGTCAATGTTTATCTTATATTTTATCAATCAAATATTATATTATTGGTTTAGTTTTTGCACATTCCCAAAAAAGATGGATCATTGTTTCTTCTTTACTTTTACAAAAGTACATAAATTATTTTCTTTTATTTTCATTTTATAAAGAAGAGAATTAGTACCTGGTATTCTATGTAATATTCTTTTTTGCAACCACTGAATATAAGTATCATTAGTACAATAAAAAGTGTAAGTGTAAATAGCTTCCCTGTTTATATTCGATTTGTTTAATTTCTTAATCCATTTACTTTAACTGGTAGCTATTTCAGTGTTTTTTGACAGTACATTGTAAACATAGTTGTTCATATCAGTACAAGTAATAATAGGATTTATGTGAATATTGTTTCTAGGATTCTGAAATAGAATAACAAAACAATGATTAAGCTTTAATTTTTTTTCTTAGCATAACTTAATATTGCACATTTTAAACTGTATTAAGCATATGACTTATTTTTGTTTTAGCAAGTTTGTTTAAGTATTCTAAATAAAAAAAATCCACTAAAATCTATTAAAACTTAAATGAATCTAATGCCTCGATTATTAAGTTTGGTAAAAAGATATGATTCTTACTATTAGATAAACAATCATTATAAAATAATGGCATATGTAAAAATTGATTACTATCATCAATAAAAACTTTTTCCATATATTACATATATGATGTGATGACATCTATCCAGAATTTATTTGAAATTCTTTTTTTTAATAACTACACAGTATAACTTCCCCATGTTAAACATTTTATCTATATCAAACAAGGATTTTAACAATATATAACATTTACTATTATTGTCACTACAATACTTTCTCAGCCATTTTATTTTGAGACTGCGTTCGTGACTATAAATATCAATCATGTTTAAACCACCATCTTCATATTTTTTTGTAAGAATTTATGTGTTTTTATCTTACATTTTCCGTCCCATATGAAATCATAAAAAAATATCATTAAACATCTTGAGGAATTCAGTACTTGGTGTAGGTAAAGTAATAAATAAATGCGTAAAGAATGGAAGTAGAAGACCTTTAATAACAGTAATTTTCCTATTGGGGTTAACTTCCTTTTGACTTCCTTCTTTGACTGAACTATGTTTTTAATTTGGCAAGTTAGAATTAAAGTTCAAAGCTTCCATTTTAGACAAATCAACATCAAATATCAATCCTAATAATTTGAATTGTGTATCTTCCCAAGTTAATTTTCATCTTGTTTTTAATGACCGTGTACTATATTTTAAAGAACCAATCCAAACTACTTCTTGTTTTATCATAATTTGCTCTTAATCCATACGACAAAAATAATTCATTAAGTAGGTCTAATACTGAATTTAGAGGGTTTTTTTTAAACCACCTTAGAACAAATATGTGTCATCTGCAAATTGTGAAAGTTTATATTCATTACCATCAATCTTCATTCCTTTTATATTTTTACTATTTCTTTATGGCTAAAATTTCCGCACAAAGAATAAAAATGTATGACGGTATGGGATCTCCTTGTCTGAATCCTCTATCTACTTTAAAGAATTCAGATTAAAAGCCATCTATTTTAAACACTTGTTTCAGAATTGTATAAAAACATGCTAATCCATTTGCGAAATGACTCACCAAAATTAAAGAACGTTAAGGTTTAAATGAATTTAAATGAAACTGAATCAAAAGCTTTTCCAAAGTCAATTAACATTATTAATCCAGGTATATTATTATCCACAGTGTATTACATGTGTTGTCACCTATGTATCGACCTTTAATAAATCCTGTTTGATCTGAAGATATAAGTGAGCTTAAGACTTTTTTTCAATCTGTTAGCTATTGTACCATATGTCATTTTATATAATACATTCAAAAAGGTTATTGGTCTTTAGTTTTTTTGTTTTGTTTTTTCAAATGCTTAGGTTTTTTTTTTTTTTCTATGTATGCATGTAATGATACCCATTTTAATATTACGTGAAAAAAATTGATTTAAAGTCATCAATTAATGCTCAAACTACAAAATATCCAAGTTTACTCCAGAAAACCTTAAAAAGATTTGAACTGAAACCATCAGGTCCAGGACTTTTGTCATTTTTCATATTTTAAGTGTATCAGATACCTCTTTATATGTTAAATATCCTTCAGGCATCTCAGCCTCATCACTATTAAGTTTCCTGACATCTACTCCTTCTATTTCATTTTGCATATTGAAATGTTTTATTGTTCAAAATTCTATTATCCTTTACAATAACTGTTAACGTTTTGTTTTCATTATATTTTTTTTCTAAATTACAAAAATAGCTAGTGACTTTTTCTCCCTGTTCAATCCTCTGTGCTCCTGATCTAATAAGTGAACCTTTAGTTCTTATGTTTCTTATTTCATTAAGCTCATTTTGTAAACATACAAGTTCAATATATTTTCAATGGTTAATTTTGACGCTAATTTCATTATTTCTTCAATCAATTCTTTTTTCTTTCTTTTTTTTTTGGGGGGGGGTGGCTTTTTTGCTTTGAAAATTGAGTTAGATATTGTGTTTCCTCGGATTCCCATTAATAATGTTTCTAAAAATAATTGATTAATAATCATTTATCACAAATTCTATATGCTCTTTATCAATGTGTTCAATATTGTCCAAATTATGAATAGGTAAAAAATACTGAAGTATAATTTCATGAATTGTGTGGTTAATACATTTAACATAGTTTATATCCTAAAATAAGGTATTATTGAATTTCCACAGACCTTTTCCATGATTGACTGAAGAGAAGCACAGTTTCATATCTATTATCGAATGATCTGATTTATAACTTATGTCAATGTCCCAGTTAGTAGTAGGTCATCATATTATCAGTCATCAGAAAAAAAAATCTAGTCTTCCCTGTTGTAATGGGTTGAGTCTCCGCCATGTATATTTTCGAGATGTACTATGGAGTTCTCTAAATGGATCTATTAAATTTCTATCTGTAATGAACGATAACAATTTATTTCTTGCTTTAATATTATGATTTATTGATTTAAATTTCTATCGTCTATTTCCGGATTGAAAACAAGATTAAAATCTACAACAAGAATATATGAGTCTTTTGTCTCAAATCTATCAAGTATTTTAAACAAGTTTTCAAAAAACAAAGGACTATCTTTATCTGGAGCATATATATTCATCAGTACAAATTTAAAATCATTGAAAAATAATTCTAGAATCATTAAGTTACCATTGATAATATTTTTCAATTAAAATTTTAATATTTATTCTAAATAAGATACTCCTCTTTCCTTTGATTTTCCATGACTATAATAACAACAACCATCCCATTCTGAGTAAATTGTGTTTCTTGCAGACAGAGTATATCTACTTTTTTCTTTAAATAATTTAAATACACCATTTTTTATGGCTATTATTCAGACCACAGCAATTGTAAGAGAAAATATTTAGGTTAGTCATTTGTTTTTTCATGAAAAGAAGATAATCTATGAAGAAAATCATTACTGTAGATTAATCATATTCAGTTGTAGTAAATACAAAGCAATTATGGCTACTTTTCATTTTTCTTTATGGTGTATTACACTATATTTATCAAACAAAGGAAAAATTATGTAAGAATTTAAAGAAATGGTATTCACTGGATACAATAGCCAATGAATAAAATAGACAAACAATCTCTGAGTCTTCACCTATTTACATATTACAAATAATAGTACATATTATGTGCATCTGCTGAAACAGACAAAGAAAGTACCTTCAAGGGAATAATAATATAAATAAATCAAATCATGCTACACATAGATATATTTTCTAAAGTTAAAATCCAGTATAAAGTGTTTTAATTCTTAAGTATAGTACATTTATACATCATTTTGGTTTTATTTATTTCTTGACTATTAGGAAAAAATATAAATATACACACATACATATATTCTATCAACATAAAAATTGTCATTTCTTCTACAGGTAGGCAAAAACATGAATCAAAAGCGTGCCTGTTGATGAGTACTATGTTGAAACAGCTTATCAAGCTCTCTCTCTCTCTCTCTCTCTCTCTCTCTCTACACATACACATACACTGTAACACACACATGTACATACATATTATGTATTATATTTCTGTTATCAATAATATTTTGCACTATCTTATACAATAAGCAGTGTATATTGTTGAAAAAGCTTGACATATTCAACTTTCTCTCCCCCCCCCTCTCTCTCTCTATGTGCTTCCTCACCTCTCTTTTCTCTCTCTGTCTCTCTCTCACACATACATTGACATCAAATTTATATTGTGGTATATGTCATTATAAAATATGAATATATGAATTTTAGAGGTACTTCATGTGTCAAAAACAACAGTACATTTTTGACACATTACTTAGCATGTAGCAAATCAGTTGCCTCAGTAAGCCTAATACACATTTTTATATACCTATACATGTACTAATTTAAACTTATCTCTTTCTCTCTCTCTCTTTCTACATACCATACATACATACATATTTTTTTTCTTTTGTTGTGTTACGTAAGATTCTATTTTGAAGAACAGGGGCCCCACCTGGTGAATCATTTTTTGATGAAACTCCAAAACTACAAAACTGTTTTGTTTTGTTTTTTGTCAGTAATTAGAATGTTCGGTTAATCATATACATGTTCATATATATTGAGGGCTTACTTATGAAATTGACACACATAAGAATTCAAAGTTTGGGCTACGGCTATCAGATTTAGAAAGATTATGGTATGTGAATGGTTCTCTTGCATTACCAAAGATCAAAGGTTTTCGGTTAAAATCATGTTTTATGTAAGATGCAAGTCTTGGAATTCAAACTTTCACATATTAGTAAAAATGTCCACCCCTTCAGCTTTTAAGAGTGCTGTTAAGTATCACCTCCTTAAATCATAAAAACAGTCTATTAATAACTATTGATAACATGCGTTACATTATCTTCACCTGGTGCAATAGAAGTACCAAATATTTTCCATTCTTATCTGTGATTCATATTCTTGTCGGTGATAGTTTGCATTGTATTTGTCATATACAGTACTATTTTATCTTTTATAAATAATAGATAGATTGAACTGTGTTAAACTTTACAAATGCTTTCATAAAAGAGTGTGATGTACTAATGAACCTTTTTGACATCTGTTACATGACTATTCTTGTCACATAATATCAAAAATTATTAATAGAGCAGTTAAATGACATCTTCTTCATGCCTCTCTATGAGAGGGCTTCATAGTGGAAATAAAATATTTCCCTTTTTCATGTTATCCTTGATATTGATGCAATTGACATGGTATATTACATTACTATTAACTTTATTTGTAACCCATCCTTTTAAACTGTGATAAATCTTATAAATAGTATTTTATTTATTTGTGTATAAATATTGTTAACATGTTATTATGCTAAATATTGAAATCTATCTATCTATCTATATATCTATCTATCTATCAATGCGATGTCAGGTAGCTGCTTCAAATCTTATTGCCAAGCAAATTGTTGAATTTGTTTTGTTATGTTAATGTTAATTTAACCTCCTATAGAATATTATAAGTAATTACGGATTAGGGTTTAGATTACGGATTAGGGTTTGGAAGTTTTTTATGACTATGATTTCTATCCATGCTTTTGAGTCTTTGCAATATCCCTTACACGGAGATAAACTATTTCCCTCTTTTTGGAAACAACATAAGTGAAAAGGTGGCGTACACAAATTCATGTCATTTTTTTCTTTCTTTAGTGTAATTCTGTGACAATAAAATGTGTTGTTATGATGTTTTGAATGCATACAAATAGGACCTGTGATAGTTTCTGCCTTGTGGGACACAACTGTGAGGAGGAAGAAAGTAATTCTTGAAGAGCATGCAAATGAAATTTAACATAAAGCAAATCTACTAAGTCCCTTTAAGAAAATTATGATTTTCATATTTATATGACCTAATTAGACATCGGGACTGACGTATGCTATGTTTGTCCTCTACATCTGTCAAGTATAGAAGGAGTTTAGAATGGTGTTTGGACAAACGAGGTTTTAAACCAGTATTTTAAAATGTCTCAAATACATTTGAGTCTCTTGAAGTTTTGTTTGTACGAAACGCGAAATTTGAGCACCGTGTTCGAAAGAAGTAGTTCAAGCACAGTAGCTCTTTGAAAAGAGATAAGACTAATCACGTTTTCTTAGCCAAACAGTCATAGCGAGGGTTCGAATAAATAAAATCGAATTAATATGAAAAAAAGATGTGTTTATCAAAGAAACATTTCCCTAAATCAATGGAAAGGAGAGAACCTAAAATATTAAAAAAAAGTCTATGTATGACATATTCGTGTTAAGACTCACTGACATGTAATGTTCGCTGTGTAAAAGTACAGGGCCTCTGTATATTCACAAAAAGAATGTACAAGACCTTTTTAACAGTATCTGCTCCTAAAATGATTTAAACGTATATTTTTAACTTACCTTAGCAGGAGTGATCATAGTTCATTGTAAGGATCACCGATTGCCTGTTGTCAGATAGTCCATCGTCTACAATTATTTTATTCTTACACATTTGCAACTACATTTCCTCCTCAAACTTTGTGGCAGGGTTTATTACTATAATATCTCTACCCAGTTCAAATACGTTTGATATTGGCCTGGTAAGTCGCACTGTATGACCCATGAATATTCCAAAAATACCATAGTTCACTTTGAGTACATCCTATCATCAATTCTTTTGTATCAACCCACTAATCGAACGAATACATAGTATCTCAGTTAAGTTCGGTTAAGGCTAAATGAAACTGTGCATCGCTATTTCTATCCGATCGCAGTGTTATCAATTATGTTATCTGACGAGTCGTGGGAAATACAGATGACAGGCAAATTTGTTAGAAGAATAAAATGACAATAAAAACTTATATCTCTTTAACGTAAACGTCATACAGAAAGAAGAAGAAAAAATAAACAAAGGACATGAAATGTAAAGGGGAATCACTGCGTAAAAGTCACTGTCGTTGTTAGTGTTGTTACCAAGTGTTGTTGTTGTTACCTCCCCTTATATTGGTAGGTACACTGCTATCGTCTTCGGGATCTGTACATTAAGAATGTCCATGTTCAGAAAACACTAGCTGCGGTTTAAAGCTATAATAAGTCGAACAATATTTCACCTTTTTTACAAATATGACTATCGACTTTGAAACAATGTTCCCTGGCTTGAAAGCTATTATGTTATATATCAACTAAACCCCAAAAGTACTGCTTTTAAGTAAGCTATCTGATTTAAGTTTTATTCTCGTGTTTCTGTTAGCAACACGCCCTCCACTTTTGATTGTGTGAATATAAAGTATCTATTCGTAGGGAAGATCTGTAACTAATGGTGATTACTTTATTGTACTGGTATTAGAAAAGAACTGCAATGAAATATTATTAACTTATTATCTTATTTATACCAAAGTATGTGTTGCCGTGAATTATTCGTAACTCAATGCTCTGGACGATAATCTTATTCTTAAACAGCGACAGTACCATGAGATTTGGTCTCTATATTTGTAGCAATGTGCTATATTATTATTAACATAAAATTTTTATCCACACTATTTTCTTGTTGGTTCATCTGTTTGTTTTGTTTTGTTGACTGTCGTTGGGACAGAATTTTAGTCCTATATTTCGACGCCCAGGTACTTCTGGAAGAGGGAAGACCCTTGTACATAGAGGCACCCCGATAGAACCTCCGAGCTACCGCAAGCAAGCTGAAAGACTGGCTTCCTCATATGAACAATCCGACTGACCGTGTCGGGATTCTAACCCACAGCTGTAGGGGTAGGGTGATGTTAAGTCAAATTACACATTGTTTAGTGTTTTCATAGAAAAGAAAACTAAAAATCAAATTTTTCGCATACATAACCATGCCATTTCCGCACCTGTTATTTCTATGAATGAAAAAAAGGTTTGCATTTCATGTATCTGTCAACATTAATTTTATGATAACATCTTTAATTTCAGCTGTTTTTTTTTTTGTTTTTTTTTTGTTTTGTTTTTTCGTTTTTTTTTAAGAAATTATAAACGTACTGCCAAAATGTTGTTATGTAGAAAATCGCGTGAGCGTGCTCTGCAGGGTGTAATGGTTGCAAATGGTCTGTTAAAATATAGAAGGAGTCCCTATACACAGTTGTAGTTTATGTTTGAAGATGTATTAGGTCCAACATTTATCCCTACCAATCTTGAAACAAAGTTGTATGTTGAAACAATGTATGAGAATATAGCGTGCAATATTTATTTTCCTAAAGTTATATGAAAAAGAAACACGAAAATCTTAAACAACCACCGACTTTTAAACTGACGAGTACGGGTTTACCAAACATAGCCGGAAATTATCCAGTCGCATTCTAAAACGCTCGGAACGATATGAATATTAATACAGAAACAAACAGGCT
>CM037783.1:33559990-33609990 GCA_021229015.1 Solen grandis | reverse complement strand
CGTATTGAGTTCAACAAAGGATTGTTGGATGATTACAAAGCAGATTCTAAGGAGGACAGACGGATTGGTAATAGAAGCATCAAAAGAAGGTCGACAATAAATCATGATAGATTTTCTTTGCCATCAATTGGAACACCAGAATGGGACAGGTTGTCAAATTCTGACAGGCCGAAGAGTGAATCCCCCGATAGGTTCTTGCAGCCAAATATGATAAAAGTCAATCGTAGAATTAGACGTAAGTATGGCATAGATGATCATAAAAATTATCTGTTCCCATCTGGGAAAAATAAGGAGGAACGCCACAAGAAAGGAAATGATGTAAATGCTTCTGAACGTGTCTCATTAAATGACAATAAAAATACAGGTTCTGTCGAAAACAATGGTGTTGTGTTTGATGCAAGCAATATCGATCCTGATTCTAGAACATCACTGGATAAACCTAGGTCTTTGTTGCAGAGACTTTTGGATGAATCCGCTCAAGAAACAGCAAAGATAAAAAGCATTGAAGAAAGTCTCAAACTTGGCCATCGTGTGTCAACCATCCGTCGAAGAAAACCAGTCGAAAAGGTAAGAAGAAAAATTGTTGTGGAAAACGTGGAACCCATTGAAGAAAAAGTGGTTGAAGAAGATAAGCCTGTTGTGAATCAAAGCTTAGAGTCAGATGAAGTAGTAGTTAGTACAAAACCTGGGATACTGAAACGGTCTGTCAGTTTACGAGAAAATAACCATTCACGTTCACCTGGAATATATCGCAGTAACTGGAAACCGCGTCTTAAACATTGGGATGAGTTTGATATACAAGTAAATACTGACAGGAATGCCACTGTGACACATGTCTCTAACATTAATGATGACGTCAAAGTATCAATTCATGTGAATGCACCCGTGTCTCGTTTGAATGACTTGTTCTTTGAAACTGCTCATGTTTCTGGTAAGAAAAGTAGAAGTAAGAGACGAGTTAATTTCGATGATAGTGTCAAAGAAGATATTGCTGAGTATGATGAAAACCGAAACACGCCTAACGTTGAAAATACTGATGACATGGAACAGGATGGAGGTAATGAAAATGACATACCCTCTAAAAACGAATCTGAAATAAAACAACAGCAGAACAAAGAGGGTGTAAGATATTTTACTAATCGAAACAATAGAGCAAGTCCAGTAACAAACCAATTCTCTCAAAATGAAATTAGAATGCAACAAATGTAACCGATTCTAAGCTAAAACGAAAGCCGTCTAAGAGGTCAAAAGAGGTATTCTATGAGACATTTGAGCATCAGAAGATGAACAAGGTAACTGATGGTGATGATAATGATGACATTGACCTGATAGACACCATTCTTCTGAATGCAAGTAAGAAAGAGAATCGTGGCAAGCCTGTGTGGAAAGAGGCGAAAACACCACTGCCGGGTCAAATTCCTGATCAGCGTCCAGACACTGTAGATATTGTCTCAGCTGCGAATTCCCCTGCATTTGACGCACCTCCGCAAAATGACACTCCCTTTTTTTCCCACTTCCCCCCTGCCTACTTCCGGTTTGCACGGAAAACACGGGAATCATGTGCCGACACTTCATATCCCACTGGACAGGTTGGAATCTTCGACCATCGAAAGTTTCATGGCAACGCCCGATTTAGATGAATTGTCTGATTTCAATGCATTTTATGACGAATTTGATTTCAGTGAATTACCAGATGAAATTGACCGCAGCTTGGTTGGAGAAGAACTTATTAAAGCATATAGACTCTGGGATCGAAAACGAAAGGCATTTCCCGGAGGTTTACGGAAGATTGAACCACCCCTTGAAAGAGGGGACTTCTTTTATCCGAAGAGATACGGAAATGTCCGAACTTACAGAATGACAAGTTTTAGACCGGAAATCAAGACAGTCTCGGATAGTAAAACTAACAATAAAACTGAACTTGATCCTTTTTTTACTTACGTATAATTTATAATCAATTATTCCTCATGTATTTTTATCATCTGTTGAACTACAATGTATTGCCGGTATATTGTTGTTTAAACGCACGTTGCACCTACGTTGTCAGTCAAATCAGTTATTTTTTGACAAAAAAGATAACATTGAGTGTACGTATGTTTCAAGGAAAGCAGTTTTACCATAAAATATATAAAGTAGGTGTATAATGGAAGAGGCAACTTACTTTTTGGGCCAATTTTATCCATTTATTTACTAAATAGGGGCCTCCGTGGCCGAGAGGGTTAAGTCGCTGACTTTAACACTCACTCAGCCCCTTCGAATCCCGGCAGGGTAATTCGGATTTTCATGTGAGGAAACCTTCCAGCTGGCTTGTGGTAGGTCGGTGGTTCTACCCGGATACCTCCGTGCATTCGGGGTCTTCCTTCTATTGTAATTAGCTGGACGTCGCTCTATGACTGAAATACTGTCGAAGCGACGGTAAACTCAAATAGTCAAGTCAAGTCAGTCTATCTATCTACTAAATAAATGAAAATGAATTATAAATAAAAATGACGCAGTGTATTATTAAAATTCTCTTTTGTATTGACTACGCAGTCGTTATGGTGAGCACAGCGGGCGTTCGCAATAGCAATCTGATGATATTCGTTACGACTGGAAATTATTAAGTGAAAATGTTTTAGATGTAACTTTTCCTGTAACACGAGTGTTACGATTGTATTTTGTCAACAAGTGAATAGAGTGTATACCTTTTAGATTCGATCCAGGTAATGCATAAGCAAGAGTCGTTCTATTGTGTTCTAGAGTATTTAAGGAGGGAGTAGCTTTATTTAATTTATGTGAAAGGGGAGGCAACTTATTTTGAAATTATCTTCTTAATATTGGAATTCTATTTGAGTTTTGTCCCTTTGATAATTTTTAACATTGGTACATAAATTTAAAAAAGTGTTATTTTTTTAATATTATATTCTTTCCGGCCATTGGTGTCTTTATTTGTATTTGATTTCATAAATGATACAAGTATGATTTATGTTCAAATGCAACAGTTATAAGAACATATATTTTGTTACAATGTTACATCAAAATTAAAGTTGCTTTCTTCATAATTGGCAAATCAAATTAGGATCAGTTTTAATATGCATGATATATTAAATCTTGTTCTTATTTTTAAAACATTATAACTGCAATTAAAATGTCTATATATATCCATATTTTGTTCTGTTATTCTTGTTGTTCTGTTGTTGGTCAATAGGGTAAATTTTCTGGCTTTAATACTCACTCAGCCCCTCACCGCGTGGGTTTGAATCCCAGCAAGCTTTCCAACTGGCTTGCGGTATGTCGGTGGTTCTACCCGGATGCCTCCGTGCATTCGGGGTCTTCCCCCACCTGTAATTATCTGGACGTCGCTATATGACTGAAATACTGTCGAAGCGACGGTAAACTCAAATAGTCAAGTCTAATCTTTTACATACACGCAACTTACACGCAAATAATAGTGAATGTTTACAACCTTTGCTGCTGAAAGGCACATAAATTATATTTCAGTAAATCAAAAACAATAACGAACTGATCAGGATTAACACTGTTTTGCATTTCTCCATCTATTTGTAACACGGTCTAACAAGATAAACAGAAAAAGTTTTAACATTGTACCATCTTTTTTTTCCGCGCCAGGAATTACCTAGAATTATGCATGCTTCTCGGAAAATCGCGCCTCGAATCACCGCATTTAAATGTAACTTGTATGCGAACGCCGTAAAACGGACCGACCAGTGCGTAAATCTGAAATATTTTTTTTTATTCATTTTTTTTTTAATAGAAATGTAATTCTGTATAGATAGTGTACTGTAGCTATTCACACATGTGGGTCAATAGAAACTAAGTCACTAAGTGCATACACGTACTTAGAATGATTTTTATTTGATATTATATGTTTTTAATATTTTTCTCGTTCTCACACATCAACGTTAATTAGATCTTATATCCCCTTCCGTAGCTTGGCTTTATTTACATTTGAAGTCAGAAACCTAATATCCCAGAATTCCATTCTCTATCGGCCATTTTCTGCTGGGCCGTCAATCATGTTACCTTGGGGGTTGCTGCGCGACGCTGCTGGGGGTCGCACGTGCAATGACGAAGGAAACTAAACACCTTCCGAATGCTCGCAGCAACTGAGCGAGGGAATTAGCTTTTAGAAATCTTATATCTTGGAGTAAACTTCGGCGAATCGCACAAACAGGTGTTAAATCAGAGTCTAGAACAGCATTTAACTAACAAACGGTCGTTCCTTTGTTTTTCTTTCTCCCAAAAATGTCTAAATTGATAACAGAAGTTTTCGGTTTTGTTTGAAAAGGAGATTGTTTACCACTGCCCACTGTTTCTGACAAGAAAGCTGCCATCTTGTCACAGAAGTGTGAGGAAAAATCAAGACTTACCATCCTAAGCGGAATTATTGGCTTTGTTAATCTGGTTAGCCAATTAAAACATCACCAGCATTAAGTGTTAATCATACTATATATCGTTTTTATATTTAGTTATTTGATTAGGCTTTATGTCATTAGTATCCACTGGGTTGTCAGTTCAAAAGCAGCTGATTTGTACATAAAAAAGTGTATGAAAAAATAAAAAATAAATGTATTTCCGTTTATTTTTTTTTATGAAAGTATAATCCTCTCTCTATGTGATGATCTGTCAAGATTGTAAAACAGATGCACCTTGTCCTGACATGATTCAAGTTTGGATTTTTTTTTTTTTTTTTTGGGGGGGGGGGGGGGGGGTTAGCATTTCTTGTGTTTTAATTAATGTCAAATCGCAAATTTAGAGTTAAAGCAGACTTACATGTGTATGTTGTCTATATTAAGCTTGGTCCTGGATTGATATGCTTTCCATTTAAAATATTTTTATTCAAAGAAAATATAAAAAACTTTGTCTAAATACTATTCATATACTAACCTATATACATATACACACATATATACACAAATATATTCAAACATAAATGTATTTAAAAAAATGTATTCACACACACACACACACACATAGACACACATATACATATATACAAACTTATACACACATACATATACACATACATATACACATACATATACACACGCTAGTTATAATCTCCCTCCCAACGCCCACCATGACGTGACCTCGGGGCAACGCCTCTGTCCACCTGGCGGTTCGAATGTCCAGCACTGGCCGAGACTGATATATCTTGCTGCCAACTGTAACATTTCTCCTTAATGCTCTGTCAATCTATCCTGTCAGAAAGGTTTTACCAACCTCGGTGAAGGACTTAACAATCAGTCCTAAATAAACAAGACGATGGTAAAAGGGTGGAGAATGAATTATTGAAACAGGAATTCATCTGAGTGATCTGTTTGTTTTACAATCGTGAAAGCGCTTGCCTGACATAGCACTTTTACGGTGTCTTTTCACTAAATAATTGTCCAGTTTGAAACGGCAATTGACCGTAAAATCACTTTATAATGTCGAAGTAGCAGGTAGAAAGATTTGTTGAAATGTTAGAGCATCAAACAAAACAGAGAAACGGAGAAAAAGAAAATAAAAAATGATGTATTTAATGTGTGAAGCTTGGTTTAATTGTAACTAGGATGTTTCAGTAAAACTGACTCATTCCTTTCAGAAAATATGATTTGACTATTTATGTTGTTTTTATCGTTAAAGATCACTTTTAGGGCCCATGTAAAGAAATGGACAGTAACGAGAAAGCAAATATGACTGAAAAAAAAAAGAAGAAGAAAGAAAGAAAGAAAAAACGCCGTTATCTTTTGGATAAAGGGGCCAATTACGTTGTTTTGATACGAAATTAATTTATTTCTCTCTTCCTTTATTTATTTATATATCTTTTTATTGATATACACTTTTCTTATTATCATATTTTAATTATTATAATAAGTATAACCTATATATGCCACTGTTGCCAAATTTGATAACATCAATACTCTGATAAATGAGTTCTATCTGTGATAGTTCAATTAATGTGACCAAAGTTTGCAACATTATCAGATGCCTTTCATTCAAAGATCTCACTTTGTGCCAAATATCCTTATGCCATGCATTTAACACAAATTGTTGATTTGTTGTTGTTGTTTTTTCTATGTTCTACCATTAATCTTAAAAAAAGGACCACAATTGAAATAAGGATTTAATTCCTTTTGAGTTATCCTGCACTTTAATGTTTGAACATGGTTTATATATTTATCTATATTTATCTATTTTAAAAGAATTAAATTCATATTCTTATAAAAAAAATATTTATTTTTTTTTTTTTTTTTTTTTTTATTTATCTATGTCTATATTTGCTTATTTTTCATCTATTTCTCTATTTTTTTGCTTAAGTACTCCTATTATAAAAAAACAACGTATACATATAATAATCATTTTTAAATAAATAAACACAGTTTAAATCATCAACGTACAATACAGACTTTCTTTGTGATAATGGCTAATGATATCGTTATTTTTCCCGGTAAAAGAAAAACAAAACAAACAACAAATTTTTTCTCTGTTCTGCTGCTTTTCCACCATGGAACTGGGAATTCACCTTGAGTAAGGCGCGATGCTCGGAAATTTGCAAATCTTACTTTATATGTAATATTTTTATACTTTATATCTAATACCAGTCTTGTGTTCCAATCATTATATAAAAAAAGCCACCACAGAAGGTGATACATAATTTTTTAACTCAATACTATGAGGAGGTATTAACATTTTGATATCTAAAACTAAGTAATGAAGCAGAATTATTAAATATGCATGCATAATTCAAAGTAGCATATCAAATTAATGACTAAAAGAAAGAAAGATAAACCTCTTTTTTTATATATCAGTAATTTTGATTTTTAATAATTTCTGTTCATTTTATAAGATCATTAGGTGTCACCATATATTTTGTGAATATGTACATGTAGGTATTGTTTGTATCCTCTCTCTCTCTCTCTCTCTCTCTCTCTAATGTAGATAGTTATTGTAAAACGTCATGTTTATTGGCATATCCATTGGATTATATACCCCCGTCCTCTTTTTTAACTTTGCGAAGCGAGGAAATAAGTAGTAATCTTCATATATACTTCTTTGCTCCGGATTCTTTAGTCAATATTTGGTAATTTATACATTTCATAAAATAAAATATGTTTTATTGTACTGTTTGTCCTTCCAAGCTGAACATAATGGCTTAAATGTAAAAAAAAAATCTTAGTTACCTAAGTTAAAAGGTAGTAAAATCCGATGATTCGAACTTAACCGGCATCATTTGTATATTAAATTATGCTTTTGGGAGGTTCTAAATACCATACATAAGAGTCCTGGTACCTTAATTTGCACAAAATGCGTGTTTTACAGGTCGCTCCATGTTGTTCAATTATCTAAATGCCATAACAAAATGTCAAAAATTCAAGTCAATACTTTTTTATTTCATAGTTTTTATGTACAATGACAGGATGTAGCTTGACGTTTTTCGAGGCTGTGTGCATACATCTTCGCCCTGCCTACTTCCTGTGTAGTTTTGATTAGTACTGACGTAAATACTCCCAACCTTGTGAACAGCATCTTCCACACCTTGTGAGCAGCGTCTTACACTTCATCAATATTTATATAATAGCTGAATAATAATTGACACATTCCAGTAATGCGCTTATGTCCGAAGTCCAGTGTTTTCATTGCAAACAGATTGGCAGTCTTCCTGCTGGACGTAATCAGCTTTCTTTCGTTGTCTTCAGCTCGCATGAAGAGCTTTCTGACTTGGCCGAAGTGGGTTCCGATCGATCGACAGGCTTAGCCAATTTGCTGGGAATTTATTGGAATCTATCTTGTACCAGGGAGGGACGTGGTAATTATTATTTTTCTGACACGGGGTAAATATTCCATCGTGTTTTGATCATACACATAGCACACTATGGTCGGCTTGGTAAGAAAACAGGCTAATCGCGGAATGAGGTTTGCTTTAGTTTTGACATATTTGCAAAGAAAACTCGAATATTTATGTTCAAACAAACCAAGTAAACTATACAATGCTTTCTTTTCTGTATCCTCAGCCTGAAAATCAACACGTAAAGCTTATAAAGTCGAAACCATCCTTGCTGGTCGACATTTTCTCTGTTGCTCCTATATTCGCATGGTCCAAGAAGTTCTTTCGCCAAGAATGTTTCTAAAGATTTTCTTGTGGCTGGATTTATGTGTACATTTGTTTTATTGTGTTGTTTTTCCGTGGTGGATTAGAGAGGGGTGTTTTTTTTTTTTTTTTGTTTTTTTTGTTTGTTTGTTTGTTACGAAACATTGTGTTAGTTTGTGATTTCACTTCCTGATGGGTATTCGTAAAGGATTGGTGTATACTATTGTACTACAATGATACAATACAGATGAACTTGAATTAGCGGTCACCTGTACTAAGCGGTCAATCTTTATTTAGCGGTCAGTCTTGATACTATCAAAGTAACATTTTCTTATGTGTTTTACCCTCAATTTAGCTTCCACCTCTGTTAAACGGTCACAATCTCTTCTTCTCTGGTGGACTGACCGTTTAAAACAGGTTTAACTGCAAATTATTGGGTTTGAGATGAACAGTATAAACCAGTTAAATGCATTCACATGTTTGAAAAGAAATGTGCATGTTGCCTTTTAAGTAAGGCAGTAAAAAAATTTTTTTCCAGCTTTTTTTCAAAGATGTTTTTTAAAGGAACAAAAAATGACACCACCCTAATGCTAAAAAGGTAGGGTCGGTATGAAATAATAATGTGGTCGTGTTAGCGGAAAGTTTTTGACGCAATATTTTTGGGGAAAAACAAAAACAGACGTCACTCATTCCGAATAAAAGTAAGGTGCTTTGCAAAAATATTGTACATGCTTGATAACTGATGCCAATTCTTCCATACCAATATTTATACATGAAATAGGTGCTTTCTGAGAATTCAGTTGAAAGGTATTTATTTTCGCCGACTGGT
Organism: Solen grandis; assembly: GCA_021229015.1. Taxonomy (NCBI): domain Eukaryota; kingdom Metazoa; phylum Mollusca; class Bivalvia; order Adapedonta; family Solenidae; genus Solen; species Solen grandis. The sequence goes on along the minus strand of CM037783.1, from coordinate 33,601,087 downwards.
CAAGGTTTACTGAGTTCTCAAAAGGTGCCGTTGGGTGATGCTTATGTTTTGATTCGGAGAGCATCGAGAGAGATTCAGATCAGTTTATAGAGAGATTCAGACCAGTTCAGAGGAAATTCAGACCAGTTCAGAGAGAGAGATTCAGACCATTTCAGACTAGTTAAAAAGAGGGGAGTTTCAGACAGGTTCAGAGAGAAATTCAGACCAGTTAGAGAGAGATTCAGACCCGGTCACATTCTAGCTTTACAGAAGTTGTAAAATCAATGTAATTACAATTAATTTTTGTTTGTGTATGCTTTAGTATTGTGCTGGAGTTCGTTGTCGCTGCGACTGTATGTCAAATAAATAGAGACGTGGTGGAGGAAGACCCCGAGTGCAAGTGGGTTCCCGGGTTGAACCACCGACCTACCACAAACCAGCCGGAGGGTTTCATCACATGAACATTCATCCCTTGAGTGATCTTGCTGGGATTTGAACCCACAGTGGTTAGGGGCTAAGTCTTGACAAGTCAGTAACTACAACCGATCGGCAACATAATTTTCATAAATGATAAAGTTCTCAATTAAAAAGTACCCGTACATGATTTGCATGGTCTTGATTTTGAAAGTATTACAGAAGCTTTTTGTTGTATATTTATTTAAAATGATTTACTACAATTCTGACATTATATGTTTTTTAATTTTAAGTATTTACAGAACAGTTTTTAAATATAGATATGTTGGAGAGGGATATTTCACTAAGAATGTATAACGTACTTGTATATTTATATAAATATTAAGGCCTTTAGAAAACTTTAGATAAAGTTTTGAATTATCTTAAAGATTGCCGATCTCCAACATGTGAACATATTCAGATAGTCTTTCAACAATTGCACGTGGCGATGTATGTTTTTGCACGTGCGTAAAATATTTAGCGGATTTACTCAAACACCGCCCCTGTATCGCTATGATTATTTTGTTTTGATTTCATGGTGTTGGGAGTCAGAATTTCTTAAAATATTCCCTTCACACCAGCGGTTTGTTTCAGTGAGATTTTTTACTCATTCTTTATCCTTTTTTTTTATCCTTTTTTTATTTATCTATTTCGTGCTTTTACTAATTATTGATAGTTATAGTATTTTTTATTATTTATTCTTTACATTTTATAACTGTAACAATATTTTCATATATATTTTTTATTTCAAAATTTCATTAAATTACCATACTTTTGGGGAATTTTTTTTAATTGGTTAAAAAAATCGCAGTAATAGGACACCGTGTTCGAAATATTTTCATGTATTGCGTGATATTTTGACAAGTAAGAAATAAACACTAATTTAGTGTTCATCTCCGTCTGTTCACAATTAATGTAGCTAAACTTGCAGCCCGACCCAATTGCAAATCGATTTTGAAATAAGATATGTTAAAAATAAACCGCCTTACATTTATTGGTTCTCCCGGAAAATTAATAGGCTACATCCGGTGGTCGGTGGTCAAAAGTGGTTCTCTTAAAAAATGGCGTTTTTATTCTGTTTTTGGTTCTAATTAACCAATTTCCTGAGTCTTTATTTTAGGTTAAGTCACAGAAAGTTCAAATTTTCAAAACAATATTTTCCTTAAGTTATAAACATATCAGTGACAAGAATTATATTCATTAGTAAATAAAGACAATTATTTATACAAATTTTATAATATTTTGAAAATCTGTTTATTATTTTAGAAGATATTGGCAACTGTAATATTTAGAATTCCTGTCTGATTTTAAAATATCGACTCGGAAAATTAATCACCGGAATATTAAACAACAGGTTTAAGTTTTGTTTAATAAGTATATCTCAACAAAGATATATCTAAAACAAACATGATGAATACAAACAGCTTTCTGTATAAATTCATTATAAATTACACTTGAATTCAAACTTTTTTTTCCAACAGGGTCGAACATTAGAACTTGGTTTATTACCAAGGTTCTCTTTAATATTAGCTTCAACAAAATACACGAATAAGAAAATGTCAAAATATCAATAATATAGGAATTTTTTTTTAAATGCTATTATTTTTAATTTAATTGATAAGGTGATTCATTTCTACATCATCAGACATTTATTTTTACCACAGACAGGGTTAAGTATTCAGTGAGTATTTTTTTCCATCTAAAAGATAATAGTATGTTCACAAACATGATTATTTGATCTAAAAACAAAATGGTTTATTAGGACAAAAAACTCTAGTTATCTAGTTATATGAGTTTGAAATTTGACTATGCGTTAATATTATTTGATATTAAAATATATTGAAATATCTAATATCTATCTGTCTTCATACATTTATATTTGAACTAATTTAAACTGAAGCAATGAGAAACAGCGTATCAACTCGCCAATTTACACACACAAATATTTCAGAGATATAATTACAAGAATGTAAGAGAGAGAGAGAGAGAGAGAGAGAGAGAATGCATAAGTACTTCCTTTTTATTTTTTTTAATTTATTTATCTTTTTGTAATAAGACATTTAGTAAAGAGTTCACAAACATTTTATTGGCTAGGTATATTCAGATTAAATAAAAACAACAACAATAATAAATAAATAAATAAATAAATAAATAAATAAATAAATAAATAAATAAATAAATACCAGCAATAACCGGATGTAAATAAAAATAAAAATGGGAAAATTTAGATAGATGCTACATAAAATATGTTAGTATAAATACATGTATCTTGAAAATGAAACATGGAGCCATTTCATTTAGTACAATCATTAATTTCATTTAATTTAATAATCAATATTTTTACTCTTTTATTTTTTAATTTATACTGAGTATAGAAATCATCATTTTATCTCATTATAATTATTTTGCTGAATGATGAGATATAATTATTATAAATATTTATGAGGTTCCTTGACGGTTTAACATGTTTGCATATAACCGTGCTTAAAGATAGAAAGGACATAACATCAAGTAAATATAGTTTCAAAGTTTCAAAGTTTTATTTCATATATACCAGAAGGTCATAAGACCCATGTGGTTATTACAGCATGGCGACAGTACAAATAAACATAAATATAATAAACAATATATAAACAGCATGTAAATAGCATTATAGCTGTCTAGGTATATTTAAACATTTACTATTGCACTGCTTTTGTCAATATTGCATCTTCACTTGCCGAAAAAAAAAATCAAAAAAAAAAAAATCAACACCTTATTTATGTATTCATTTGTGAAAGAGGCACATGCGCTTTCATGGTGTAGATATTAATACCCACCCAACCCCGCCCCAAAAAGATATATAAATTAAAAAATAATAAGGAATAATATAAAAATAAACAAAAGACAACAGAAAAAAATCACCGAATATCTCGTGATTTATTTGTCTTAAAATATACGATTTGTATGGGGTGGGGTGGGGCTAATTAGATTAGGTGGGGCAAATTCCTGACCCTTACGCATTCTATCATATTAAATTCTAGTTTGAAGACAGTCACATGTTCACAGTTGGTGCAATTTCATTCTCAAGATGTGACCTTCCTATTTCAAGATCATGAAGTTATAAATCCAATCGAATTCCTTAACGTTATTTAGATACTATATCAATCTAAATCAAATAGAAAATTCACTTGTCAAACACGCGAGCGATGATAGGAATCTGTCACGTGACGTTTCACAAAAAAATGACGTCATGGCGACTCCATTTTCAGTCATTCGTGTTCAATTTAACAAACACAACCCAGCGAGAACATTGGGTGAGTGGCATGACTCCATTTCTTGGTATCTTAAATGTTGGGTGGCCGGTCAGCCATTATACGTGTAAATTAAATTTCATTCAGGTTTTTTGACATGACCAGTGTGATAGACAGACGTCGGGAAAACATGTCCATTTCACGTCCGACCGCAAAAAATGAGTGTGCAAAGCAGGCGTGAAATTGACAGCGCTTCTCCCAAAACTTCGGTAGAACAGGTGAACCATTGACGGATTTTTCCTTTCTTAAAAGGCGTGGAGAAATATAAGTAATTTCACTTACGATTGAAAATAGTTTTATGTCTGTTTTATTCAAATGGGTTACTTTTCAATATATATTGGAGGCCGTTGAGCAGATATTGAAAGAAAAATGCTATATATTTAAAAGATTGGAGTAAGATTTTACACTGTCATCCATTCTAATTATCACTTGCATTCTGATCTGGTTTCATAATTCATCATTAACAGCATGGCTTCCTCCAGCATCTCATCATCACCATAATCATCACCATCAATATCATCATCATCTTAATTTTTGTCATCATCATCACAACCAGCAACCACCGTTACCATGGATTTTCTTGCTTGCTTTTTTTCGAACATTTCAATACCGACATGTCCATTTGTTTAGACATTAATTTCATACGTTTATTGTCTTTCAAATATTGTTCCAAGTGACACAAAAACCCAATATCATTTGTTCGTGTGGATGTAACTCTACAGATGCTATTCGTACAAAGTCGTCATCAAGTTCATATAATTACAAGTATATGTTTAATATATGTGATTTGTTTAATTATGTGTTGCCTCATTCGCTTTTTTTATCTTTAACATTTTCTTTCTCATTCTTGAGCCTTCTTCCCTTTTCTTCTATCCAGGGGCCTATGTGCACTCGAGGTATATCCCTATCATTCAGTGGATGTCGCTTTAAGATTGAAATACTGATTCTGTGACGTAAACTCCAGCACAGCGTCTGTTTCGTCGTCTTTCTCATCTGATTATCAAATTCGCCTTCTTTCGGTTGCATCTTTATAAGTCTACCAAAACTAATTTTGTTTACACAAGAAACTATAGATATTTCATTCCATGTACAAGTTGATATGTGTTTGCTAAATCTAAAGGCTTTATCAAATTTATGTCGATAACATTCGTTACATAAAACTAAGCTATGCTATCTAGTAAAATAAAAATTTGCTATTCATATCATATTTATATCTGAAGGATTGTGGTTTGGCTCAAAACCACTGTAATGAATAATAATATGTATATGAGAGGCATATTATTATCATCTGAATACTCAAAACTTCAAAACGAAACTTTACAGCTGCCTTTTCGCCATGGTCGCCTAATTTCTGCACGCCAAACGAATTGTGATGCGGCAAGGGGTAACTTTTAACTCTTTCAATAATAAACCACAGGTAACATTTGGGAGGCATTTTCGAAAGTGTCAGTATTTTTGTTATAGGTTAATTACCCTAATTTGTACGGAATTAATTGCTCCCGTGCGATCCTCAATCATCTCCATGATCTAAATGCCGAGGAGTAAACCGCGTAGAGATGGCGCGAAAAGAACGTCAATGATTTAGCCTGTTACCTAGGGTTGAGTATAATGCATTGCCCGTGCTTCCCCATGGGATACTCGCATCCCAGTTGGATTCCGGGATAGAGGAATAAAGATGAAATATCGTTGCAGCTCATTTAACGACATGCTGTGCCGATGAAAGGCCCAATAATTACAATGAGGATACATGACGATAAGTTTTGCTTGAATCAAAATTGACTTTTATCATCCCTCACTTGAACCGTGTTGGGATACAAACGGCGCTATCTTTGCAGACGAGTAGGCCTCCGTTCATCTGCGAACACGCGCCGTTAGCACGTGCATTATCCATCCTGAATGTGCAATATTTCAACTTTTTGAGATAAATACGACTGCAGCAAAAGAACAGATGATTTATGTGATGTCAATACAATTTTGCAACAAGCTATGGCTTATCGTCTATCAATTTTACATGTTTTTGTCAAATGCAAGCATGTTTAATTCAAAAATGTTATCAAAATATTATTTTATCCTTACCTTAAATGCGTTTTTATTTCTAGTGTTATGATAGTTGTTTACGACGACGTTATGGCATACGAATGTTGTCATTTTCGCCAATTGCAGATATGAATTAAGACGGATAATGTGTTATGATTGCAAGAGACAACTAAGCAATGCGTGGCGAAAAGGTATCCGAAATCGATGTCAGAATGTAAAAAGAATGTAGCTATGGTTTTTGGACTTCCGTGCAATTTATAAAGTAACAAATTATTTTTCATCTTTGTTTTTAAAAACAACATGACCATAACTTTAATTATCGGCACTATTATTATTACAAAATCAATCAAGATAATAATAATTATATGTGAGTAGCATTGTGTTATGCAAAAATAAAAAAAATAAAATCAACTGAAAATGTTGTTTATAGTTCGAGTTAAATTGATCTTTATTGAAGAACATTTGAGTAGTGTGAGTTTCTCTGTTGTTGTCGTTTTTTGGTTACGCTTTATTGCGTTTGTGAATATTTTGCGAATGTGAATTTATAAAAACTCATGAATTCATTCTTTTTAAAGACTTGTAATGCTTCTATTATACTTATACTTTTAAAAGTTGTTGAAATAAATAATAAAATGATATGTATTTTATTTATTATTATTATTTTTATTTTATTTTATTTTTTTTGCAAAATATACTGAATCAATTATACAGATAGCATATTATGTTTTGTGATCATGAATTCTTTTTGTTCCGAAATTCAACATTTTATTGGAAAATTAATGCCGTTTTTAGAATGCAATGCACTCAGTATATTCTACCCTCCTTGCTTGATATTCAATATGTAATAATATTTTTTATTCTTAATATCATACAAAATTATCATGGCTTATATCAGTTTTCTGAAAGTAATCAGAATTAAATCAACTGGTGATTCTTAAAATGCGTTATAGTGATATTTTAAAAAAGAAATAAAATAACATCGTTATATTTCTGAATGTCACGTGACACATTTCCGTCGTCCTCTGCGGTAAGTCAACATGTACATGTACATCTTTTTGGCTTCATGAAGACAGGGAGTCACGTGATCACTCTATATTATTTTGATTACTTGCGAACAACAGCTTCTCATTTTATATTTTGTAATGAATGCAATATGGGCTTGAAACTGTAAAAAACAAATGCTCCAAGCATGAATTTGATTATGATACTTTTATTGTCAACATTACAATATGAGAATGACTAGAACTACATCATTATCACAACAACTACTGCTGCTGATTATGATTTGCTGCTGCGTTTAAGAATAACACAAATAATAATCTGATTTATTCAAAGTGAACTCTCTTCGAGTAAAACACACGGAAGTGTTGAGATTTTACAAATCTACGCTGAATACTTTTAATTCCTCTCAATACAAATGGCTGAGCAAGAGACGACACAGATATTCAGTTTTTGATTACAAAAGATTGGGTCGCGACCTTTTTAGACAAGTTATCCACCGCATGAATTACTTCTGGATTATTCACCGACATAATTTTTCTTACAAACAAAAATAAAAAGAATAGGGCCGGCAGCTACGCTTATACCGTATGATTAGGAATTTTGAGGGTCACTTGAAATTCATACATTTTATTTCAAGCCCTACCCCCGGCTTGGAGACATTATTCAGCCTGTTTACTTCATTTAATTTATTCTATTGACACCTATGACCGCGCCTGACAATTAATTTGTACGCTCTTCAACGCTTTCTTCTCAATTATTTCATCCCAGCATGTAGGACCTCTCTTGCCTGATGTGTGGCACAGTCATACGGTGTGAAGAAATACCGCGCTCTCATTGGCTGATAGAAAAAGAGGGCGGAGCTTCAGTGTAATAGATTACTGCTTTCAACGAATCTTGAGGATGGGTGAATTGGTTGAAAAGACAGCAGCGGCTGAGGAAAAGTTTACTTATATTTTATACAAACACGCTTTACACACATGGTAAGAGAAGCAAACAAATTGTTAAAACAGTTATTCTGTTGGAATAAAGTTTCGCCTTACTAATGATAGGAAAAAGTGAAAAAGAAGGATTTGTTGGGAACTTTTTGGACATGCAACATGGCGGGCTGTCCCATCGTTACCCCGGGGTTTCTCCCGGGGTCTCGGGTATTACAAATTCATCTACCCTCGGGATGATGCCGTCGTTATTTGGAGATAATAACTATTACCGACATACCGGATACGGAGGCATGGCCGTCGGCGGGATGGGGATGTACGCCCCGACGGCCGACCAATATTCCATGGCTCGCCATTCGCCGTATTCCCCATACGGGGCTTCGCACCACACACCCAAGGATATGGTCAAACCGCCGTATAGCTACATAGCACTGATCGCAATGGCCGTGCAAAGCCAACCGGACAAGAAGGTCACTCTAAACGGAATTTATCAGTTTATTATGGACAGATTTCCCTTCTATCGCGAAAATAAGCAAGGGTGGCAAAACAGTATCCGACATAATTTATCACTAAATGAATGTTTTGTGAAAGTTCCACGTGACGACAAGAAGCCAGGTAAAGGATCATACTGGACTTTGCATCCCGACAGTTATAACATGTTCGACAACGGGAGCTATTTACGGCGCCGTCGACGGTTTAAACGGACGGATACGGACAAAGTCGGCGATCAGGTTCGAGGATGGTGGAGGAAAATCTATAAAAAGTAATGACGGTGATGCTGATGCCGACGACAGAAGTTCTACCAAAGGTGAGGGCTTGAAACATTCTTTAACTTGTAATAAAGCATTAGACTCTCTGAAAAAGGAGACACCGCGAAAAAATGAGAATGATTCCAAAATGACATTTGATTCATCAAAATCGTTAGCTCTAGGAGCAATTACATCAACAAAAATTGAAAGAATAGGTTCACCAAAAGGAGACTGTGGAACTTCAAGACTGCAACCGAGTCCAAACACCGCTTCTCTGCCGCTGGATCCGACGAACAACGATGCGCCGGTATCGACGTTTTCGGTAGAGAATCTCATGACCAACGCCGTCGGCGGATGTGACATATCTCCGTCGAATTCATTCTTAAACAGTCGAAATCCTCCCCATATTCTTTCTCCACCAATGTTACAGTGTTATTCCCGACAGACTGATATGTACAGAAACCCAAGCGTTTCGTCGGCCGCCGGGCAGTATGGATATTCTGCAAACATTAGTGCTCAGACGTTATTCCAGTCATCCGTCTGTAATTCATCTGGGAGATCCTCAATGGGAGTTTCGGGTTCTTTAGGAGAGGAAGAATCAGGCGGCAGTGCCGGCAATTCTCCACATCCGACGCCGGCGCCGGCCCATATAAACAGTCATACTGCTCTACCTCAGGCCAATGGATTAATACCAAGTATGTTCTCTGCTTCACAAAACGGACAAAATTATTCCCGACCAAATTCATGGTATATGACATCGCCGACGGATTTTAACCACCATGGAGCGGATTTCTCGACGGCATCGCCGTTTTCAAATATGAGAGAAATGTTCGAATCTCAGAGACTCTTGGGCGGTCAAGGTCAAAGTTCAGCGTCATCCAGTTGTCAACTAGCGGCGTTTAGACCTTCTTTCAAGAATACAACACAATATGCATGTGACTATGGCAAGTTTTGATGTTGGCGGTAATTTTTTTATCTCGATTTTACATTTTTAAGCAACTTTTTTTCTTATTCAATATCTGTTCGCTTAAATATCTTGCATCGACGAATAAACAATGTTTAGTTGTTAGAAAAGAAAGCAAAGACTTTGGACGGAAAGAGATGCCCCCTTCAATCGGCTTATAAAATCGTAAGTTTCTGCTTTTCAGAATCAAGAATTGTAGGGGGAAAAAAGAAAATAAAAAAACATTTTCGAAATTTTTGTAAGCGAATCAGAAAAAAAAAAAATCAAATTGTCCAGTGAGACGTTCCAAGAGAACTTCACATGTTTTAAAAACAGTTACTTATATCGTAATAAGAATTAAACTATTCTAGAACAATGTTGATTACATAAAACGAATAGTGCTTAGGTAAGTTATTTTACTTTTTTTGTGCTAAAAATGGATGTTGCTACGTGTTCTACAGTGCTCGTTTTATATGTTATTCCCTCATCGTGTCGTACCGGACAATTGAAGTAATTGTTTATCTATGATTCAAGTCAATTGTTTTCATAGGCAATGTATGTGGTGGTATATGTATATTTATCTCACACGGTGAAAGATCATAATTATTTTGATTGTATGGTGGATTTGTTGATATTGCAATTCCACAGATTATATAGGTATATGAAGGAAATGTTATTACTTAACGTAATCTGGATTAAAGGGGGATTACATCAAAGAAACATTTTTTTCAACGTGATTTTAAAGTTCAATTCCATATACAATACAATGCAGTCCAGTTTCAATAGTCATCATCAGCTACGTCATCCTTATCATCATTATTGATAGCATTATGAATATTAGTATGAATATAAGATGAATAAGCAATACAACCCTAAAACTTTATTGCCAGAGATTCTGTTTATTACTTGTTTGCTCTCTCATTCCCTAATTTACGTTATTTCCTCTTTTTATTCATCTTCTCTCACAATTATGATTTGTTCTTATGCTGATTTAAGGATTTTACGAGAGAAATCAGTTCAATTACGCTTGACAAATTTATCTTTTTTAATTTATTTATTTTTCTTTTTATGCTGAATTAAGAATATTCTGAGAAAACCCTTATGAATTACGATTGACATATCTGTAAATGTGTTGCCAAATGTAATGTACCTAACTGACGAAAACTAGAACAACTTCTCTTTTATTCTTTTCATATATTTCTGCCACACTGACATATTCATAAGCCCAATCTGTCTTTCACCTCGCTTACCCAGTTTATCGCATAAGAAACATTTTCTCATATATTTGTTGGTCTAAAAAGCTGTCTTTATGACCGCGTTCTTGCTGTTGAAAAATATACGACAGTGAAAATGATTTGACCTAGTTTTCGGAAATGCAAAGGTCATTGTAAATCTGTTAAGCTCAGGTTGTCAAAAATGCCAGTAAAAATGCAAAACTCTTCTTTTGAAAATATAAAAGAATAACTTTTTTTTTTTTACCAAAACCCTGACGGCTTACATCTATTCATGGTAAACCGAATTTATAGTCTGAAAATTATATTTATTCATTTATTAACAAAAATCAACACTTACGAAATATTAAGATATGGAAGATTCTGCGGTCTATTAAAGATGAAAATCGCTAAAATTTGTTTGCTGAGACTATAAAAATATTTGGCATTTTGATTAAAATTGTAATTAGGTAAAATACGCTATCATTTTTATATTTATTATCATTACTTCTTCTTTATATTCAGTATTGTTGCTAAGGGTATTATCATAACAACCTGCACATCAATTAGGAAGATAATACTTCTCCTTTAATTAGTGCATTCTGTCTGAATTGTTAGATGATTTTTAAAATAAATCAAGAAGAATTAATCTTTATGAACCATGTTCACAAGATTGTGGCTGATTAAATATTTAGATTGCAGTCTGGCAATTCTTTGACACCTTCGCGAAGTAATCCATTCATTATTTACATATAGCATTACATTATAAAAACATGTAAAAATCATAATCCAAGCTATAGTATAAAAACATCAACCGCACAGTTTTCATAACTATTTGAACGCCCATTCTTTGGGAATACTAAAACGCTCTCAACAAAAGAGTAATCTTTTCAATCCTTTGATTATGTTGATATGCGGGATATCTTTGTATTTTCTGCCAAAAACCCTAGTTGACGGGGTCATATTTTGACGAGCGAAAATTTTGTTTACTTTATCGCTTATCTGGCAGCGAAACATGTGGGTCCTTCAGCAGAATTATTAACTATATGCAAAGTCTAATAAAGTATATTAAGTTACATGTCAGATTATATCTCGGATCCACTAACATATGGTAAAGGGATTTCTCCCTTCGGAGCCGAGCGAAACGTAGGCATATTTTGTCAAACGATGATAAATTAGCGGACGTGTGCAGAGTTTTAATATTTTCTCGCTGCGCTGGAAGTTGAGAGCAGAGATCTATATTTACGGAATACCATTATGGGTTGAGGTCAAAGTTGAATTATCAATAGCATATTTATCGACATGCATGCTGAATTTTGAAACATCACAAAGTGTAAATTATTAAATTATTCAGGTGTGTGGATATCAAATAAAGGAATAGCTTGCAAGACTAAATACCGGCAATGAATAAATCATTAATAAATGGATGGCATATTAAATATAAAACAATTTTTATTCTCTTTTTTAAAATTATATTAATTCTTCATACTTAACATATTATTATTATTATATGTTACATTTCATAATTATCACAAACAGAAATATCCAGGTATATGTAGGGAATTGTACCACGTTTATTTTTGAAATATTAAAAAAATAACCAATTCGGGCTTAACTTGCCCTGAAACAAACGCGTTTTGCTTTTGAATTTCACCTCATTCTTCTTTTTTTTACCGTATTGTATGAATTTGTATTCTTTAAATGAATTTCTAGAGGGTCTCATTTAAAAGAAAATATAGCTTAAATCATTCTAAAAATCCCTGTATATTTAAGCCTTTTTGCTTTGAACAAACAAAGAATAAACATTAAAATATGATGGAAAGAAAAAAAAATCTTTCTTTATTTTTTGATACATTTTTTCTCACTGATTTTAATAAAATTTGCTAAAAAATAACAGCATTTTCTATTAATATAACGTATCTAACGACCGGTACAAAGCTTTAAGAGGGCTCCTGTATTTGAATTCATAAAATAAACACGTTATCTTTAGAATAAAAAAAATGTGTAAAGAAAAAAAAAATTCTTACTCTTTCAAGTAATTATCTCTCTTCCATTTTTTTTTTTACAATATTTACAAAATTCATATTCATTGATATCGACACTTTATATTTAATCATTTTGAACTAACCTAGAATTCACCAACATCCAGTGGGATATCGAAAGTTTCATCACTTCGATTTCAGTAAAAAATATATTTGGTTTATTAAGTTATTGAATTGTTTACATGTATATAATGCAGTATATGCGATTGAATTCATTGCATGAAAAGCATGCATGTCAATAAAATGAAAAAAAAAAAATCAGTGAAACAACACCTAGAATTTCTTTTAAATAATGATAAAACATTGATGTGTTCTTTTTAAATCACAAAGAACTAGAGACCAAAAATAAATATTTTTAGTTAAGCATCACTCTAGATTACAGCTATGTTTTAAGCATCATTAGCCAAGGGTATCTTTTCAGACTGTTCATGTTGTATGTTGTAATATTAATACTCTGAACAAATCACATTTCATTTTTTTCGATAACTATATGAATAGAACATATATACTATAATAATGATGATAATAATGATGATGATGATGATGATGATGATTTCATTTTATATCGAAACATGTCATATACTCCGAAAGTGACCCTAACTGCTTTTGATAGACGAAAAGACGAAAACGCATATATATTTCTTACATTTTTTTTTTGCTAAAATTGAAAATTGTATCAATGTTCAATTTATAACTGCCATGACTTCAGTCAACTTTAATGCATTTCGTAAAAAAATATCCTGAACAAAAATATATGTGTATTGTTTTTTTTTTTTCACAGATATCGAAATAGATTTTAAAAATATTCTTGTATTTTGTATTTACCGGTATCTTGTAAAACTCACGTATGCTGTTGAGTCAAATCATTTTTTTTTTTCGAATATTACCGACATAATAGAAAAAAATCACTGGGAGTAAATGGAAACTATCTATTAAAAATAGAATAGGTGTCTTGAACCATCTTTCTTTACTTCTGAAGTTAGACTGGACAGCATGAATGGTTACATAGACTTTGATAAATTTACACATGTAATTGGATATAGTCAAACCTATCCTGAGAGATCAGTCAAGGGAACAAGAGAAAGTGGCCGCTTAGAGCAGGTGACATCTAAATAAAGGTCAAATAAATAATAAAACGACTGTTACCCTTTCCCCTTTAAATTCACAACTTCATGAATTACGGTAATACTTCAAAACTATAGAATTTGCTCGTATTTCCACTATATCGCGATATCACACATAATAGGCTTGTTTCTCTGTATCATGTGATTAAAGAAGACATTAAGGAAGAAAAACAATCTTCTGTATTGATCATGTTACTGTGTAACAGTAAAACATCTTCCAATTTTACTGCATTATGTGCAGACTGATAATGTTTAGAAATGTTTTGTCATTGACGTGTGGAACTGAAGGAGTCACATTAGCCAACACTCATGTAAGGACTCATTTGATTGGCTAGTTAAGTGCGTGGACTAATTGACTGGTTTTGATAACTTTGTTGTGCTACTGAGAGTAAGTGCTGACGGGTTGTATGTTTATTTATATTTTGGCAGACTGGTCTATACTACTTGTATGTATATAAGGTATTGTATGAAAAACTGATATGTATATTCGATTGTTCAAATATTAGGAATGAAAGTGGTCAGGTTTTTTTTTATTCAATGACAATTGAATGAAAATAACTTCCGTATAAAAGATCGATATGTGAGAAATATCAGATAAGAATTTTCATTGTTCAATGGCGAAGGCAAATTTAGATATGATCTGTTAATGGCATGCATTTAAATAGCGAAATTTGTTCAGTGAGTGGAATTTTCCAGAAATGTCATATTTTAACATTGACTTATATTATGAAGAGATGTAATGTATTTTTACAAAAAGGAAAAAAAAAGAAGATAATCGAGCGGAATTTGAACGTATTCTTATTCAAATGGGATCTCATCAAATCATCAAATAATGCTAAAACGAGGCAGTACTCTTTTTTCTGAAGGTTTATATAGAGAAATATGCAGAAATGCTTCTGTTGTTGTCGACATGTAAAATGGAGTTCCCGCTTTATTGGATGGCGCTTGCGTGCCTCGTTCTTTTTACCCTTTGCCTTATGAATATTTATGTACAAATTTATGTCTTGATGAAATACTAATTTACTGAATATTAAATGGCATATGAAACATTGGATTTTTTTTTTGCCCAGCAGACTATGTAAAGTCTGAGCTTCAATATCGTATGAGGAAACAGAGGATGCTTACAGGAGTTGTTTGATCTGGGTCTGCTCTATTTGTCATTGTGTCAAAACCAGTCTAATTGAGGTGAAGGGTCAATTTAAAAAAAAATGATATCTATAATCGTACCAATTAATTCTTTGAAACTTTAAGTGCTTTATAGATATTTTAATAAATTACTATTGAAACCATACACATATTTTTCTTAAAATTGACAGCAGTTTCATACGAAATTTTCTACATATGTCAGTTGCAAAATTTTAAAGATCATGAAATGCCGCTCCATTATCTTTAACTATAATATATTGTTGTATATCACATGAAAACCTTGTTATATATAGAAACACATTATATGACACGTATGAGTTTTACTATAGTAAAATAAAAAGAAATGTTAAAGGTATGAAAGTTTGAGGAAGGTGCTGTATGGTAAGTGGTGTTTAACTCATGATTTTAATTTTTACAGACTTATATGTGTAATAAACAGTATTTCCAATTACCTATACATTTTGTTCCTTCATTTATCCCTATATTTTGAATCTTGAATACATTTGTGAGAGGCAAACCATGAATTAAATTATGTTTTTGAAAAAAAAAGTGATACATTTTAATGGAAGAAAAGTCATCGTTTGAGGTAGTATATACATATAGTTTATCATCTGGTATTATGGAAAGTATTAGTTTTAATTCTTAAGTCTGGACATTAGTTAACTATAAAACACTGTCTCACACATATACGCATATGTCGATAAGGGGGGAAAGGGAGCAAAAGACGTGAAGAGAGAGAGAGAGGTTGGGGATGGGAGAACATTATTAATGAGCAAAATTAATGGAGAGAGACACACATACAGAAACACACAAGCATGCACACACAGACATAATGAGAGAGAGATGGAGAGAGAGAGAGAGAGAGAGAGAGAGAGATCTTCAACAAGGAGAACAATAATATAGAGAGACAGCGAGAAGTGAAGCTGCATAGACCGATTCACGCCCACGCTGTTGGTGTATTGCAGACAGGTGTTCCATATCCAATATATGAAATAACCAATACCAATTTCCACTTGTCTGGATAACTATTCTGATCTCTTCATATATTTCCGCAATACGTGATAATGTGATAATTGCTAATGTGCGCTGATATGTGGAGATAAATTATCTACCAATACGTCCATGTATCTCGTTTCTAGATCGACCGCTTCTGCCGATACCATTAGAAATGTAAACAGAATTCGTGTCAGCCGATCTCATCTATAAACAAATCTAGCCGACGCGCTCAACGTTTTACACAACTATTAATGCGTTTATGTCTTAAGCATTTTTTCTCCGATTGTAAAAATGCCAATTTGAAATCGTAGTCATTACCGTGAGGAAAACGGAGAAAGAAAATACGTCTAAATACAGACAACTCTCAGTCAGCGGTCACTCCAAATTGCGTCCAAATTTTAATGAGGGCCAAAATCTAAAATCCCGAGAAGGATCAAGGTTAGAATGAATTGTTTCCCTGTAGCAACCACCTGTCTATAGCGACCTTTATTTCATATTTACGTTTGTCCGTTGTTCGGAGGTCATTAAAATTTAACTTGACATCTTATTTAAAAGGAAAACAATAACAAAAACATATATTCTTTGATAATGTAAATGCAAATTATTACCACATATAATGATAAAATGATGTAAATCTACATGCAATATATATTAGTGACTGTTTTTTATGTTATGCATATTATATGTCGACTTAATGCGTTTGAGTGGATTACTGCTTTCTTAAAGTAACCACACGAGAGTTATAAAAATATTTTATTTTAGTTATGACATCTTCCATATAAACGAACAAATATCCTCCATGAAATTTAGTTGAATCTCTAAAACATTAAAATTAAATGTACATCTGTAACTGAAAATGCTTATGATTAATATTTAAACATAAAAAAACCATAAGGCAAAACTGTTATCATGTTACAAAAATGTGGCTATAAAATTTTTAGTTTTACACGTTATTTTCGCTGACACCAGATTTCATTGAGTATAAATTCCGTGTATATAATCTCCCCTTCAAACTAAGTAAATTAATTACGCGGATAATTACGCAAAATTAACGATAATGCCCGCCCTTTACGCTAACTATAATTATTTTACAATGTCGATAAATTCAAAGCAAGAAATAAGCTTTGAAAAATGTGGACGCACTAGCGAAACATCTGAAGATATGTTTTAACTTTGTTACACTTCCTACATTCAATATTTTCTGAAATATTAAACCCTCTAAACCAAACAACCAACTAACCCGTTAAAGAAGCTAATATCTACCAATATAGACACAGTTTATCAAAAAGCTGAAATAATATTATCGCTGAGAGACTACACTGGGTTTTGACTTATGTGAAAAAAAAATGACTTAGGATGCATTGTGAATGCAGCCCAAAGCAGTGTTTAATATCAGTTGAAAAAAAAAATGTTGTGATCGAGATCGTATATTAAATACATACATTCATGTCAAAAATTACGGAGACCGTTAGTCTAAACAATTCATAACCAAAAGCAAATTTTCGCGCTGTTAATCCTATAGATAATGTTCTATAGATAAGATATGGATCACTATTTATCTAAACAAGGCTTCGTAGGCGAAAAGGTTTCAATAAAACAACACGAGCATGGGAATAGAGCAGAAAAGCCGTGTTAAAAGTACTTAGTTGTGACATTTACAACTTCGTCCAAAATGCTTTGCCAATTATACAACGAAACGTAATCAGTTTTCGCGCAAACGAACCGAAACAATATTGTCATATATAGTCGTATATTTGCGTGATTTATTTCTGAGAAAAAGTCGTAAAATTCAAATTAACTAAATTACGCCTGTCGAAATATTCTGATGAGCTCAAGTTTAGAGGTTGTTTCTCGTATTTCGGGGTTTTATGGGAGAGATATGCATGTTTCGGCATGTTTTTGCGCGTTGCATGCATCGTTAACACTCGCTGAGATGGTTTCCCTATTTTTTTCTCACCAGGTATTGTTTTGGAATTATTTTTTCTCATGCCTTTTTACAAGAAGCCCGTTTCTCTCGGCTATATCACGCACAAGGCGTATTTCAAATTGTATACGTCCATGTTTTTCTAGTAATGTTTTTTACGCGGATGCTTTGCTATACGCATCAATTTGTTAAGACTTAAATTGTTTAAACAAACATCAAACTCATAACTAAAATTTAGAGATATAGTTGAAATAAGAAATAAACACTTATACGCAAATTTATCGAGTTATGTTAACCAAGTCAACACCTATAAACGATTCAAATGTTATTTTACTCTTTGAATTACGCTAAAATATATTAGCGAAATGCGTTATTTTAACATTTTGAGTCGTCGCATGCATTACATATATTCATCGAGTTAAACTATAAAGTTAATTGTCAATTTTACCATTTCTGTTCATTTTTGTTACCCTGATAAAAGACATTAATATTTAGTTTAATCTAACTTATTCATTTTACGTCGATTTTGAAACAAATTCATGCAAATTATACTAATCCCTCTCGACGGCTCTGCTGGACTAGTGCTGTCTAGTAAGGTGACGAAAGGTCCTTGCCCTCATCGGGGTTCAAACCTACAACCGCCGGATCCGCAGTCGGATAAGTTACCAGTGGACCAAGTCGTTCTTAACAGTTAAGTTTAAACATAGTGTACCCATCGACATATACAAGGACAATATTTCATTCAAGTAAATAAAGAAAGATAGGGAGTAAGTTATGCTTGGTTTATGATCTAACATAAATTGCAATACGATTGGGTTATGTCATGATAATATTTTGTATACCAAATAATTTGACAAAAGTTGAAAAAAAAAACATAGGGAGAAAGAAATACTTTAGTTGAAGAGAATGCATGATGTATGACTATACCTAAATATTTCACTTCTGATAATACATTGTTTGACAGAAAGGTAGCTACTTACGTCAACATTTCAAAATAATTTTGCAAAACATGAATGGTGAATATCCTTCCTACTAAGCGATATGTATTAATGTGTGTGTGTGTGTGGGGGGGGGGGGGGGGGTAGGTGGTGTACAAGCAAAGAGATTAAGCCAAAAACTATTTATAAATTGATGGACATGTTATGGGCATACAGGTATTATGAAAAGCTAAAGAGATATTTCTTTGATTATGAGTGGGTAATCAATCTTTTAACAATAAAATTATCATTTTCTTTGATAATGTCACACTCCACTTTTTTTTTCAAGACAAAAAACAATATTGGTATTCGAATCGATCCCGCTTGCCAAACATAAATGTATGAAACTTTACTTTGTCTTGTAATGCATGCGAATAAATAAGTTATCAAACCAATTTTGTTGACGCGGGTGGTTGTGTATTCATGCGACCGCCTGTATGTAAAGGGCAACAGGGTTTTACGAAGAAACATGTCATCTGCTGAAGCGTGACGGAAAAAGTGTGATGGACAAACAGACAGACAGTCAGACGAAAGAAAAGTGGACCCTATTTGTCACCTCTGCTAACAGCAGGTGACAAAAAAAAGGTGGCATATTGAAGGAAAATTAAGAGAAATAAGTTGATAAAATAGGAAATATAACTAATACAAATGTATTTTGTAAATGTAATTCTGTAACAAATATAAAAAATATGAGCCTTAGTTGAACCAAGCACCAGAAACTGTGAACGCCACAAACATATTTTATGTATCATATTATCTAATTACGATTTGAAATACGAATTTGCTTGCATGGTTCCTATAAGACGTCTCAAGCATTTAAATGGATACAATACTGCATGTTCCTATAAGACGTCTCAAGCATATAAATGGATACAATACTGCATGTTCCTATAAGACGTCTCAAGCATATAAATGGATACAATACTGCCTATTCCTATAAGACGTCTCAAGCATATAAATAGATCAATACTGATGTTCTATAGACGTTCAGCATTAAATACAATACTGCATGTTCCTTTAAGACGTTCTGCTATAATAGATACACTACTGCATGTTCCTATAAGACGTCTCAAGCATATAAATAGATACAATACTGCATGTTCCTTTAAGACGTCTCAAGCATATAAATGGATCAAGTATTGTATTTTATATTCAAACTTAGAATGGATAACGTGGGTCATTTACGAGTTATAATCAAGCATTAAACCTAATTATTAACCGAATTTTAAAGATTAAACATGGTTTTAGTTTTTAAAAAGCCACATTACACTGAACTAAGTTTAAACTTACAACTTAACACAAACTTTTCTACACTGTGATCGCTTTAAAATATGCTTTACACCACTGTAATAAATTAATTGAATTCTTCAGACATTTTGTACATTTCTCATATATTAATAAGACATATTAAACTTGATAAAACAAAATGGTGACACTTTATAAATTAGAAAGCAACATTACAATTGAAACTTTATCTTCATATAATTTCATCGGTAAGTATGCGGTCCCATCTTATTATACATCTAACCATAACCATAAATAAACAGATAATATCTCTCTGATATATATACTTTGCTAATATTAATATAGTAATCGTACATTGTAGTTTCTAAAGCAGTCGTTTTAGATACTTTATACTTTATACCCATGTGGTACGTCACTTACTCCTTGTACCTTCAATTCATAAGATTACGATATCCACGCAATCCAGTGACAGCTTTTCGCCGTACCACCCTATGGGGAATGCCAGTGTGAAATGTGTCATCGTAATCATGTGAATAAACGTCGATGGTCGCTGAGAGAGCACCAAGACACACCTTCCAAATGAACTCAGTATCTTGTACTGGTTTCCGAAATGAAGATGTATTTTCATGGTTGTTCATACACCGTACAGATGTTTTCGAAATATAGTATATGTTTTATAATGTTGATATATACTTTAACTAATTTAGAAATGTATCGCTAATTCGCTATTAAAAACATCCATTTGCATAATACTCAAATTAACAGCTTGTATACCTGTAGTAGATTATAAAGTGTCACTTGCAGCGATTAATTTTAGGCGTTGTACATTTCAAGGAAAGATGTTTGAAAGTTATTGAATCTTGTAGCAAACTTTTGGTATACATCTTTACACCTTTTAAAAGAAATTGTATTTTTGGCTTCAAGAAATTCAAACATCTAATTCGCAGCTTACAAATGTCTTGTGCGGTAATCATGTATAGAATGCTGTCATTTATATAGTTGTCCCCTACCAAAAAACAGATGTAGCCGATGTCAGATCAAGTGTAGGTAACTCGACATCAACAATTTCCTTTTACATTAACAAATCCGAACTTTGTTGGAGGAACAACATGTTTCAAGCTGATACATGTTCAACCAAATTATCGAGTCTGATTGTAATCAACTTCTGTAAAACATCCCAATAATTGCAAGTCCTTTATTTTGTAGTTTCTCTATGCCTTATTTAGGATATGTTTTATTGATTGGTATCAAATATAAACCATAGGAGACACACACCTTATATGTAGCAGGAATTGAATACATGCAATTACATGTACATGTAATTATATGGCGAAACACAAGGCGTTGTGCTTGACAATCTTTCCTCAAAATGTGCCAGATTTTTTTTAAAATACTATCGAAGAACAAACCCATGTAATAATTCACAATGTCTCTAGAACCTACTTGTCCATCTATGAGCGCTGAGCAATCTGGCGTTGTGCAAAGTGCTTTGAATATTGTGCATGTACATAAGTGCTCTTTATTAATAGAATGCAGTTCGATGTTTTCTGTCTATATATATTATTGTTGTAACCCTATTTATTTATTTATTTCGTTTACTTTTCTGTATTTATAGAAAGAAGCGGTTGAATAAATAAAGAAAAATATGCTACTTATGGATTATTATTTATTAATTATATATTAAAAAAAATGTGTCATCTTCTTCATGATATCGACACAATATTAATAAAATGATACAGGTAAGATTTCTTGTTCACAAGCCGAAAATACCTCATTTCGGATTGGTCAAATTACGGACAGCTCGAAGTCTTATTTTTGGTCCCATGAAATTCGAGATAACGAGTGCCGACTGTATGTATGTATGTATGTATGAATGTATGTATGTATGTATGTATGTATGTATGTATGTATGTATGTATGTATGTATGCATGCATGTATGTATGTATGTATGTATGTATGCATGCATGCATGCATGTATGTATGTATGTATGTATGTATGTATGTATGTATATATGTTATCATTATGTGACCATCAGATAAATAATAATGCAGTTGATCATAGGTATATAGACCTAATTTCTTTTGATATAGTGTGTGTTTTTTGGTTATGTTTAACCCTTTCCCTCATAGAGGAAACCATGAAAAGACCTATGCGAACAGCATAAAACCAGATCAGCCTGCGTGTAACTCGCAGGCTGATCAGGTTTTATGCTGTTCTCTGCTCATCGGTGGTCTGGAAATGAGGACTTTATAATTAAATTGGGTGAGGTTTAACTGTAGTTTTCTGCAGATCAGGCTTTATGTGGTACCTACTGAGTGCGTCAAAATGAGTCTATATGAGGGAAAGGGTTAACGTTCCACCGACAATGTTTTATTCATTTTGAGATTACGTCTACTTGAGACAGATATAGTGCTGCCACATTGCAGTTTCACTCCATAGACATGTGTCACGATAGCACACTCAGTAACATTATCCTGACACCTGGCCATCTTATCTGTATATATGCTGGGTGCCAAGCAGGGAGCTACCAGTACCATTTTTAACTTTATTGTGTCGCGGTCAAAGATCGAACCCGCGACTTCCAGCTTCATAACCCCTCGGCCACCGGGGATGGTGAATGGCATAATAATATATGTATTTTGTTTGTACTAAATTAAATGTACCATTCACATTTAAACATATTATTGATTTTAATTTCATATAATTTGAAATTACTTGTTTATATTTTTAGGGATTTTGATATTTAACATTCGTATTTTATATCCCAGACAGAAAGTAAACTGTTCACAATACAATTGCATTTTTTGAGGCGGTGCCTTTGCATGGCGTCAATTTCCATCAATGGGTTTAGGAATGCGGAATGATATACTCCTATCATTTTAATAACTGCCTCGGTTGAAACTATACTCTTCAAAGCTGCAATGTATGTTGAAATAGCGGTATGTGTACACCAAATGTATCATTACAGATATAGCAATACAACTGCAGCATTAGGGTTGAAGCTTCGATGGAACTTTTGCAAGTGGATGTCAAATGGTGCGCATATGTTTTTGAAAGTAAGATTAGGTGGCTGCTTGTATCATGCTGACTACTTAGTACATTTGACTGTTAAGACTGAACAGTATTAAACTGTCTAACGTTTATAAATAAATAGTTGAAATAACATGTTGCACGTACAGTCCAACTTGTCCAATGAAAACGATTCTTCTTTCGTCTTAAAGGACAATTTCATTATACGAGGACTTCAAAAACGCCCCATGTCTAAAACTTCGATATTTCACGTGAGTTTGTTTTTCAGAGGTTGACCTCCTTCTTTAATCACGTGTTTCCTGTATAACTCGTATGCATTTTATCTATTTCTGAAATAAGCCTCATTACATTAAGCTGCATTTGTTAAAAATAAAAATGTATTAGAATATCAGTCACTTAAAGACTACTTACTCTTGAGCAAAGACTTATTTAACAGAGATATAAAACGGTGCGAAATAACGTTTTTTTCTCGTGACGAAAAAAGAGCAACAACAGCTGAATGGGATTTAAACGCGATCTCGTTGAGACATTAACATCTTTCACAAGGAAGAGAAAACTCAGATATATTTCAAATGATATGAACAATTCGATACACCCCACGTTACCTCGCGGTCACATGACCGCACACGTAACTTTACGAGAGCTTCTCTTGACTTTCTCTTTACCTATATCAGAGTTTCGGATCTCTTTTAGGTTATTAGGTCTTTGCCTTGTGACTTCCACACTGCCAGACACAAGTAGCAGGAAACAGAATACCAGATTAATTCCTATTTCTGGACCAGCATGATTCCCCTTATATACTTAGCGAGTGAGCTTAACCCTTTCCCTCATAGAGGAAACCATGAAAAGACCTATGCGAACAACATAAAACCAGATCAGCCTGCGAGTAACTCGCAGGCTGAACAGGTTTTATGCTGTTCGCTGCTCCTCAGTGATCTGGAAATGAGGACTTTGTAATTAAATTGGGTAAGGTTTAACTTGGTTTTCTTATGAGGGAAAGGTTAAGCTAATTGTCGATGCCGTTTGAATCGTACTGTTATATCTCGATCCGCTGTTTTTTAATGGCCCAACTAAATCTCCAAAAACATAACATTATGAGTACATTGGATGCATGTTCGGGTGTATGATATTTGCTGCTGGTCTAACGAAAATGTGATGCATTTAAGTCAGTTGATGGATGAAATCCTGATTTGACAAGAAGTTAAAATATTGATATTTGTTTGAAGGTGATTGTAGATATTTGTAGACATACATTTTGCTGCAGGAGATGTGTAGGGACAAGGACTGAATTATTTACATATTTAAGATTGCATTTTGAAACATTTACAATTTCCAGGAGGCGGGGATATTCCTTGAGAGGTAGAATGTTTTAAGATATGGCATAAGCGGATATGATAGTTCTGAGAGAAATTCTTCAAGAATCTCATAATTCATATTATTGATACCAACTACTTCAACAGAAGGTTAGAAAATGTAAAGTGGGCCCACCAAGGGGTTCCAAACATATTTAGGTAAGAAATGGGGAAGTGGTACAAGAA
Source organism: Solen grandis (assembly GCA_021229015.1). NCBI lineage: Eukaryota > Metazoa > Mollusca > Bivalvia > Adapedonta > Solenidae > Solen > Solen grandis. The sequence goes on along the minus strand of CM037783.1, from coordinate 33,576,461 downwards.
GTAACCTATGACTCCACGAGGGCTTGACCAATGTAGCCATCAATAGCTTTTTCTTCAGATTAAAAGGGTATTTGTTCATACACTAATGTTCAGTTCACGAAAACGAAATTTTCTTCTACTCGAATCTGTCGTCGTGTAAATGTGTCGTCTGATGAAGCGTGTGACGGACAGACAGACGATGGAAAAGTGACCCCTATGTTTCACCTCTGCTTAAAGCAGGTGACAAAAAATAGAAATCTGTGTGTATTTCCGGTGAAAGTATTTAGATAGGGTTTTGTTTGATAGTTTCCTTTTAAACTTAAGGTAGATTGGTAACCATGCTATTTAGTATACATATCTACGGACAATACAACATATTACGATGTATTCAGATTTCGAGAGTGTGTCGTCCCTTGGAATCATTATGTTGGTGTTCCACAATGGTGGATATTAGACCTACTGCTTTATCTCACATATCCCGATTGTACTGACATTTGTTAGTTGGTCTCTCTGGTCGTATGGAGATTCACCAGAAAAAGCAACCAGTGTTTTAAAAACAGACTTACAAAGAATATACAAATTAGATAATCAGGACTGGTGTCTTCTTTATTACAAAAATATAAAAAAGTCGATGAAGATTTATAAGAAAATCTTCAAAAACCTAACATTCTTCGGTCCTAATGTAAAATCTTTCAGTATCAGACATTAACACATTGCCGTATTATTTCTGTCGTCTATTGAATAGCCCACCACATTTATGTATAACAAGACAGGTGTAGTCTCGAATTAATATTCACGAGAATATTTAAACACCACCTAGACCGAAACACATCAGAACAACTACAATGTATTTCTCAGCTTTTTCAGGCATGCACATACTTTTCGACAATAACACAGATCTCGAAAAACAAAACAACAAAAAAGACTTGACTCTTTGAGTTTAACGTCGCTTCGAAGTATCAGCAATAGCGAAGTCCAAATGAAGGTGAAACAAACAAAAATATAAAAAAAATAAAAATAAAAAAAGACTTGAAAAAGTCAGGAACAATGTAAAAAGAATTGTTACTGGTTCTGTAACACTTGACATAATCACATCACTTTAGGAAGAGTCAAACTGATAACCATTACCAAGAGATGCATTGTGTGCAACATCTTTTTATTCAGATATCTAAAATTATTTAATACCATCCTACATTCATAGTTTAATACACATTCCTTCTTAACAAGCCTGATGACCTGACAATATTTTCCCTTGACAGATCTGCGTTTAATGAACTCGTGTACAGGTCTTGTAAAACTCTTGGACCAATGAGGAAATTTTCGGATATTAGCTGCACCGAAAGAGAAACTGGTCTTGATGTACAACTATAAGGTTGCTCCTTGCACGAACAGTGCAGGGAACAAAAGATTTGAATAAGTCTTGAACAAACCATCACAAAGTTACAAAGACTTGACTTGGAGTGCTGCAAAAACGGATCAAGTGATGAGTAGGACTGGCATAGATATCGGGCTTAAAAACGCGTTTCGACTCGATTTCATAACATAAATAAATCAATACCTAAAAATAAAAATATTATGTTAAATAAATAAACAAATAAATATATTACGTAACTGTAGTTTCGTAAACACAAAACAAAAGTACAAGCATCAACCAAATAACCCAATAACAGACATGAAAAATGATAAGACAAATAAACATCAAGGCAAAATTGAAAGTCGGGGAAAAAAGGTATCTTTCTCAACACCACAGCAAAAGTGATCATCATATTCCGTAATTTCTACACGTAACGTTTACGTAATTATTAACATATGTCGCGCCGATTATTCGTATTTCTAAATAATGACGCCGAAGATGCTCGGTTTTCCTTCTAACCCAATTTTCCGGTCTTCTTTGATCGCAGAAACTCTCTCGTTACGTTACTTTATCCGAGTTTGTTTTTCTCATTACCTAGGTTCCCTCTCTAGTAAAACATACACTCACGTGTTTTGGGCTTTTCAGGACTCAGGGCAAACATCGTTATGCTGTTTGCAATCCTCTTTAAAGGTTGAATAAATACCCGCTGGATGCAAGAAAATATTAATTTAGATTTATAAAACATATTTGTATCAGTTCATTTTCATGCGAAGCAGTTTAGTTTGCAGACGAATGCGTTAACGACGTTGGTGCTTTCGGATTACTTCGGTGTTTGTCGAACGAGTTGGGTGTTGGGATCTTTCGGGACAAGTTTATTTTGCGGAATCGTTTGTCCTCCCAAAATAATGTAAACAAACATTACTTAACAGGTGCATTTTGTAAATACGCTAAGTGTACGATATTGTATGTTCAACTCTTACTTACATATTAATATTATTTTTCTCAACTCTGACGTGTGAAAAAAGATTTTCCCAAGATGTTATGAATTCATTGACACATTTTTCAAATGAGTCAGAGTTCACTTGTATGGCCTCTGTATGTATAACGTATTAATTAAAACGTACATGTAATTCTATTTTAATCACAGACATTTCGCCTATTTATTATTTTTTGACTTATCTGGGCAACACGGTTTTATACTTAGTACGTTTTTTGGCACATCCTACACATTCAGCTAGACCGTTCCTGTGAGTACGAGACTCAAACTTCGCCAGCTTTAGCGCTGTAATTCTTATGTAAGGGTAGGTCTTACGTAGAACATTCTTCTATTTGTGGTCCGTTTGGAATGAAACCTAAACTTTGACTTCTTCTCAACTATTGTAAATTGACTTAACCCTTTCCCTCATAGAGGAAACCATGAAAAGACCTATGCGAACAACATAAAACCAGATCAGCCTGCGAGTAACTCGCAGGCTGATCGGGTTTTATGCTGTTCGCTGCTCCTTAGTGGTCTGGAAATGAGGACTTTATAATTAAATTGGGTAAGGTTTAACTGTGGTTTTCTGCAGATCAAGCTTTATGTGGTACCTATTGAGTGCGTCAAAATGAGTCTATATGAGGGAAAGGGTTAAGCCGCCACAAAAACTAGATTCTGAGTCCAAGCCTTGGTTAAGTGGCTTAGAGGAATCTAGCAATGACTAATATAAAAAGTTATTTGCTATGCTTGTGGACAATGACTTTAATCCTGGGTGGGATATGGGCAGATCTTGTCTCCTGAACACCGAATCGCCAAGCGGGGACAGACCAATCTTTCATTCCTCTTGCTGTCGAGTTTAGCAAATAATCGTTTTGTTTGTTTGTTTCAATTTTTTCTAAACCTGTTTTGAATTTTTCTCATCAGTTATAAATCTAGAAAAGACGTAAGTTATTATATATGATAAATGTGCATTTAACATAATTATTTCGATGCAGATAATCAATGAATAAATAGTTAAATAGATCAAATTGAAAGTAGAATAAAGATAAATTAATCAACAAATCATTTTCTCATAGTTATTGTTAATCATTATGCATATTAACATATTCATCATATTTTCATGTAATCAACGTCAAAGCTTCCGTTTTGCTTCAATATTGTAATAAACCTATTTTACTTTTCAAAATAAAAAAAAACACAAAAAACATGTTATGCTTTACATAACCGTGATAGCAATTTTGCATGTTAAACAACGGAAGAAACGAATACTTGCAAAGAGGGGATCTCGAGGTTTGAAGATAAACCATCAGACTCAACAAATTCTCCCAACTTTCATCACGAGGCTGAAATGACACGCTCCGTTCCGGCGGTTCCCGGTTTACTATGGAAACCAGACCGGTTCCCGTCTATACATCATTTGTAATTGATTTAAATATTTTGGAGTGGTACTTATCACCCTTCGTGAGAATGTATATGTTATTTACTGCCGATCTCACACGGGTAATAAAAGAGACGAGCCCCGAGGCGGTACGGGGGAAAATTGAACTCTGCAAACGATACTACAGGATCGTGTTCAAATTTGAATTTAAACATAGTATGTTCGAACTTAGCCACATGGTTAGGAAATATTTTAACAGAAAACTTTTAGGGAGATAATATGACCAGTTTTCCCATCCTATCTCGTCATTAATAATACAATTATCAAAAAGACTGATTCCTTTAAAAAATATTCTTACTTTCACCGAAGTACACAGTTTTGACAATAAATTGTTATTTTTTTATATATTTATCCAGAAGTTTGCTTTGATAAGGACTAATACATAAATTTAATAATGGTGAATCTTACTATTGTAACGATTAAAGAGAACCAAAACAGTAAACATTATACAAGAAAATATATTATTTTTCAAAACCAGCATACGCATTTAAAAGCATACTATTTATTTGAAATACATTGTACCAGAGAGAAGAAAAAGCCATACTTTTACAAGAGATGCCAGAGCCTGCAACTGACGCAGGCATTTCAGATGGAACGTAAATTAGAGAGCAAAATCAATGTAATACTTGTGTGAGACTGGATTTCATCCCACCCATCTGCCTTACCAGGTGTAGCTATATTTTCCAGCAAACCCCACAGAATGCTGCAATTATTTAATTGGTAAACATGGACAGGTGTCTTCGTGAAATCCACACAGCCGTGTGGATTACTCTTCCACACGCTGTAGGTTGAAATGTCGAAACTGTCCGATGCTGACGATGTTTTTCAGTTAAAGTTGTCAGTCAGAGAGTGTTCGTCATTTCGAGAAAGCACATTTTATCAACGCTTATAATCGCAAACGTTAGATTATAATTAACTGACGATCAATCTGGCATGATAAAAAATAATTATACAAAAAATGAAGGGAAGTTATTAAGTACACAAATATATACGTGCAAAAAGAACAGAAAAGGTAGAATTTATTTTGTTTTTACATGTGTGTATAAATTTGAAATGCATGGGAAAAGCGGTGAAAGATTTATTAATCCAGTGTAAACCCCAATTTCCATAACCCATCCCGTGCAGTCTGATCTGGTTTTACTCTATATCATTATAGGCTGCCGATGAGGTCAAAATCACTTTGACACATATGAGTAAAATTATACATGTATATTGACCTGATGATGATGAATATATTCCTTCTATTCGGAAAGATGTCGTTTGGCATTCGTGTTACTCCGCCTGCTTTCGGTATTCTCCGTAACTATCATACGGTGATTTACGGTGATGACGTCAGTCATTGGTATGACGCTAAACGATATCTTGCAGGCGGACCTGCCACGCCAATCAGAATTAATCCAGTTTGCGATTTTGTTTCTTTTAGCATATATTTTCGAAAATACATATTTGACGGTTGGATCAACTAGCCGTTTGATTTACCGGGAGTTGTGGTTTGAGCTCGAGCCTTGCTAACTCCCGGTAAAAGGCTTCATCAATCGCACATGCCAAGAAAGAGGTTTATACCACGAATCTTCAGGAATTACCGTTAACACCTTGGAGAATAAATTTAAGTATATTCAATTGAAAAAAACAACAAAAAAAAACAACAAAACATAGCCAATATCATTTACATACCTGTCACATTTAGGAAACCAGACAGCGAAAATTGGAGCGGACCATTTCTTGAACAGAAGTGATCGATAACCATTGGTTTGATCTCTGGCCGCGATATATCAAACTCGTCAGAAATAGTACTTGTATACTTTTTTTCTAATAAATAAAAAAAGCACCAAGAAGAAGACAGTAATACTGATCGCAGTGAGTCAAGCCCAGGCAAACAAACATGATGAGATTTTATAAATTTTTTCTTATTAATAAAAGTTAAAATATATCGGTTGGAGATGCCGGGGATTGAACCCGGGGCCTCTCACATGCGAAGCGAGCGCTCTACCACTGAGCTACATCCCCACGAGTTTTAATCACAATGGTCTACATTTAATTTCTTATCAAATATACGTGGAGTGTCTTTTAATGTATAGCCTCACCTATTCTACGTGACCTTCTTCTTTTATTGGTATGGTATCCACAAATTTATACTTCATATATTGTTTAAAGGTAGATTCAATTTTTTTTGGTATATATTTATTCGCTCTTATTATTTATTCGTTTGTTCATTCATTCATTCATTTTTTCTATGAGGATAGTTTAATGTGTTAATTGATTGTTGTTATAAAGGATGAGTACAAATAAAAATAAACTTTAAATGAGAAATGCATGGGAAAAGCCATTACGATTCAAACCATAGGGAACAACATCCTACTGGATTCAGAATAAGTATTGTTTTAACCTGAGTATAACAATAGACTATACACACTATTATTGCAAATTTATAACGGTATTGTCCCCACCCCCACCTGTAATGAACAGCATTCGTGGACATACTGGTGACGGAGTGGTTAGAGAATCCGTTCTGTGCTCGTGAAATCGTGAGTTCGATCTCCGATCGCAACATGAAAATGATCATATAAAAATCGTTAATATTGTACCGGTATATCTTCACTCCTTGACCCTGAGCACATATGGCTAGTTCAAGGGCTGGTTGGCCCAGTGTATCAGAGTACTGTGACTGGGTGTGGCAATACAGTTGCCTCAGGCCACTCGTCCACAGTATGATACGCAGTGAAGGAAACATATACATGTATTCGTATCAGTCTTACAAAGACAAAGATTCCTGAATGATTGTAATACCGTCGGTGGAATAAAGATATAAAAAAGAATATCGAATGACGAGAGCAACATACTGGTAGGTATATATTTTAATTCTACACTTATTTTTGCCAAACAAGCAAAATATCATGTATTTGATCAAAGGTTTGCTATTGATACTGAAAATAGAAAAAAAAAACGACTTTGGAGATGCCGGGGATTGAACCCGGGGCCTCTCACATGCGAAGCAAGCGCTCTACCACTGAGCTACATCCCCATGCAGTTTAGTGGAATTTTTTATTCCAAAATACGGTCATTCTAAAACCGTTGGAATTCCAGAACCAATAACAGAGGTTCATCGTACACACAGTGACAGCAATGACAATACATTTGATTTTCATACCCAGCAGTAATAGTTAGCTAGGTATGGGACCCGAGATATACGAAAACGAAATGAATAAAAGTACAGATGAAATAGCAAAGGGGAAAAGCAACAAGTTATGTACATTGTTATGCATACTCTATATGCAAACGTCCTGTCAAAGAAGAAAAGATACACCAACACAAAGTATATCCGATTGCTTTTTTTTGTTTGTTGTGTGTGTGTGTGTGTGTTTTACTTTTTTTTTTATCTTTTTATTGCGGCTTAACGCCATTGTGTTGACATTAACATGAAGTGACGGAAAATCTTATACCACTTTTCTTTTTAATTGCAATAGCACGATTATGTCAGCAGTAAGTACCGGATAAACATGATTAATGATTGCAAGTCTGAAAATATGGAAAAATACATGTTGTTCGTTTAAGGTAAAGTCTCTCTAATGGTTCCGCTACGTATTGGACCAATTAAACCAAGGTACCCTAATGAAACATTAGGAAACCTTGGTTATATCGTTGAAAGGCCATGCATGAGGTCCGAAATGTAGCGGAACCATTACAGGGACTTTGCCTTAAGAATAGATTATGGGTCAACACGTGACTTTGTCAAACATGACTTACGACCTAACTACAATTATTTTTCAAAAAAAGTAGTCCAGATTTTTTTTTAAGAATGTGGATGTGTAAGAATAAAATTGATCACTTCATGTTAGCTAATAATGATGTCCTATTCTAGAAATCAGCCTAAATTACTGGCCAATCAGGAGCTCTGAAAATTCAAATTAATCAGCGATGCATTTCATTAGATCACCTACCTTTCTTTCTATTCTGTCATGTACAAAATAGATCGATCTTTTGGACAAAAAAAAAAAAATTTGAAAAAAAAAAAATTAAAAAAAAAAAAAAAAAAAAAAAAAATGAATAAAATAAAATATAAAAAAATTCAGAAGTCGGATAGAATCTATTAAGATATATATCTCTGATAGTAAAAGCCTAAGCTACCTACTCTCGATTCGGTCTTCTATTGTCTACAGGGATGTCTTAATGGACTCTATCCTATTCATAGGTGTTTTTTTTATCCTTATCATGACCTAAAGGTAACCCAATCAAATAACATTTTCAGTAAAATTATTCTAGACGTTTAACATCTAATGATACTAGTTTTATCTTAGAAATGTTTTCTTTTTCTTTTGTAAATCTTGTAAATTGACAAAAGCTCCTACAATTCCCATCAGTCCAAGTAATCGCTGAACTTATATAAAATTGAAAATTTAAAGCTACAACTTGCCTGTGTATCTTTTTTCTCATGGCTATACGGTTTCAATATTACTCAATCCGTCCCCGTTGTATTCTAACAGTTAAATTGGCCCCTTTACGTCCAAATGACACACGCAAATTTCGGCTCTTCTTTTTAAAATACAGGCCTCTTGTCACTCGCAACAATCAAGGTAAAGTTGAGAGAAAATTAAATTATAGAAAATTAATTTCAGGTAGTGTCGTTTTACACGAATTCCAAAACTGCTTGCTGCATGCCATGCCAATCAATCACGTGTCAGCTTGTTGTGTTTATTTCACTGGCAACTTCCGGTCTATTGGTTCCCGTTTTTTCTCTTGGTCAAACGATGGCCAAAAATAACGAATAATAGTACTCAACTGTTACTTGTCTGAATTGCTGTCTTTGCATTTTCATTAAATCTAAAATTAAACATTTGACTATTATCTCACATGATTGACACAGTTTATATATTTAAAAGTTTAGAAAGTTATTGATTTTACTTTTTCATAATTATTTCATTCTTTCTATTTTTATTGTTTATACCGTATGGCAAACTTATTTTTTATTGTTACCATTATAATAATTATTTTATAATATTATTGTTTTCTTTAGTATCGACGCTTTTGTCCTTCTATTTGGACCTTAGCTTTACCTCTTATATTCAGATGCATTTGTCGTATTCCCTCATAACCGGTGAATTTTTTTGTAGTTTCAATCATTTTTAACAATGATTTATTTTACTTGAAAATAAAGTAAAAAAATCAAATAAATTGAGTTAAATAAAATCCCATGATGCATTTAATTATCATAAAGGTTTAGATGACATTTTTGAAATTCAACATTCAAAATACGGGTAGGGTATCATTATGATATTTCACAATGGAATATCGAGCAATTTGATAGATGCTGTCATGTCTAAAAATTCGGTACCGACCACCGAGTTGAAAAGTCTGAACAAAAAGACAGCTTCCAAAGGTATGAAAAGTATCACTCTTTCAGAGAAAGTAACGGATTGACGACGGGGAAGTGAGGAAAAGTGATTTATCGCGCCCCATTGTTGATCATGGTCATGTAAGACGACTGAAGCTGGGTATGGGAGACTGAGAAGAGCGCCTCAATGATTAATGATGTGGAAGGGTGGGGGATCGATCTCTAGAATTCGTGGGATTCATCCGCGAGTTCAAAAACGACTCCTTTCATTGATGGTTAGAAAAGGGGAGAAAATTAACGAGTTATCTGCGATGTAGTTGTTCATTCGATCTGTTCGGTTCTCCTCATTAGATTTCTCGGAGGGTAAGTTTACGTGTTCATGCCTTGCAAAATTACCAGGATAAAATGCTGCTGACGACTGTAACTGTTAACGATGACCTGATTTCTCCCCTCTGTTCGCACAATCTGTTACTTCTAGGGGTTAATTATCAGTATAAGGGCCCTACTCTTTGTACGTGTTAGAAAAGGTCAATCTAATTGCCCCGGGCCCCTAAGATTAAAATATTTCTGCAGCAATGTAAAAAAGAATAAAAACAAACAATATATGACAGCTTGCTAAGACGAGTTACAAAACAGACGGGTGAAAAATGAGCCCCCTTTCCATTCATTAGGACCCGTAGTTTGCTACCTGCTTATTTCATTAATGCATTATGCCATAAAAAATGAAGAAGGTCAAAAATTATTGTCAAGGAGGTTCAAGAAAATGATAAATGGAGGTTTTATCATGAAGAAAATGAACTTTTTTCCTTTTAAATAATAGCGGTTAGTTTGAATGAATTCGCTATTTTATTCTTCAGATGTCTTATAAAAACTGATAAAGCTATATTTTCACAGTATTCCTTATAAAGGTATGGTAATAACCCGAGGAAAAAGGAAACACAGAGCAGTTATTTTCACAAAATATCTTATTACATATAATAATTTAAAATTCTCCAAATGAATGAATTAATTAAAGTATGATTTTGGAAGTAAAAGGATGTAATCACGTGAAACCTTAAGAAAAAAAAATACACTTATTGAAAACCACCGATAAGTGTTTTTGTTCATCATGCGGACTTTTCGAAAACAAAACATGCTGCAAAACACCAACTAACTAAACTAAAGCGTCGGGTCTCGTACCATAGAAGGCTCTAAATTTAGCTCGGGGAAACATACTTGTACAGCAAAACTGCAATTCGAACCGCAATTTCCCGAACAACTGTCCTATAGACCCGGTTCCTGAGCCGACAACAATCGCGGTTAACTGTTTGTACGAACTCGCCCAAATCTGACCAGAACCCCACCTTCTGCATGGAACAGATATAACTAATAGGTCATTTGTAGATCACATAAGTCCAAATTAACACTCTATAACGTTGTAATTATCTGGGGAGCAAATGATTCCAGCAAGATAGTGAGATACCCTGTATTACGTAAACAGATAATACATACAAACTTCTGGAAGAAATCGGAATCAAGTTGCGCCCGCAGCACCGGACATTGCGATTTTTTTCCTCCCTGTTCGGCAATCTTCTGTGTTTTCCATTGTGCTATAGCGGAAGTGATTGATATAATAAATAGATGCAATTTGTAATAACGTTACTTAATAACTGGATTGAATCAATGATACAAATGTCAGGTATTACAAAATTTCGACGTCTTTGATACCAACAAGTCAAGAGGACAACACTTTCAAATCATGTTTTATTATCCTTAAATTTCATAACAAAAATGGCCTTGATGGTGTTTTTGCAACGGTAGATATCCTGAATAAAATTACAGGGGTGAAAATACTGCTGGATCAAAAACCGGGGAGGGATGTAGCAATGTCACCCTATTATGTAACCTTATCCGAATGTTGCCGGGCATGGTCCGCCAGCCATTGTGAATGATTGATTACTGTATTCTATTGGCTAGATCACGTTACCGTCATATGTACTCAAACACGCCTGTGTCTCTCATCAGCCTGATGTCACGTGACTTAATAACGCTCAACGTTGACCCTTACAACCCCTGTTTTTTGAAACCCTGGGTGTTAATTTTCGGTACGGGATGGAACGGAAAGGAAACCCAATTGTTTAAAGTTATGAATTTTAAGAACCCCATTTTGCTCATCCGTATTTTGACAAATGGGACCGGGGGAGCAAAACTATGAATTTAATTGAATAATTGTAGGTTCGGCGAGTTCAAAGAGAATGAGTGTCAGAAATGATCTGGCATTTGGAAATGTTTGTGGTTTTAATTAATAGTGAAAACCGTTTGAAAAACATGGATCTAATATCCCAGTGTCTAACATTTAGATCAACGTTTATTGTCCACATGTAAATGATAGAAACGAAAAAATGCGGGTCCACTTATTTCTTGTTTCACATTTTATAAACAAAAAAAAAGGACATGCATATATTGCAGGAGTGTATGCTGCAAGTCTGTTTAAATGCATGGCGAATAAGGAAATTTTACGAAGCGCTCGTACAAATAAATAACTCAGTGAATTTGGTTTATCTTAAAATATCAGTAATTTAAGGATATTGACCACGTGAGGAAATATTGAGCTGCCTCACTTTAATATATTCAACGATAGAACATGGTAAAATATAAATTATGCTGAACAAACAAATGCTCAACCTCCATAGAAACAAAGGGAAAAAAATCTCAAAAAGCTTTATTCTTTTTATTTAATTCCTTCATTTCGTTCATACAGGTTTATAAATTACCGGTATGGACTATTAATTTGTACTACATTGTGTTGCTTTGTTAATGTATATGACATTATATAAATTGAATAAAATATGTTTGAACAGACTGTGACGTCACTAAACCGGTGTTGACACATTAGCATCAACGTAGACGAATGGTCGGTAGACAAGTGGCATGATACCATATATTATCCTGATAATGGACCTAAAGCACCTGTGATATGCTGAGTGACATGCAAGGGTAACATGCCAGTGCCATTTGTAACGAGTTTGGCATGTCGCAGCTAGGGATTGAACCCCATTTCTCTCGGTTAGGAGGCGCATGCTCAAATCACTGAGACCGAAATTAATATACTTCATAATCGTTAATGTAGTATAAATAGATTGCAATGGGGTATAGCATTTTTGATTAGTCCACTTCTTACAATACAGTCAGATTAACGTATTTATTTACATCGATTGCGAAACAACTTTTAACAACTTATGCTAAGTTTTTGGAATTGGCCAGTTCTTTGCACATGGGAATGCCATGAAAATCCCGGCCTTCAGTGGGGTTCGAACCTACAACTTTGAAATGATATTGTGTGATACATTTGATATCTATTTAGCAACAACCTGCTCTAGGCGACCACATTTCCACGTCCCCATGATTGGCCGTTTAAAACAGGTTTATTTATATCTGATTAGGATGATTGCATTCACAGATGTCCAACAATAAAAATGTATAGTATTATGATTAACCATAATACGTGTAGTATTCTTCTAAAAAAGGGTTAACCCAAATTCTAATCTTATCTCCAAATGGTCCTTATAGATATAGCAAAGCATCCACTCTCTGACCTTCTCAGCATATGTTTCATTACTACTGTTCAATATTTATTATTAGATTGCGCCTTTTAAATTAGCCTTAATTCAGACATTCGACATGAAACACCTATTTAGCAAGTTTGGTGCATAGTTGCGTAATTTTAGTAAGTTACCCTGTTTATCATAATTTTATGCTTTGATACACCACACCATATTTATTTAGCTAGTATCGCTTACACATTACATCAAAGAGGGGCAATTAATTCATTTTAGATTATATAAGTGTGAATACCACGTAACGAATAAGCCCGCCAAAGAATCTGTTACTATATTTAGATCCGATTAAGTCAGTTTCACCCCAAAGTCCTTCGAACGGTGTTTATTTCCACGCGCAACGTTGACCTTGGAGTCAATGGAGCAGGAGCACGTGGTACGTTCCCATGGAAGGCATCCCGGCCCCGGGGGCTAATATTCACGTTCACAAGCTCCTAGCTCCTTGCCCTCTCCACCGGAACACATGCGACAACCGGGATATCAGATATTTTCCATCTGCAGCTTAACCCCTATCACCTTTCATACGTTTTAAATATGTAGGTATATGTGTACACCATAGAGGCACATTCAATCACTTGGTTGTTCATTTGAATCGCAAAGAAAATGCTTAGATTGAGAAAACACGATAAAACGTTTAAAATAAACCCCGTTTTTAGCTGTCCGTATGGTATTATGCTACAATGAAAATACTGTGCGGTATATGATACGCGTGAATTATTTGCTGTCTTGATATGTCAGGTAGGCGATAATGCGTTCTGACAACGTTTAATGCTCAATAGAGGGATATTGTTCGCCTTGATGTAGATATCTCCTTCTGTCCTTCACTCCATATACACTGAAGAAGTATTTTGTCCTCCTATGCAGGATGCACTTTTACCGAGAGCTTAAAGGAGCAATGCAGTGCAGCAGAAACGAAATAACCTCAGTCTAGTTTATGTGTTAGTTTTATGGCATAACATCGCTGCGACAGTATTTCATATATCGACGTCCATCTAATAACTGATATAGAAAGACCATGGCGGCAAAGGGGCGCACGTGTATAATCAACGTCATTTAACGACCTGTCGCAGGTCAGCTGAATAGCTTACGTCACAAGTCCAATTGACAAGATGAAGGCAGCTTTTTCGACCCCTTAAAACCTGTCCTGTCTTATTTCATGGAATCTATTTGACGAGACAATGTTATATACTACGAAAAAGCCTGAATTTGTGGTAAGTTGTACAAGTTTTCACAACCTACCGGTACTCCAGTTCCTCTCGACGGTTCATGCCTCAAACGAGAATTGAACTTGCAATCCGCGTAAAAATGCAAAGTCAATGACCACTACCAATGAACCAAGTCGTCTACTTACACATTTTTTCCAGAAAATAGAAGCCTTATCCTATATTTAGATTCAATAACAAAAACTACATTACAAATTGTGTTTAGATACAGTTTGGTGAACGTTGGCCATAGAAATTTGAAAATAGCTCAGAAATAGAAAAAAGAGTGTGTTGTTTTTTCTTAGTATTTTCGAAAAAAATAGACGAAAAGTCGTTTCCTGCGTCATAACAAAACAATAGGAAAAAAACTCTGGTTCTAACGTCAATGTTAGGAGCTGAAAATCGCAGGGTCGACACTTGGGTGTAAACCACTACATACTGACTCAAGTATACCCTAGAACTCTTAAGACGCATCAAGTTGGAAGAATGTCAAATATTTTTTTATCAAATTAAGAAATATAATTAGTTGTATTTCAGTTGTTTCATGTCCTACTATTATTATTTATCAATATAGAAAAACCGAGTCAACATATGATGAAACAGAATGACATGAAAGTTTATATAATCGCGTTTTTAAAGTCTTCGGTGAAGTGTTCAGTCTTGTCAGTGTGCACTGCATGTTAAGATCAGTGTATTCTTATCAATAATCGTAAAATTCTGTCACAATGCAGATTATATTTAGCTTGTTTTATATTTAATAAATTGAAGATATTAATAATTAAGTGTGAGTTATAGGTTGATGAATAGTACCTTTATTTAGGACTTGTTTAAGACCCTTTGTTATGAAACAATACCATTATAGTATAATATATTTGTAGTATAAATTGAATTTATTAAAATAAAAGAAGATCATATTAAGCTGTCTACGGTCTTCACTAATTCCCAAAATACGAAGGAGAAGAGAGAAAGAAGCGGAACAAAGAAAGTTAGCGTAAAGTAACAGCGGGTTAAAGTTTCATCATATTATAATTCTACTGCATGACACCACCTTATTTCTTTGAACATTTTTGAGACACATAACAATGATAAGCAGTATGGCCAATAAAAGGCGTAGAATTGAACGCAGTGGAAGAATATTCTAAGGATAAAAATGGGACACTTTTCGATATAGCTAGGCTATTTCAAGAACAGCAACCATTGTTTTGAGTCATGGACTCTCTGTATAGTTTAAGAGGATAGACAATAATCCAAAACCAAACACGAAACAATATCTGACAGAGGGTTTTCCTGGTAAAGTCTGGAGTTCCTGCTCCTGGAGATATGGGGTCCCAGGGATGTAAGTCACTCTTTCTACTTTGCCCGTCTGGATGAAATTTCCCGATGCGTAACTGGACACTTAGCTGTCAATAATCAACATTGGCATGCCACTAAAGGTCAATGTGGATACCTACAGCAGGGAATATCAAATTTAATGTAATACCAATCACATTTTTTCATAAAATAGGAACAACCTGCCTATCCTTACGCATGCGCAAAATGGACCTCCAACGTCGCCCTGTCCCAGCAATTGCGTATAATTGAATGAAACAGCCGCTATCACGCCTTCATCGACAGATTACCGACGTGTCATCAAAATAAATAAGCAGGATATTAGATAATTGGCAACAATACGACAACGCCTGAATTTACTTTTTATTGTTACGTTTAACAATATGTGCATTATTTCACGGAACGTGTAGTGATTATTCCAATGAAAATTAGAATAATTCAAAACAGTATTTCATATTAAATGTAACTTATTGATTATTTTTTTTAGAATGTATTAACACTTACGTAGCAATAGAGTTGCCAAAAGAAGAATGCTTTCTGTATAAAAATACAATATTTTAAACCGTTTAACTAACAATTTTGTGTTAAGAAATGTCTGTCTATTCCCCCAGACTCATAAATACAATGCATGTATAGTCAGATGCGACAAGGAAATGCTCAGGTAGAGTGTTAACCCTGTTTCTGTCTGTTTCTACCCATTAGATTCGGGAATAAATAACGAAATTTGGTCGGAAAATTGCTCTTCGGAATATTGTTTTTCGGAAATTTTATCTACGGGAAATTCTTTCGGATTATTGCTTTTCTAAGAATTGCTTTTCGGAATATTGCTCTACGGAATATTGCTTTTCGGAAAATTGCTTTTTGGAAAATTGCTTTTCAGGTTATTGCTTTCCGGAATATTGCTTTTCGGGATATTGCTTTTCAGAAATTTACTCGGAAAATTGCTTTTTGGAAAATTGCTTTTCAGAATATTGCTCGACGGAATATTGCTTTTCGGGATATTGCTTTTCGGAAATTTGCTCGGAATTTTGCTTTTCGGAATATTGCTTTTCGGATATTGCTCTACGGAATATTGCTTTTCGAGATATTGCTTTGCGGAAAATTTCTCATCGCAAAATTACTCTTTGGAGAATTGCAGTTTTGTTGAATACGTTGGTGAACTAGACAATTAGTTTGAATCATAGTGATGTAAAGAAAAGCTGTGTACAATTAAGATATGTTGATACTACTGATAGATGGCTATTTATATTGAAATACAATGATTTATT
>CM037783.1:33536988-33559890 GCA_021229015.1 Solen grandis | reverse complement strand
ACCCCCGGAAAATGTCAAAGAAAAATCCGCGGGTAACGAATTAATATACATGAAATCCGGAATTAACTGATTAATTGTTTGGTGGGAAGTTAAAACAAAACTGCATCAGTTATATACAGTTCCTTATATTTTGAGCTTACAGTTTACCATCGCAATGTCTCAGATATGTTAAGTGTAACATATTTCGGATTCTCCAAATGTTTGTATATAAGCTGTCACAATGTCAGTACAACTCTGCTTTAAGGGTAGTCTCACTAATATAGTATTTTTGTTTGTCTTTAAAACATCTCCTTTTCAAAAGGTTTATTAATTTGATATGAATTAAGTATATTTTTAATAGATTTTAAGCTTAGTTTTCTTGTTTAGAATTAGACATTTATCATCGAAACAGCTCAGTATTTTAAAAACAAAATCAGTGACTTACACCTTTTCATTATTTTGATCAAGCAATCATTAAAGAATATACATACAAGACAAATGAAAAAAAATCTATTGAAGAGTTTTCTGAAAAAATTAAAAAAAAATTGAAACTGAATTCTTTTCCATAAATTCCGTGGTTCATTGTCCATTTCTATAAAAAATAAAGTATCTGTGGTTTTTAAACCATTTATTCAGATATATTGAACTATCGTGAATTGTGTGTCTTCTACTTATAGAATTTTTACTTTATTTATTTTAAACGAGCGATGTATGTTTTAGGTATTTATCAGCAACGATACCGTGGATATACAAACGTAGCATAAAAACGAGCACGGTGACCTATATGCATAACATATGTGAATATCAGAAAAGTATATTGAGGGATACTTTCGAATAAGACAATGTTGCAAATCCAAGGGACATAACTTGTTCACATAGACTGATATACCCCACGGAGAGGTTACTACCCTTGTTCGTTGTAGGCCAAACTCGGGATTACTTCGAGCAAACAACACAGGGCAGTTCTCGCCCCTCCACGTAAGGTGGACATTTAAGAGACCCACATCTAGCTTCAGAAAAATAAAAGAGAATTCCGTTTTCATTCTTGTGTTCTTTTTGTAGTATTTCTGGGCTTTCATCGACACAGACGAACTCCGAGGCGGCCGCATGAGTATAATGACCGGCCATCAAGTAGCCCTTGTATTCCATCGTCCAGCCTCCGTAGCAAGCGTTTCGTGCAGGAATCATCAATGCGCATGCCCGGTTTGTTTTGCAGACGACACAGGGTACGTCATGATCATTTAATTCTTTTTTGAAAACATGTTCACTTCTTTTCTGGTCAAACTCGTATTCCGCTCCGTATACAAAAGCTCCAAAATTTAAATCGTCATCATACGTTCCCCATAAAGGATCCGTAGGCAGACACAAGTAGTTCACGGCCGATCCTGAATTCGAATAATGGGACCCTCCTGCATAGCCCTTATACACGGCTTCTGTACCATTCCCGGGACAGGTTGTCCGACCCCATCTGACGTACGTGTCACCGCCATTTGGATTGTTGTGTACATGTTTCACGCCTTCGAATCTTTTTACCAAATCTGCGAATTAAAATGTGTACAATGCGGTCATTTATATATTATGAAACATAACATAATTATTAAATGACCGAACCCGGTGGCCGAGCGGTTAGAGCGTCCGCCTCGGGAGCAGGAGGTCGTGGGTTGGATACTCGGCCGCGACATACTAAAGTCGTAAAAAATGGAACTGGTACTTGCTAGGCGCTCAGCATAGAAGGTTGTTCCAGGACTGGTTGGCCCGGTGTCAGGATAATGTGACTGGGTGGGGTTTCATGCCGCACCTCTACGGCTTGACACAGCAGTGTATTAGCATTATATCTGTCTCAGACAGACACTCTCAGAATGACTGAATTACTGTCAGTGGGACGTTAAGTCCAACATAAACAAGAAACAAATATAATTAATACATGTAGTTATCTGATAATGCGTATTGCGTGGTAGCCATTTTGCCACCAAACGTTATCTTTTGTATATTTAGCATAGTAAGATCCTTTATTTATTTATGTTTGTTTGTTTGTTGGGTTTAACGTCCCACCGCCTGTTTTCATTCATTTGGAGACGATGTCTACTTGAGACAGATATAGTGCTGCCACACTGCAGTATCACGCCATAGACATGTGGCATGATACCACACACAGTCACATTATCCTGGCACCGAGCCAACCAGTCCTGCAACTACCCTTATATGCTGAGCGCCGAGCAAGGGAGCTGTAATACTACCGTTTTTTACGACTTTGGTATGTCGCGGCCGTGGATCAAACCCACGACCTCCCGCTCCCGAGGCGGACGCTCTAACCACTCGGCCACCGGTGACGTTAGAGCCTTTAATTAGCAGTCAGCCAAGTAAATAAATAAGGAAGTGTAGGACATGTCGCCAAATGAAAAAAACTTATTGCAGTATCTCAATATTTTACAAAATTGGATGGAAATTGCGTATCATCAATATATATTCTTATTCTATATCAGTTGCTTCATTTCCGTATTTTTAGAAGCTTTGTCATATTCAAGATTCCTTGTCTCTGTTTTTTTTTTTCTTTAAATCCATTATAATAAAAATGAACCAAAAGCTCAAATTTCTTGAAAAGTGATGATGATACGTATTTAATCTTGAGATGTGGCCACTACACACATGTATAATCAAATACGGTGGAAAAGTTCTGTCATATCGTGTGGCTGGTTTGTTGTGGCGATATCACGAAAAGAAGAAATTCCGGGTCGAAAAATAAAAATATCGGCTTTCGACATTTCGACTTTTCGTATCAACCCGCTAAGGGTAAATTAATAATTCTTTTTTTTTCGTGTTGGCGCAAAATCTCGCCCTATATCCCTTTCGGCACGCAGGCGCAGTTGGACAGTGAACCACTAAGGAGGCCTTC
This sequence comes from Solen grandis, assembly GCA_021229015.1. Lineage (NCBI taxonomy): Eukaryota > Metazoa > Mollusca > Bivalvia > Adapedonta > Solenidae > Solen > Solen grandis. The sequence continues at coordinate 33,557,018 of CM037783.1, read as the reverse complement.
TAAAAGCCGGCATTCGTTATCCGGTCTCTAAAGACCTGCTGAGACCCGAGACTGTTGGAGACCGTCTTTTAATACGGATACACAGTAGCGAAAATACACACCAGATGAACCACTTCCTGTGCTGGCATTCGTGTAAAGTTTTATGACTTTGGCTCGTGCAACAACAACAACAACAACAACAACAACAACAACAACAACAACAACAACAGATTGAAACTGACATAAATATATCATACCTTCATTTCCTGATCTTAGTTCCAGAATTTCCTGTCTTTGTTGGTCGATTGTTTTCTCCAAGTTTGACTGTTTCTGCTGTAGCTCGACCAGTTTCTGTACAACCTTGTACTCGTAATCAAACCGAGATGAACACTGAGGTTCGTCCGCCTGTACATTATCAAATCCACACAGAAAAAATATGATAATTGCCCGATTTACCATCATGCTTGTGGGAACTGTTTGTCCTGGAGTATGATGCATGCCACTGTCTAGACGCAATTGAAACACCGGGCCAAGACGATGAACTTTTCACCATGAGCTTCAAGAACGTTCTGTATGGCGTAAACAGAAATGATTCAGATGGAATAAAGCCTAGGAGAGAACTTTCTGAACTTTATCTTTATATCAGTAACAGTGTTTACAGTTAGCTGTCATTTTGATATGTGCCGTATGCACAACACTTGTAAACAATCTTTAAATGTTTACCAAAAAAAGTAATACTTAGAATTTCCGGCTTGTCTGCGTTTAATCGCATTGGTTTAGAATTAAGGGAAAGTGGTTTATGCTCTATATATATTATGTAAATCCTTCACCAAAGCAAAAACAAACAAAAGAAAAAAACAACAAAAAAACTTTAGATCGGTCGTTAAAAGAAAGGGTCGGTCAGGAGACCATAAACGGAACTATTTTTTCTTTGGCCTAATCAATAAATGGCCGTCCCCGGGGCCGTGTGTTTGAATGGCGTCCGCCTCGGGAGTGAGGGTGGGTGGGTGTGTAGGTCGTGGGTTGGATCTCCGTACGCGACATACTGAAGTCGTAAAAAATGGTACTGGTACTTGCCAGGCGCTCAGCATAGAAAGGCTGTTCCAGGACTGGTTGTCCTGGTGTCAGAAAAATGTGACTGGGTATGGTATCATGTCGCATGTCTACGGTGTGATTCTGCAGTGTGTCAACACTATATCTGTCTCTAGTAGACACTCTCCAAATGACTGATATACTGTCTTTGGGACGTTTAACCCAACAAACAACCAAATATAATTGATAAGTGTCTGATAATGTGCATTGCGTGGTAGCCATTTTGCCACCAAACGTTTTCTTTTGTATATTTAATATGGTTAGAGCCTTTGTTTAGCAGCCAACCAAGTAAATAAATATGGTATTTTAATGAAGGTGGAAATTGCGTATCTTTTCTATATCAATTGCCCCATTTTCGTATTTTTAGAAGCTTTGTCATAAACAAGATGCCTTATCTCTGTATTTTTTTTCTTTAAAAAGTCTTAATAAAAAAATTAACCAAATTCAAATTTCTTGAAAGGTGATGATGATACGTTTTACATTTGGAAAAAAAAAAAGAAAAAAAAGAAGAAAAAAAAGCAATACGAAGAATTTACGGATTGTCTGGGTTTATTCACAGTGGTGTAGAATGAAGAATTAAGTGGATGGAAATGGTTTATGCTCCATACATATATAAATCGCTCGCTAACAACTAAGCAAAAACATACAAACATAAAAAACAAAACTTACTCTCTATGACACATAATTATTGTTTACCGTATATATACACAGTAGATTATATTCATATTTTAAAATATTTTAAGAATTTTATTAGATATATAAGGTGCATATTGCATTTAAAGTACAGTTTATATTATGACAAACAGTTATACTGTGAGGGACCCGGATGTTCAGTTTATTAACTTTGTCATTGTTGTTAATTATGTACCATACCATATCCTATTTATAGATCAACGCTACTCTAAAGTCTGTTTTTATTAAACTTGAATAAACCCAGAGCTATCTTTTGCTTTGCGTTTTAGTCCTTTTAATTTTGGTGTCATCATGACTAAATAGATACCTACAGGATTAATAAAAAAATGCCTTAACCGTTCTGTTGTAACACTATTTTATATATTTCAAGGAACAAGAATACCTCTGTTCATATAGACGAGACATTAATATGGCAAGCCTCTGTCGTTCTAATAAAATACATCTGTATACATTCTTGTGAAAATCGTCTTTTTATCGTTTTTGTCTATTTATGAAGTTTCGTTTATATATAAGACAATGTCATTTGAATAGTAATATCAGCTGAGGTGAGTATCGTTTCAAATATTTCCAGGCCCAAATGCTGGCCCAACCTTGTAGGGGCCGTCGAGACGAACTTAAGGTGTAAGAACCTGGTTGACAATCGACGTAAAAGTAATGTTTATACAAGTTTGCACAAACTTAGTTACAAAATAATCTTTAAAATATTGGTCATACAGTTGATTTTTTATTACAATTATCAAAGAAATCAAAATATGAATAATTATTTTTTTTTAAAGCAACAACATATGAAATTACTAATTTAATCATTCATATAGTCAGCGTTCATAATACAATAAGATTAAAAAAACGCTATCAATATTTTAGCAGTGAGCTCACAATGTTTGTTTAAACATATTTAATTATCCAATATTTACAATATGTATCAATAAAATACCACCTATATTGTGAATATACTTAGACAAAATGGTTTGACCACATAATAACTAAGATAATGATTATTCCCAAAAAGTATATTTATTTACAAGGAGGCTGGTCTATGAAATTGAACATTTGTAGATACAAGAGCTGGTTCATGTTTACCCGGTGTGTTGAGCGTTGATAACATACAATGATTTTGTCGGTGCGGGAAACTGTAATAATCACATTGGAGGCGAAAGAAACCGTAATGAAGCAGTAGTGATTAACAGGGTCAGAAAACAATATCGACAATATGATTTTGTGAAATTTTGGATGATGAAGATATACTTGATTTCTCACAATTGATTTTGGTTTATAATTATTATGTTTTTGGTTTGATAAACAATACGTTTTAGCACCCATTCGCCAAAAGTAAAGTATCGTAAAGAATCACGTGCGTTATCTCCTCTCGTTGTTTCGCGCCACGTTCCAGAAAGATCAAACTATATTCTCAGTGCTGTGTAGAGGGGTATTCATTACAATCAGTAATTACTCTATTGTTTAATATATTTGTGTAATATATTGCTGCATTATGTGAAAGATGAAATAATATATCTATATGCCATCTTTTTTTTATTTTGTATTATGTATTTATTTATCATTCTTATTTGGTTTAATTTTTGTCAGGCAAGGAGTGAAAAAATGAGGGAAACGGTTTTTAATCCACTTCGTTTTGTTGCACAAATCACTTTACTCTACAAGTTTTATAAAAATAGTTATCAGGTCGTAGAAATTTACTACACGGACAATGTCAAAGAAAAAGGCTGCGGTAACGGAATTATATAAATGAAATCCGCATTTATCTGATTTTTTGTTTGGTGGGAAATTAAAACAAAACTAACTGCATCAGTTATGATATATGTATAGGTACTACACATCTTGATAGCATAGACAGTTCCTTATATTTTAAGCTTACAGTTTACCATCGCAATGACTCGGATATGTTAAGTGTAACATATTTCGGATACTCCAAATGTTTGTATATAAGCTGTCACAATGTCAGTACAACTCTGCTTTAAGGATTGTTTCAACAATAAAGTACATTTGTTTGTATTTAAAACATCTCCTTTTCAAAAGGTTTATTAATTTGATATGAATTAAGAAGATTTGTTAATAGATTTTAAGCTATGTTTTCTTGTTAAGAATTAGACAGTTACCATCGAAACAGCTCAGTATTTTGAAAACAAAATCAGTGACTTATACCTTTTCATTATTTTGACCAAGCAATCATTAAAGAATATATATACAAGACAAATGAAAAAAAAATCTATTGAAGAATTTTCTGAAAAAATTAAAGAGAGTTTGAAACTGAAGTCTTTTCCATAAATTCCGTGGTTTACTGTCCATTTCTATAAAAATTAAAGTATCTGTGGTTTTTTAAACCATTTATTCAGATATATTGAACTATCGTGAATTGTGTGTCTTCTACTTATAGAATTTTAATTCATTTATTTTAAACGAGCGATGTATGTTTTAGGTATTTATCAGCAACGATACCGTGGATATACAAACGTAGCATAAAAACGAGCACGGTGACCTATATGCATAACATATGTGAAAATCAGAAAAGTATATTGAGGGATACTTTCGAATAAGACAATGTTGCAAATCCAAGGGGCATAACTTGTTCACATAGACTGATATACCCCACGGAGAGGTTACTACCCTTGTTCGTTGTAGGCCAAACTCGGGATTACTTCGAGCAAACAACACAGGTCAGTTCTCGCCCCTCGACGTAAGGTGGACATTTAAGAGACCCACATCTAGCTTCAGAAAAAGAAAAGAGAATTCCGTTTTCATTCTTGTGTTCTTTTTCTAGTATTTCTGGGCTTTCATCGACGCAGACGAACTCCGAGGATGCCGGATGAGTATAATGACCGGCCGTCAAGTAGCCCTTGTATTCCATCGTCCAGCCTCCGTAGCAAGCGTTTCGTGCAGGAATCATTACTGCGCATGCCCGGTTTGTTTTGCAGACGACACAGGGTACGTCATGATCTCTTAATTCTTTTTTGAAAACATGTTCACTTCTTTTCGGGTCAAACTCGTATTCCGCTCCGTATATAAAAGCTCCCGAATTTAAATCGTCATCATATGCTCCCCACAAAGGATCCGTAGGCAGACACAAGTAGTTCACGGCCGATCCTGATTGCGAATAATGGGACCCTCCTGCATAGCCCTTATACACGGCTTCTGTACCATTCCCGGGACAGGTTGTCCGACCCCATCTGACGTACGTGTCACCGCCATTTGGATTGTCGTGTACATGTTTCACGCCTTCGAATCTTTTTACCAAATCTGCGAATTAAAATGTGTACAATGCGGTCATTTATATATTATGAAACATAATATAATTATTAAATGACCGTACCCGGTGGTCGAGCTGTTACAGCGTCCGCCTCGGGAGCAGGAGGTCGTGGGTTGGATACTCGGCCGCGACATACTGAAGTCGTAAAAAATGGTACTGGTACTTGCTAGGCGCTCAGCATAGAAGGTTGTTCCATGACTGGTTGGCCCGGTGTCAGGATAATGTGACTGGGTTTCATGCCGCACGTCTACGGCGTGACACAGCAGTGTATCAGCATTATATCTGTCTCAGACAGACACACTCACAATGACTGAATTACTGTCAGTGGGACGTTAAATCCAACAAAAACAAGAAACACATATAATCAATAGTTATCTGATAATGCACATTGCGTGGTCGCCATTTTGCCACCAAACGTTATCTTTTGCATATTTAGTATAGTTAGAGCCTTTATTTATTTATGTTTGTTTGTTGGGTTTAACGTCCCACCGACAGTTTTTCAGTTATTTGGAGACGATGTCTACTTGAGACAGATATAGTGCTGCCACACTGCAGTATCACGCCATAGACATGTGGCATGATACCACACACAGTCACATTATCCTGGCACCGAGCCAACCAGTCCTGCAACTACCCTTATGTGATGAGCGCCGAGCAAGGGAGCTATAATAGTACCGTTTTTTACGGCTTTGGTATGTCGCGACCGTGGATCAAACCCACGACCTCCCGCTCCCGAGGCGGACGCTCTAACCACTCGGCCACCGGGGACGTTAGAGCCTTTAATTAGCAGCCAGCCAAGTAAATAAATAAGGTAGTGTAGGACATGTCGCCAAATGAAAAAAACTTATTGCAGTATCTCAACATTTTACAAAATTGGATGGAAATTGCGTATATCAATATATATTCTTATTCTATATCAATTGCTTCATTTCCGTATTTTTAGAAGCTTTGTCATATTCAAGATTCATTATCTCTGTTTTTTTTTCTTTAAAAATCCATTATAATAAAAATTAACCAAAAGTTCAAATTTCTTGAAAAGTGATGATGATACGTATTTAATCTGGAGATGTGGCCACTACACACATGTATAATCAAATACGGTGGAAAATTTCTGTCATATCGTGTTGCGGGTTTGTTGTGGCGATATCAAGAAAAGAAGAAATTCCGGGGCGAAAAATAAAAATATCGGCTTTCGACATTTCGACTTTTAGTATCAACCCGCTAAGGGTAAATTAATAATTCTTTTTTTCTTTCGTGTTGGCGCAAAATCTCGCCCTATATCCCTTTCGGCACGCAGGCGCAGTTGGACAGTGAACCACTAAGGAGGCCTTCTAAAAGCCGGCATTCGTTATCCGGTCTCTAAAGACCTGCTGAGACCCGAGACTGTTGGAGACCGTCTTTTAATACGGATACACAGTAGCGAAAATACACACCAGATGAACCACTTCCTGTGCTGGCATTCGTGTAAAGTTTTATGACTTTGGCTCGTGCAACAACAACAACAACAACAACAATAACAACAACAACAGATTGAAACTGACATAAATATATCATACCTTCATTTCCTGATCTTAGTTCCAGAATTTCCCGTCTTTGTTGGTCGATTGTTTTCTCCAAGTTTGACTGTTTCTGCTGTAGCTCGACCAGTTTCTGTACAACCTTGTACTCGTAATCAAACCGAGATGAACACTGAGGTTCGTCCGCCTGTACATTATCAAATCCACACAGAAAAAATATGATAATTGCCCGATTAACCATCATGCTTGTGCGAACTGTTTGTCCTGAGTATGATGCATGCACTGGTAGACGCAATTGAAACACCGGCCAAGACGATGAACTTTTCACCATGAGCTTCAAGAACGTTCTGTATGGCGTAAACAGAAATGATTCAGATGGAATAAAGCCTAGGAGAGAACTTTCTGAACTTTATCTTTATATCAGTAACAGTGTTTACAGTTAGCTGTCATTTTGATATGTGCCGTATGCATAACACTTGTAAACAATCTTTAAATGTTTACCAAAAAAAAGTAATACTTAGAATTTCCGGCTTGTCTGCGTTTATTCGCATTGGTTTAGAATTAAGTGAAAGTGGTTTATGCTCTTATATATTATTAAATCCTTCACCAAAGCAAAAACAAACAAAAGAAAAAAAACAGCAAAAAAACTTTAGGTCGGTCGTTAAAAAAAAAGGGTCGGTCAGGAGACCATAAACGGAACTATTTTTTCTTTGGCCTAATTAATAAATGGCCGTCCCCGGGGCCGTGTGTTTGAATGGCGTCCGCCTCGGGAGTGAGGGTGGGTGGGTGTGTAGTCGTGGGTTGGATCTCCGTCCGCGACATACTGAAGTCGTAAAAAATGGTACTGGTACTTGCCAGGCGCTCAGCATAGAAAGGCTGTTCCAGTACTTGTTGTCCTGGTGTCAGTAAAATGTGACTGGGTATGGTATCATGTCGCATGTCTACGGTGTGATACTGCAGTGTGTCAACACTATATCTGTCTCTAGTAGACACTCTCCAAATGACTGATATACTGTCTTTGGGACGTTAAACCCAACAAACAACCAAATATAATTGATAAGTGTCTGATAATGTGCATTGCGTGGTAGCCATTTTGCCACCAAACGTTTTTTTGTATATTTAATATGGTTAGAGCCTTTGTTTAGCAGCCAACCAAGTAAATAAATATGGTATTTTAATGAAGGTGGAAATTGCGTATCTTTTCTATATCAATTGCCCCATTTTCGGAATTTTGGAAGCTTTGTCATAAACAAGATGCCTTATCTCTGTATTTTTTTCTTTAAAAAGTCTTGATTAATAAAAATTAACCATAAATTCAAATTTCTTGAAAGGTGATGATGATACGTATTTCATTTGGAAAAAAAAAGAAGAAAAAAGCAATACGAAGAATTTACGGGTTGTCTGGGTTTATTCACACTGGTGTAGAATGTAGAATTAAGTGGATGGAAATGGTTTATGCTCCATATATATAATTAAATAGCTAGCTAACAATTAAGCAAAAACAAACAAACATAATAAAACAAAACTTACTCTCTATGACACTTAATTATTGTTTACCGTATATATACGCAGTAGATTATATTCATATTTTAAAATATTTTAAGAATTTTATTAGATATATAAGGTGCATATTGCATTTAAAGTACAGTTTATACTAGATTTGCATACTGCAAATGCAACGGTTTTCGTGATGATCAACAGTTTTCAAACCTGATCAGCCAAGTTAAAATACCAGAAAAACAAAATGCAAAATGCTTTATATGTGACCAAAACTTAAAGGCATCTCGAAAGGAATGTGATGTCCCACTGAGCCAGGCCCCCATCTGCTGTGATCAGACCTGCTAATTGCTGGTCATCACTGCAGGGAGTCTTTAGCCAATATAGTACCTATATGTTACGGTAAAACCTCTGATGGGTTGATGCATAACTAAATTATCTGCTACAATGGAAGTGAGATAGTAGGCTAGTTTTACACAAAGCAATAAACATATAATGACTTGACTATTTGATTTTACCGTCGCTTCGACAGTATTTCAGTCATATAGCGACGTCCAGCTAATTACAGGTGGAGGAAGGACACGAATGCACGGAGACATCCGGGTAGAACCACCGACCTACCGCAAGCCAGCTGGAAGGCTTCCTCACATGAAAATCCGAATGACCCTGCCGGGATTCAAACCCACGCGGTGAGGGGCAGAGTGAGTGTTAAAGTCAGCGACTTAACCCTCTCGGCCACGGAGGCCCCAAACATATAATGAATGATAGTGATAATTATGTGGGTTGTTTAGTTTATGATCCCTTTACATAATTATTCTTTATTACATTTATTACTTGGAGTCAATTTTGTAACTGCATGATTATAGGATCATACGGCATTTATTTCAGAATTAAAGTTTTGATATTGAAAAATATAGAGATACGCATTTTTGTAGTAATTAAAATGAGCCTGAAGGACATAATTCTGACAATGCAAGATCTTTTTGTTTTTTATTTGCTTTTGCTAAGAGACATTTTGTTACATTTTATTCAACAGAATTTCTCTTATTGAATAAACAAGTAATAAAATTTGTGTTGATTTCCGACATATAAACATGTGTTGAGGGAAGAAATGAGAGAATTATTTAAAAAATTAATGTCCCTTTTTATGATAATTTTACAACTTAAATAAAATAAGAAAGAGAGAACAAAATAAATGAAAAAATGAAAGAAAGAACAAAATAAAGTAGACAAAATAAATCAACAGAGAAAGAAAGAAAGAAAAGGAAGATTTATATTTGCTCGAATAAAAAAAAAAAAATAATAGAGAACTTTAGGATCATTTCTGGTATTTGGTATGTTCACACCTTTTTACAAACTGTGAATGACTACATACAACCCCATGTAGCAACATATGCACTCTTGAACAATACCTGTGACAGACTGTGGCAGCCTGCCTAATCAAAAACAGATGCCCACACAACGGCGGGTGGGTGAATTTTTGCTTGATGATATATATTATTATACTCAATACCATAATTAATTGAAAACAACCGCCAACACCAATATATTTTGTTACTATATGCTTTGTCCAATGTTATTTACTATGTAAATCTGGAAATAAACTATTGAATTGAATTGAATAAATGGGGGGTGGGGGTCACTTATATAAGGGTTTTGAGATGCCTTTAAACCATCCATATATTGGCAATGAGCCAATATGATCTAAGTGTGGCACATTGAACGATTTGATTAATGTTGATCATCACTGTGCGCTCAAAAATGTCTTCCAAAGTGTCCCACTTTTTATACTAAACAGTTAAAAATCAGGTGAGACAGTTGGGAATCCTGCTTATTATTATAAGAACAATAGTTTTCAGTAGTATAAATGATTTACAATTTATTTGTTATCAAAAATTTTGGTAACGTAACAAGCCATTTGGTTAAACATATATCACTTTCACTCTATGCCTCAAAGTTCAGTAATGCACAGAAGGAACTTTTGGTAAGCTAAAACTTGTGTAAAAGGTGGATGTTTGTACATGTACTTAGTTGTTTTGCTATCCAATTCAATAGAGAGTGTGTGGGAGGAATAATAATACATGTAGAATAAAGACACAATTCATCCCCTCTCTCTCCCTCTCTCTCTCTTACCCATGATTCTTTGAGCGCTTTTACACAGGTCATTCAGACCAGTGTTGACACATTGCTCTCATAGTTACACATACACTGTACATCGACCTGTTGCAAGCCAGCTAGCAGAGCTGCATCTAATTATAGAACATGGGTAACTTCTGTCAAATTTTCTCTGTTTTATTCTGGGTCATGTATTGAAATTCTCTATAAATTCATCAATTCTTGACAGATTTTCAAAATTCTTTTTTTGTTGACGAGGTAAGACATTCTTTTTTCCAATGATGACAAAATATATCACACATTTAAACTTTAAAGGCTTTAAAATCAATTTCAAAGTTTGACCAAACTTCATACTGCCACCAAACAACCAAATCAATCCCGATCTGAAAAAACTAAAATTCTTCAAAAAGTACTTTTTAGAGGCTTTTGATTTTACCCATATTCTTTCGATAAAATATTTTTAGATTTTGAGATATTTAAGGTCAAAGAAAAAACCAATAATCACAATATGACCTTGACCTTTGCATTTTTTGAAAATTTTGAAACTGTGAAGTCCCTGGAAACAACAACAATACAATCTGTGAAAATTTCATAAAGATTGCTTCAAAAATAATGACAGAATCCTCCAAAAACTAAAAAAATGCCTATTCTCGAAAATTTGTTTCCTCCATATTTTAGTGCACTTTGACCGCTTATTGAAAGCCATTTTATGCATTTTCTGAAATCGCCACCCCATATATTTTGTGCGCAAAGATCTTCGGAATCAATTTCAAAAAACAGAATGAGCGTATCTAATCTCTAACAAAAATGGGCATGTTTTTCGTGGACACACCCTAATTTGCCAGATTTTTTCAAAGATTCAAACATTCAACCTCTTCTAGCTCAAAAGTTTCAAAGATATGGATATTGCCACTCATCATATTTTAACGGCAGTTGACAGAGAACAGAATGCAAAAAACTGCATACAAATAAAATGTCAAATGACAGAGTTATCGGCAATTATATGTTTGGATGCTAAACGCCACCTAGCGGCAAAACTTAGTACTAAAATGAAAAACAAACTTAGTGGTGCACAACTTCAGATACATGTGAGTATGCATGGAAATTTTCATATTTGTAGCACTTCTAATCATGTCGCAACAGCGGCCACAAAAAAAGTGCAAAGAATAACTAGAATCGCTATTGCGATATCATCGGTTTTCGCAAAAGCAATTCCATTCACTTCACGAGTCACATGTTTCGAAAAACATATTTCTTCGTTCAATGCTTTTTGAATACTGTTGAATACAGTGATCTTTCAAACATTTTTGTTGCAATGTTTAAGCAGACTTTTTACCAAGAAGAATACTTTTAAGTATTACCTGTCTGTAATGTAGTCGCTAACTTGAAAACTTTTTTTACAGACTTCGGGTACTGCAACATTATATGTGTGTGTTGCCTTTGAGGGTGACATACGACAATTGTACTCGATAAACAAAATTGCAAATGACACACAACGTATAAAATGACACGCGACAATGCGATATGCCACTTAACATTATAACGAACTAATGTTGCATTGAATTACTATCATTTTCATGAAATATCGCATAAATATTTTAGTGTTGTTTCAAATTGATGTCACCAAGGAACAGAATGCAAAAATTGCATAAAAATCAGACTTTAATTATTTTAGTAATAAAGGGTGATTTCAAGCCAAGCGCCCCCCTAGCAGCAAAATGAGAAACAAAATTGAGTAAAATTTTACTATAAGGTACCTAGAAATGCAGCAAATGGTTCAATGAAGTATACAAGTCGCACTAGTCAAACATTCTATTCCTTATATATCACAATTTGAAGCATAAGCCAAGCGCCCCCCTAGCAGCAAAATGGACTGCCGTAAAAACGACCAATTCAAGTCCGATCTTCAAAACAAAAACATCACTGAAAGGGCTATTCAAGAAGTAAAACTTTTGTTCATATACTTTCAATGAAATATTTTTTGTTTTGGAGCTATTTGGAGCCGAATAAAAACACAATAATCGTAATATGACCTTGACCTTTGAAATTTCATTTTAACTTCTTATTGTGAGGTCCTTTTATACATAACAATACATAACTTGTGAAAATTTCATGACGAATGAACTAAAATCAAATCAAATCAGAGCGACAAAAAACATGTTTTTGAAATTTTAATTTTTCCTTAAATTTAGTGAAGTTTGACCGTTTCTAGAGGACAAACCATGCATTTCTTAAATTCGCCACCCCATATATTTTGTGCGTATATGACTTGCAAATCGTATGCAGGAAACAGAACTCTTATATCTGATCTCTAACAAAAATGGGTAGGTTTTTCATAGACCTACTCTTATTTGCACATTTTTTGCGAGGTTCGAACTCTCAACCTTCCATTACTAACTCTAAAATTTACAATCACTCATACCATGAAACTATCCTATTTTATTAGGATATCAACAATGAACATAATGCAACAAACCACATTTGAATCAGGATTCAACTTTTTGAGTTATGAGCAAAAGAGTGATCTCAAGTAAAGCGCCCCCTAGCGGCAAAATGAGGAAGAAAATTGATTAAAATTTTATTATTAGGTACCTAGCAATGCAGCAAATAGTTCAATCAAGTACGCAAGTCGCACTAGTCGAACATTCTATTTCTTATATATCACAATTTGAAGCATAAAAACTGATTTACAATTATTCCAAAAAAGGATCAAACTTTGGACTGCCGTAAAATGACCAAATCAAGTCCGATCTTCAAAAACTAAACATCACTGGAAAGAGCTCCTCAAAAACTAAAACTTTTGTACATATACTTTTCAAGAAATATTTTTAGTTTTGGAGCTATTTGGGGCCGAATATAAACACAATAATCGTAATATGACCTTGACCTTTTCATTCATTTTTAAACTTTCTAATTGTGAGGCCCTTTCAAACATAACAATGCATAACTTGTGAAAATTTCATGAAGAATGAACTAAAGATAAAGTCAGGAGCGACAAAAAACATGCTTTTGAAAATATATTTTTTCCTAAAATTTAGTGAAGTTTGACCGTTTCTAGAGGACAAACCATGCATTTCTTAAATTCGCCACCCCATATATTTTGTGCGTATATGTCTTGCAAATCATTTGCAGCAAACAGAACTCTTCTATCTGATCTCTAACAAAAATGGATAGGTTTTTCGTAGACCTAACCCTCATTTGCGCAGTTTTTTGCGAGGTTTGAACTTTCAACCTTCTAAAGCTCAAATACTTTCAGCGACACGTACCCTCAAAATCTATCATATTTTTTGAGGCTATCAACAAGGAACAGAATGCAAAAAACCGCATTTGAATCGGACCTCAAATAAGTGAGTTATTAGCCATTAATAAATTTCATACAAAACGCCCCCTAGCGGGAAAAGTAAGACATAAATGAAAATTTTCTCAACGTTAGGATCATCTTCAAATACGTGGTAAAAACTGATTAAAATTTCATAAATGTGGCCTTTCTGATCACGGAGATTTGCCGTTAACAAAAAAGGGTTAGAAAAATAATAAAAAAAAAAAAAAAAAAAAATAAAACAGAAGAAGAACAATAGGTTTTCGCACTGCGAGGTGCGAAAACCTAATAATAATGGAATTTGAAATAAACAAAGGACTCTAAAGTCTGTTTTTATTAAACTTGAATAAACCCAGAGCTATCTTTTGCTTTGCGTTTTAGTCCATTTAATTTTGGTGTCATCATGACTAAATAGATACCTACAGGATTAATAAAAAAATGCCTTAACCGTTCTGTTGTAACACTATTTTATATATTTCAAGGAACAAGAATACCTCTGTTCATATAGACGAGACATTAATATGGCAAGCCTCTGTCGTTCTAATAAAATACATCTGTATACATTCTTGTGAAAATCGTCTTTTTTTATCGTTTTTGTCTATTTATGAAGTTTCGTTTATATATAAGACAATGTCATTTGAATAGTAATATCAGCTGAGGTGAGTATCGTTTCAAATATTTCCAGGCCCAAATGCTGGCCCAACCTTGTAGGGGCCGTCGAGACGAACTTAAGGTGTAAGAACCTGGTTGACAATCGACGTAAAAGTAATGTTTATACAAGTTTGCACAAACTTAGTTACAAAATAATCTTTAAAATATTGGTCATACAGAAAGAAATCAAAATATGAATAATTATTTTTTTTTAAAGCAACAATTATATGAAATTACTCATTTAATCATTCATATAGTCAGCGTTCATAATACAATAAGAATTTTAAAATATTAGAAAAAACGCTATCAATATTTTAGCAGTGAGCTCACATATGTTTAGTTTAAACATATTTAATTATCCAATATTTACAATATGTATCAATAAAATACCACCTATATTGTGAATATGCGTTAGACAAAATGGTTTGACCACATAATAACTAAGATAATGATTATTCCCAAAAAGTATATTTATTTACAAGGAGGCTGGTCTATGAAATTGAACATTTGTAGATACAAGAGCTGGTTCATGTTTACCCGGTGTGTTGAGCGTTGATAACTTACAATGATTTTGTCGGTGCGGGAAACTGTAATAATCACATTGGAGGTGAAAGAAACCGTAATGAAGCGGTAGTGACTAACAGGGTCAGAAAACAATATCGACAATATGATTTTGTGAAATGTTGGATGATGAAGATATACTTGATTTCTCACAATTGATTTTGGTTTATAATTATTATGTTTTTGGTTTGATAAACATTACGTTTTAGCACACATTCGCCAAAAGTAAAGTATCGTAAAGAATCACGTGCGTTATCTCCTCTCGTTGTTTCGCGCCACGTTCCAGAAAGATCAACTATATTCTCAGTGCTGTGTAGAGGGGGTATTCATTACAATCAGTAATAACTCTATTGTTTAATATATTTGTGTCATATATTGTTGATTTTAAAAAATATCTATATGCCATCTTTTTTTTTTATTATTTTGTATTATGTATTTTTTAAAAAATGAGGGAAACGATTTTTAATCTAATTCGTTTTGTTGCCACAAGTCACTTTACTCTACAAATTTTATAAAAATAGTTATCAGGTCGTAAAAATTTACTACACGGACAATGTCAAAGAAAACGGCTGCGGTAACGGAATTATATATATGAAATCCGCACTTATCTGAATTTTTGTTTGGTGGGAAATTAAAACAAAACTAACTGCATCAGTTATTATATATGTATAGGTACTACACATCTTGATAGCATAGACAGTTCCTTATATTTTAAGCTTACAGTTTACCATCGCAATGTCTCGGATATGTTAAGTTTTACCTATTTTGGATACTCCAAATGTTTGTATATAAGCTGTCACAATATCAGTACAAGTCTGCTTTAAGGATTATTTCACCAATAAAGTACATTTGTTTGTATTTGAAACATCTCCTTTTCAAAAAGTTTATTCATATAATTAATTTTTAAATTAAAAATAATATACAAGACAAATGAAAAAAAATCTATTGAAGAGTTTTCTGAAAAAAAAATTAAAAAAGTTTGAAACTGAGATCTTTTCCATAAATTCCGTGGTTTACTGTCCATTTCTATAAAAAATAAAGTATCTGTGGTTTTTTTAAAACCATTTATTCAGATATATTGAACTATCGTGAATTGTATGTCTTCTACTTATAGAATTTTTACTTCATTTATTTTAAACGAGCGATGTATGTTTTAGGTATTTATCAGCAAAGATACCGTGGATATACAAACGTAGCATAAAAACGAGCACGGTGAAATATATGCATAACATATGTGAAAATCAGAAAAGTATATGAAGGGATACTTTCGAATAAGACAATGTTGCAAATCCAAGGGGCATAACTTGTTCACATAGACTGATATACCCCACGGAGAGGTTACTACCCTTGTACGTTGTAGGCCAAACACGGGATTACTTCGAGCAAACAACACAGGTCAGTTCTCGCCCCTCCACGTAAGGTGGATATTTAAGAGACCCACATCTAGCTTCAGAAAAATAAAAGAGATTTCCGTTTTCATTCTTGTGTTCTTTTTCTAGTATTTCTGGGCTTTCATCGACGCAGACGAACTCCGAGGCGGCCGCATGAGCATAATGACCGGCCGTCAAGTAGCCCTTGTCTTCCATCGTCCAGCCTCCGTAGCAAGCGTTTCGTGCAGGAATCATTACTGCGCATGCCCGGTTTGTTTTGCAGACGACACAGGGTACGTCATGATCTCTTAATTATTTTTTGAAAACATGTTCACTTTTTTTTCGGGTGAAACTCGTATTCCGCTCCGTATATAAAAGCTCCCAAATTTAAATCGTCATCATATGTTCCCCACAAAGGATCCGTAGGCAGACACAAGTAGTTCACGGCCGATCCTGATTGCGAATAATGGGACCCTCCTGCATAGCCCTTATACACGGCTTCTGTACCATTCCCGGGACAGGTTGTCACCGCCATTTGGATTGTTGTGTACATGTTTCACGCCTTCGAATCTTTTTACCAAATCTGTGAATTAAAATGTGTACAATGCGGTCATTTATATATTATGACATAATTATTAAATGACCGAACCCGGTGGCCGAGCGGTTAGAGCGTCCGCCTCGGGAGCAGGAGGTCGTGGGTTGGATACTCGGCCGCGACATACTGAAGTCGTAAAAAATGGTACTGGTACTTGCTAGGCGCTCAGCATTGAAGGTTGTTCCAGGACTGGTTGTCCCGGTGTCAGGATAATGTGACTGGGTGTGGTTTTATGCCGCACGTCTACGGCGTGACACAGCAGTGTATTAGCATTATATCTGTTTCAGACAGACACTCTCAGAATGACTGAATTACTGTCAGTGGGACGTTAAATCCAACAAAAAACAAGGAACAAATATAATAAATAGTTATCTGATAATGCGCAATGCGTGGTAGCCATTTTGCCACCAAACGTTATCTTTTGTATATTTAGTATAGTTAGAGCCTTTATTTATTTATGTTTGTTGGGTTTAACGTCCCACCGACAGTTTTTCAGTCATTTGGAGACGATGTCTACTTGAGACAAATATAGTGCTTCCACACTACAGTATCACGCCATAGACATGTGGCATGATACCACACACAGTCACATTATCCTGGCACCGAGCCAACCAGTCCTGCAACTATCCTTATATGCTGAGCGCCGAGGAAGGGAGCTATAATAGTACCGTTTTATACGACTTTGGTGTGTCGCGGCCGTGGATCAAACCCACGACCTCCCGCTCCCGAGGCGGACGCTCTAACCACTCGGCCACCGGGGACGTTAGAGCCTTTAATTAGCAGTCAGCCATGTAAATAAATAAGGTAGTGTAGGACATGTCGCCAAATGAAAAAAAAATTATTGCAGTGTCTCAATATTTACAAAATTGGATACAAATTACGTATCTCATGATATATTCTTATTCTATATCAATTGCTTCATTTCCGTATTTTTAGAAGCTTTGTCATATTCAAGATTCATTATCTCTGTTTTTTTTCCTTTAAAAATCCATTATAATAAAAATTAACCAAAAGTTCAAATTTCTTGAAAAGTGATGATGATACGTATTTAATCTGGAGATGTAGCCTCTACACACATGTATAAACAAAATTGGGTGGAAAATTTCTGTCACATCGTGTGACGGGTTTGTTGTGGCGATATCAAGAAAAGAAGAAATTCCGGGGCGAAAAATCAAAATATCGGCTTTCGACATTTCGACTTTTCGTTTAACCCGCTGAGGGAAAATAAATAATTCGTTTTTTCTTTTGTGTTGGCGCTCTGAAAACCCACCTCACTAGAACCAAATCTCGCCCTATATCCCTTTCGGCACGCAGGAGCAGTTGGACAGTGAACCACTAAGGAGGCCTTCTAAAAGCCGGCCTCCGTTATCCGGTCTCTAAAGACCTACTGAGACCCGAGACTGTTGGAGACCGTCTTTTAATACGGATACACAGTAGCGAAAATACACACCAGATGAACCACTTCCTGTGCTGGCATTCGTGTAAAGTTTTATGACTTTGGCTCGTGCAACAACAACAACAACAACAACAACAACAACAACAACAACAACAACAACAACAACAACAACAACAGATTGAAACTGACATAAATATATCATACCTTCATTTCCTGATCTTAGTTCCAGAATTTCCCGTCTTTGTTGGTCGATTGTTTTCTCCAAGTTTGACTGTTTCTGCTGTAGCTCGACCAGTTTCTGTACAACCTTGTACTCGTAATCAAACCGAGATGAACACTGAGGTTCGTCCGCCTGTACATTATCAAATCCACACAGAAAAAATATGATAATTGCCCGATTAACCATCATACTTGTGCGAACTGTTTGTCCAGGAGTATGATGCATGCCACTAGACGCAATTGAAACACCGGGCCAAGACGATGAACTTTTAACCATGAGCTTCAAGAACGTTCTGTATGGCGTAAACAGAAATGATTCAGATGGAAAAAGCAGAGGAGAGAACTTTCTGAATTTTATCTTTATATCAGTAACAGTGTTTACAGTTAGCAGTCATTTTGATATGTGCCGTTTGCATAACACTTGTAAACAATCTTTAAATCTTAAAAAAAAAAAAAAAAAAAAAAAAAAGAAATACGAAGAATTTCCGGCTTGTCTACGTTATTCACACTCGTGGTAGAATTAAGTGGAAATAGTTTATGCTCTAAAACAAAAACAAAAAATCATCAACAACAACAAGAACAACAACAAGAACAACAAAAAAATCAACAACAACAAAAAAAACCCACAAAAAAACAAAACAAAACACTTTCCCTCTATGACACATAAAAACGAATAAAGACAGCTCAGATTTTTCCATATTTGCAATATTTGTTGTTTATTTTCTATTTATTTTTTTCTTTTACTTTTAGCCTTTGAATGTATTAAAGCGATATAAATAAAATTATAGGAATCTAAAGAAATAAATGACAAAAATGACATTGAATATTGAGATATGCCTAAGTCTTGTTCACAATAATATTATTATGAAGCAAAATATATAAATGTTAAATGTTGATTAAATCATATAGAAAAACACTTGGGAAGTATATATTTTTAAAAATTCTTTAGGAATACACAATTATTAAGTGACTTAAGCGTGAATATATTTTCAATATTTTGAAATTAATTTTAGATTTTTTTTTGTATCTGGCCTTCAAGCCTTCTTTACCCCATTCGTGAGGTATACGTACATGAAAAGACCCGGGATGTTCAGTTTATTAACTTTGTCATTGTTGTTAATTATGTACCATACCATATCCTATTTATAGATCGACGCTATTCTAAGGTCTGTTTTTATCAAACTTGAATAAACTCAGATCTATCTTTTGCTTTGCGTTTTAGTCCTTTTTATTTTGGTGTCATCATTATTTAAAAGATACCTACAGCACAAGTTATAAAATGCATTAACCGTTCTGTTGTAACACTATTTTATACATGACAAGGAACAAAAATACCCCTGTTCATATAGAGAGGACATTAATATGGTAGGCCTCTGTTGTTCTAATAAAATATATTCTTGTGAAAATCGTGTTTATTATCGTTTTTGTCTATTTATGAAGTTTCGTTTATATATAAGACAATGTCATTTGAATAGTAATATCAGCTGAGGTGAGTATCGTTTCAAATATTTCCAGGTCCAAATGCTGGCCCAACCTTGTAGGTACAAAAGTAATGTTTATACAAATTTGTACAAACTTAGTTACAAAACAATCTTTAAAACATTGGTCATACAGTTGATTTTTTTATTACAATTATCAAAGAAATCAAATATGAATAATTAAATACTTTTTTTTTAAAACAACAACATATAAAACTGCTCATTTAATTATTCATATAGTGTCAGGTTTGATAATACATAAGAATCTTAAAATATTAGGAAAAAA
>CM037783.1:33516672-33536888 GCA_021229015.1 Solen grandis | reverse complement strand
TTAGATATCGACCCCAATTTTATTCTAAAAATAAAATGACACAGTTTACGATACTTAAAACCGGGGTGTTTACTTTAAGTTGATTGTTTGGGCGGGGAAAAATTTAATTTTCAATGATTTCCTTTTTAAGGACTGAAAAATTTTCCCCCCCGGTTATTGTTTTTAAAGTGGGGTTTAAATAAACAAAGTACCCATCTCTTTTTACTGCGAAATTTTTTAGATACCCCTGACCCCCTTTGGGGCTTTCCCGGGTTTAAAGGTCGAATATTAATAAATTCTAAAAAGGGTTATTTTTGTTTAAAAATATCCCGATCGTGGTTTTAACAGAGTAAAAAAGGGAAAATATCGTATCGTAAAAAATACGATAGCCTCCGAAAAATATAAACCGAGAAATGCTGTTGTTTCCCGGGAAAACGATTGTCTCCGAGAATTACCGCCAATAAAATCGTATCTATTCGGCCCTTTTCCCCGGGTTTAACTGGGTAGATAGATTTCGAATATGGCGTTTTTTCCCAAATGCCCCCTTTAAAGGTCGGAAATTTGACGATGTACACTATAAGCTTACAAAAGGGAATCAAATTTTGGTAAACAGGGGTTAAGATCTGAAAGGGCCGAAATAATTTTTCTTTTTAAATTTACAGACTCAGACAATGTGTGGTCACCCTCAAGGGTACCAGTCGCCCACGTCGGAAAAGGTTTTTTAATTTAATTAAAACAATATTATACAAAAACAAAACCCTTTGTCACATTACAAAGAAAATTTTTATGTGATAGCACGGAAAATTTTTCACTTCGGACTCAGAAAAAGAAAATAAACTCACTGGTTACCCCCTTTTTATAAATCATTGAAATGGGGGTTGGCCTATTTTCCCAAAGGAAACCAAAAAATTTTTTTTTTTTTTATGGTACCGTGGAAACCAAAATTTTTTTTTTTTTTGGGTTTTTATGGTACCAAATCTAAAAGTACCGAAGGGTACTCTATATAAAAACCAAAATTTTTTTAGTACCGAAGGGTTTCTCATATGAAAACAGAATCTATTCCCGAATGGTACTCTATAGGGGAAAAACAGATTTATGTAAAATTGAAAAAAAATGCCCAATTGAAAAAAAAATGCCCCCTTTCGAGACATTGGGGTTGGCCCTAAAAAGGGGCCCGGGTTTTGTTTCTTCTTTAGTTTTCGGTGACATTGTCCACATGTGGTTTGGGTTTCATTTACATCGTGTTAATCGTCATGATTACGAGGGACATCGTTTTTCTTTCTTGTAAGATCTGCGGTTTTTTCCTATGAGCTATGATCTTAAATCTTAAATCTTTTTGCTTTTGGTCTAAACATCCCCCTGATTTTTCCATGACCTTATAGGCATCATTTTAAACGCGTTGCATCATTTTGCCCAAAACATATCTGATTTTTAAACCAAATTTTGACAAAACCAGAGGGTTTTCTCCCAATAGGGTCTTGCTTTTGTCCCCCACTCTTTGCGTTTTTGTTCGATAAAACCCCCATTTTTTCCCGGGGAAAAAATTTCACCAGTTGCTGATTGGGTTCCAGGTTGTCCCGCGAGAAAACCCCCGAATGTTTTGTGCGGGCGCTTTTTAGCCTTGAGGGGGTTTTTGGCCCCTACTTTTTCTGTTAGCGTACACCAATAAGAGAACGTTATTTCTATTCAAGTTTTAACCTTGCCCTGATTGGATGCATTCCCTTTGGGCCTTGACTTTGGGGGGTGGTTTGGGACCAAATTTTGTTTTGACAAAATCAGAATTGCTGAAAAATTTAAAAAAAATTTTCAAGCCAAAAATTTGTAGAAGTTGATTTTTTTTTGAAATTTTTTTGAAACATTTTTGTAACATTTTTGTAAATTTTTTTAATAACATTTTTTAAAAAACATTGGTTTCTTTTTTTTAATAAAAGAAAATTTAAAAGGGAAATTTTGAAAAAAATGGTGACAATTGGGGGTATTTCTCTTTCGAGACATTTGGGTTGGCCCTGAAAAGGGGCCGTTGTTTTTTTTTTCACAGGTAGTGGTTACTAAAGATCGCCCTGTGATTTTCTTCAGCAGGTATTCAACTGTTCTAGGGTTTGATGAAATGTGTTCAATGAAATTTAAAAGATTTTCATCGTATAAAATTCAAAAAAATTAAATGCACCAATTTGTCTTTGAACCCCTGAGTGTTGGTTATTTTAAGCGTACTTTGGGTACGGGCTTGTATTTAAACCCGAAACGTTGGTTTTTCGGGCTTTTTTTGTCCATGTCAGATATGCAGTCGATAGTTATATGTGATTTTTTCCATGGGCACAGTTTTAAAAAACAAAAGGGCATAAATTTCTTTTTCTTTTGGGATACTTTTTTTATTTGGGTTTGAAATTTTGAAAAAAAATATGTCCTTTCGAACTTTGGGGTTTGGGCCCCTTTGAAAAGGGCCGTTTTTGTTTTTTTTTTTTTACTTTTTTCTCTTTTGCAATTTTGAATGTCTTTACAATGGGCCCCAAGCCCCGATTTTTAAAATTGGGAAACCACCATAATGCGGACGTTTTTTTGGATCCCTTCCACATTTTCGGGGAGTGAAAGTGATAGGCACCACCAGCTTTTTCTTTTTTAAATTTTGTTACGGAAATTAAAAATTCTACCCATTCCTTTTGAAATTTGATGAGGTTTGTTCACCTCTTAAAGTTCCCTCAGAATAGATTGTCCAACATTATTTACTGGTTTGCCCCAAACCGGTTGCTTTGCACGGTTGTTGTTGTTTGAAACGGGTTGCTCTGGTTTTGGGTGGGGGGCTGGGGTTTGATACTTTGGTTTGGTACCCGGGGTTGGTATATCGGAGTGGGAGTGTACAAACCACTGATCCCTGGCTAGCAGCTTTTAGTCAGCCTTAAAAATCAGCAGCCTGCATGGCGTTGTTAACGAGATCAGAAGTTACGTAGCTTTCCAGGGTTTGGGGTTTAGTGGGTTTTTATACGATGCAGTGTGTTTTTATAGTCTTGAACGGTTTAAACCACTTTCAAACTGTTAGCGCACCAATCAGAGAATGAAAATTTCCCACCCAAATGAATCAATTTGGGACCTTGCCCCAAGTTGGTGGGCATTGTCTTGGGCCTTTTGACCATTGGGGGAGGGGTTTGACCTACTGACCAACTTTTTTTTCAAAACTATAAAGGGTTTTTTTTTTAAAAAAAGAAGGGAAATTTCAAAAATTTGTCCAAACCAAAACCTCGGGGTTTCAAAAAGTGGGTGTGTGTTTAGGGAGAGGAGGGGGATATATATCACAAAAAAAAACCCCCAATGTAAATGTCAGGACATTGAAATGCTTCAGATGCTTGCACGGCTTCAGAAGTGCCCTTTTTGTAGGGCACCCTACCCAAGGGGGTATCCCTGGCCTGCCTGGTTTTCGCAAAAAAAGGGGGCCAACAGTGCGTTCAGCCTTTTAGGGCAAAAGGGTTTTTAAACCCTTGTTTTTTCCAATTGTGGGATGCCTCCGGGGTAATTCAGGATCAAAAAAACCCCCAAAAAAGGGGCCCTTTTTTCAGGGCCATAAAACTATATTCGAGAGGGAATATATCAAAATTTTTAAAGGGTGTAAGATAAACAACAAAAAAATAAAATCTTTTTAGTCTTTTATTGAACTCTTGAACATTGAAAAACAAAATATGAAAAAAACCAATAGGAACAACAATATAAACATTGCAAAACAAAGAACAAAAGTACTAACATTTTAAAATGAAATTAGAATGGGTCCAAACTATTCGTCATTTTAATTCAAAAAAACCAGGGACCATCTCCAAATTTTGGGGGAAATTTTTACCTGTGCATGTTTTTTTGGTGCTGATTACACCTTGTCTTTTGCACGTTTTTTACAGTTCCTTTTAAAAAATAGGTTTCTTGGGGGGGGGTTTTAAAAAATTTTTAATTTTTTTTTTTAAATTGGGGGGGGTTTTTTCCGGAATTTAGCTCTAAACCCCGTTTTAAATCAACCCTCAAACAAAAAAATGAAAAGCAAACAAACAATATCTCCACACACAAACTTTTTTTGTATCCTTGAAGTCTCATGAATTCCATGATTGGGGTCCATGTTTTTCCCAAAAAAACGTTGAATGTCAAAATTTGGAGTGGTTTTGTCCATACAATCAAAGTAGTAAGTCGATTTATCGTTAAAAAAACACAACCCCCCAAATTTCCCCAGGTTGGGGAAAAAATTGGGGGAAATTTTCACTAAAAAAGGCTTTTACAGTCTCTGGTCTACGTTGTGGTAGTTGATTTTTAAAGCACATACCACGGCATTAAAAGGGAGTTAAATTTGGTAAATGACCAAAAAAAACTGAAACTCAATGGGTTTCCTTTTTTCCCAAATCTTTTTAATGCGTCCCCCCCAAATTCGCACCAAAACCCTTCAATGGTGTGTCTTGTTCGTATCAAACACTACCCTTTTAATTTCCCCCCAATCGTTTAAGCATCAGCTTTCTCACCCCGGTGGGATCCTTGTTTTGTAGTTCGGGCGTCCCTTCTTTCCATCACTTAAATACATGTCCATTTTTTTTAAAATGCACTTTTCGGGAAACATCTCGCCCCATTTCATTTTTTGCTGCAAAACAAACATAGGGATGTTGGGTCGGGACTGGGAGGGTAAACCAATGAAACCCAAAACAGTTTTCTTTCGCGAAAATAAAAGAGGGGGGTCTGCAGTTAGGGCCCCACATCCCGGTTTCAAACTCTTTACCATATCTTTTTCCCCCCTATTCAAGTTGTAGATTTTTTTCGAAACGGGTTTTTTGGCCCCACTGTTGCCCTGATTTGCTCAGGGTTTTAATAGCCCTGTGATGATTTTCTCTAAACCCCGTTAATCTCTATCTAAAACTGCCATATTCGGCATAAAACAATCACTTGATGGGGTCCCCAAAAAGCTGCCGAAACTAAAGTCGATTGGGCCAAGTTCCCCTTTTTTTTAGGTTTGCAGCTGCCCCTTTTCTGATCCTTGATTGGCTTAAGTCAATACCCCACCAAGTGTGTACCCCTGCATGAATCTTTCCATTGTAGACCCATGGAGGGGTTTTAAAACCCGGAGTGACCCCGGGCTTGATGCAGGACAGTATGACCCTCAAAATTTCCCCTTTGGGGGAAAAGTTGGGAGGGAACGGCAAGTTGTGTGTGGTTTTTCCGCTCCCATGACTTCTAACTTAGAAAGTTGAAATTTTTGAAAATCAAATTTTTTGGGTTGCCAGATCCCCGTTCATGTCTGTATTCTTTCCCAGGCCTGAAGATACGGGGGGTAACGTCCTTGAAAAAAATGATCTTGATCTTTGATCGTTGGCCTGCGGGGAATGGGGAAAGTTTTTACCTCAGCCGGGGGAATTTGGGGATTTTCCCATGCCTTTTGGTTGGGCGAGGGTTTGGGTTTTGGGTTTTTGGGCCATAGGGGTAAACGGGTCAACAGTCCGAACTTTAAACCCCCAGCTTAAATTAACTGGATTTTTCCCTTTCTTTTCCCAAAAAGGAAAAAAAACTGACGGGGGTTTTCTTTTGATTCGCACCCGGGTACCCTCTACACCTTTGGGGAAAGGGTTTCCTTGTCTTGCAAACACGGGTCAAAAAGCGGGACGTCCGCACATTTCCCAAAGAACACGACCCGGGGGAAATACGGGTTCTTTTTTTTTTTAGAAAATTTTCCTTCTTTATTTTCCGCAACTGTAGCTTTGGGATATGCCCCCGCCGTGTCAGGATCCACTTTCCGTACGTAAGCTGTGTTGATTTACTGTCCGTAAATAAGCCCAGAAATTCTAAATTGCCCCCCGGTAGCATATGTTCACTTTATTGGGTTCATTTGTTGTTCAGGTACAAACAATACGCTAAAACAAGCTGTGGAAGAAATTTTTTTACTGTGGATGTTTCTCCATCACAGCCAGTTTTTAAGTCCCAAACGGGTTTTTGTTATTTTTGGATTTTCGGTAAAAGTAGCTCGGGTTTAAATATCAGTCCACTTTTCTGATTGAGCGGAATTAAACAAATTCAATGGGAGATAAATTTGGGCTCAGTGCAAACCCCGGGAAAAATGTTCTGTCCACTGTGCATCTTGCATTGCTGTCATGGTAGGGGAACATTGAACATCAAGTTCTTTTTTTTAAAAACACTACAGACCGTGTTGCATCATGTTTTTAAAAATAAAAAAATACTGACGGCGCATTGTTTTTTTCTTTTTTTTTTGCGTCTCCTTGCCGCGCTGAAAGCAAAAAATTTGATGCCCGACTTTTGGAAATCTCGAATTTTTAAATCCCTTTCTCAGATTTTTTCAACCCACATCTTTCAACAATTTTTTACCCCTTTTCTTAAATAAACTGTTTTTACTTTTTGGGCCGACAGAAAAATTTTTTTACGGCCCCCTTCCCCTTTTTTAAAAACCCCTCTCTTTTCAGGGGTCTTTAGCCCTGGGTTCACGATGGGTTTCATCAGGGGAAGATTTTTTGCGGGCCTTTTTCTTGAACATGGAACCCAAACCATATCCTACTTGTCGGGGTTGACCAGGGTTTAAAACTGGAATATGTGTTTTTCTTTTAAAATGAAGTTTCCCCCATCGATTTCCCGTGGGAAATGAATTGTTTCCCTGTTTCCCCGGTTATAGAAAACTAAACTCTTTGAAATATGTTCTGCGGGAAAGGTATGTGTGTAGATTTGAAACTCAAAGTGCATGTGGGATTAGACCTCCTTTTTTTTTTTGTGGAAAAATGGCACAAGCAAAAAATTTGGGTGTTTCGAAACCCCCTTATCAAAGTTTTGGTTCGGGCAGATCGGTATATACAAAAAAGGGGTTATTTCGTGAAGGGTCCACACCGTACTTGAATCTGCTTTGGGTCTCTGCCGGAAAAACCACTTACTTCCCTCCCTCCAATTTTCGAAAAGGAGGATTGGATGAAGTTCCAAGCGATCTTGTTCCAACTTTTCCCGGAAAATTGACCCCCGTTTTGACAAGCCGGAAAAATCAAGCCCAAAAGGGGTGAGGTTTCTTTTGATTTAAAATTGTTTTAGTGGCTTGTTTAAAAACCCCTTTGTCCTTTTCGTCAGTGGATGTTGTGGTGACACATTAGATGCCTCGGAATACAAAGGGGTAATCCCCCTTTTTTTCCCCTTCAAAATTCACCCCCGTTTTTCACTTGTGAAAAGGCTGCCGCCATTTTGGATTTTAGTAACGACTTTAAAATTTTTCCTTTCCCCTCCTCTTCAATTTTTTTTGATTTGTTTGGGAACGATAAAATTTCCACGAGGGGCCAAACCCCCAATTTTTTGTTTGTCGACTTCAAGGGTTTTTTGTCAGTTTTGGTTTCTAAAACGCATTGTGTGTTGTTTTGGTAAAATTCCCATGGGAACTATCACTGAGGGAAGTGATGTAAAAGGGAAATTCATGTTTTAAAAAAATTTTTAAAATTGGGTTTTGGAAAAAAAGTATCCGTAGAAGTACTCATCAGCAGAAACCAAAGTTCACGTTTCTGGCGGGTTGAGACACGGGTTCACTAATGAAAACGATGACAAGGGAAAAGATGATCACAACTGGGGTCAAGAAAGTTTTTCTGTTTTTTGGGGTACCCTTTACTTTTTCCGGGTCTGTTTCGGGGTTGTCTCCCTTTGAACATGCAAAAAGGGCCCGAGACATGGTTTTCACGACTTTTTAAAACTTTTACTAAATGCGTTTTTGGGAACCCAACTTTTTAAATTTTTTAGGAAAACCAAGCCACTTGACTTTCACTTTTTAAAAAATTTTAAAAACCGCCTAAAAACGCCTTGTAGCCGATCAAAACTGATTCCACTTCGTTTTACCCCAATCATCTTTTAATGTTGAATTTCTCCCTGTAGAAGGACCCCGGCAAAATTTTCTCCAGCCAAGTTTTTCCATTTTTAACGGCAAGGGAATGTTCTGTTGATGCGAACCATTTGAAAAATTTTCCCAGCCCATTTGGGGTTTAGATCCTTTGGAAAAATTTTTGTTTGGTTTTTATTGATGGCACTTTATCACCCACTTTAAAATTAGTTAAATTTCTTTTTTTTCTTTTGAGGGTTGCCATACATGTCTTGGTGATTTAAATGCTTTTTTCTCTAACCCAAAAGCAGGGGTACGTCCGAGCTTCGTTAAAAACGATGTTGTCCCAAATTTACCAATATTTGCAGTAAATCCAAAAAATGACGGGTCTTGTGATGAGAAAAATATTTCCAAAATTTTGTTTTAAGGACTTTTAAAAACGTTAAACAATACTCGCTTTAGTTTCGGGGTTTTCAACGTGAAAAAATTGAATGTAAATTTGTCAAAAAACTTTTTAAAGCCCTTGTTAAAAAAATTCTCGGCCTTTGTTGTTTGCAAAGAGAGTGTTTTGGGCCCTTTTTTTTAAAAATTTGACTGAAAGGCTTGGATGACCGCCCTTTCCATTTTTGTAAATGAGGGGTATTACCCAAGCATTTTTTTAAAAAACACATCAATAAACACATAGTAAGTAGGATATGGTAAATTCTCTTTGAAACTTTACTTTTGCATACCCTCGAGATCAGCTTCCCATTGATGTTCGATCCCTTTCCTCCCACAGTTTTTTCGACGCAAAATTTTTGGGTCGTATTGTTTTATGAACGTGTGGGGTTTTTTGACTTCTAAACCATTCTCAAACATCCTCTAAAGTGATAGTTTTCCCAACTGTTTTTTTCGCTGCCTTGTAGACCCCTTTGAATTCCCCCCCCAAAACCCTCGTGGGAAATTTCAGTATCTTAGTACGGGAAAAACAAAGTAACGGTCCTTCTTTAGTAGGCGCCCCGGGACAAAGGGGGGCTAATTTTCCCCCGGGGGTTTCTTTTTTTTAAATGGGTTTTCTTTTCCCTTTGATTGGGGTCCCGGGGCAAAACTATCAAAAAAATTTCCCCCTTTCCTCTTTTTCTTCATCATCATCGGGTGTTGAAATAAAATTCCCATCGACGTTTATTCCCCACGACTTTTGTGGGTTTGTTGACCTCTCTCAGCCCCCTAAAAATTTGTTCCCATCCTCGTGTTTTAAACCCTTTCCGTTTTCGAAGTACTTCCCCCCCATTACCAGATCAAAAATATTTGAACCTTCAAGGGTTTTTCCCATCAATTTAACAGGCCATTTTCATCCCAACTTAAGTAGGAGGGGTTTTTCCCGCGTTTAACAAAGATAGCCTTTCGCCGCATGGTTTAGGAACATGTCTAAATTTGTCTTTTAAAGGTAAATCGGTTTTTCCCTTTCTTTTCAGTCACTTTTCCTTGTTGATTTCTCAGCCATGTGGGGACTAAAGGGGTTTTGAGTGTTTTTTTTATGTGACACTTGAAAGCGAGGGTAATTTTTTCTCCAAATTGTTGTGCTTTTTTTTATCGGGACAATTGATTTTTCGTAAAGGGAACTTGTTTTCATTCTTTCTGAAATGATAAAGTCTGCCCTCATTTAAAGGGGGCGGGGGAAACGGGGTCGTTGTTCTTTTTTCCCAAACGATTAAATTTTTCCCCAACAACCGAACTGGAACATAGGCCACCTTCTTCATTTTTTCCGAATGATTTCACCAGAAAAGAGGTTTAATTGATTTGGTTTAAGGTGGTGCAAGTGCCAACAGGGGTAGAAAAAAAACCCTTTCTGATTGGGGAAAAGATTTTTTTTTTTTCGAATGATACTTTTTGGTCGAAAAAATGCGGAGCGGGTTTCTCTTTTTAAAAAGCAATCGACGCTTCTGACCTCCGAAAAGTGGTACATTGCCTTTTAAAAAAGTTTTTTGACAACATTCAGCCCAAAAAAATCTCCAAATTTTTTTGGTGCTTCCCTTTAATTTTCTTCCTTTTGAAATTTTGGGGCGAAGGGTTCTGTCAAAGCAAGCCCAAAATTTTTCCTGTTTGCGAAAAGGTGGGTTTTTTTGCGCTTTTGATGACAAATGAAGATGAAAAGTTTTGGGCTCTTTTATTTATACCACTGTTGAAGGGCTGGGAAAGCATATTGCCGCAACCGTGGGTCCTGAATTTCTCAACGGGGAAAATAACGGCAGTAGGTAAAGGGGAATGGAGGCTTGGGATTGGTTTAAAAACTTGATGGGTGATGGTGAAGATATGGGGATATGAGGGAAAGCCACTTGAAGAATTGGAAAGGTTTAAACAAATTTTCGTTTGAACTGTTTGGGTTTGGAGAAACCGTCATTTATCCTTGTGGGTTTTAAACCAACCCCCCTTCCCCGAAAATTTATTAGAAAGGGGGGTAGATGGGAAGTGGAGAAAAATGGGGCCCCAAGTGGTGATGCTTTGGATGTTTTCCCTGATGTAACATCACGTCGAAACAGTATGGGCGACATTTTTTGGTTTTTTCCCGTTTATACAAAAGCGTTTTTTTCTTACAAGGGCAAATTTGATCAAAGAGGCAATGTCTGCTTTTCCTTGTTTTTTTCCTTAAATGGGGAAATTGCGTTTGGTTGCTGTTTTGGGTTGTTTTTTCGTGACCGGTTTTTCCCGGCTGGTGACTTTCGTTTGGGGGGTTGTTTTTTTCTGCTGGGGGCCAAATTTTCTCACACTTTGGTCCCTTCCATGAAAACCCGTGACGAATGATGGGGCCCCAAGGAAACCTCCCCACCCGGGTTTTTAAAAAAAGTTTTTCGTTTTGTGGTCAGATCCCCTTTTTGATCAAACTAACT
The DNA here is from genome assembly GCA_021229015.1 of Solen grandis. Classification (NCBI taxonomy): domain Eukaryota; kingdom Metazoa; phylum Mollusca; class Bivalvia; order Adapedonta; family Solenidae; genus Solen; species Solen grandis. The sequence continues at coordinate 33,526,241 of CM037783.1, read as the reverse complement.
GTCCCTTTAAAAGTTTTTTGTTTTTGTTTTCCCTAAAAATTCATCGCTGTTTTGGCACGGTTATTTTTTTTCTAAAATGAGTCGTGCAGCAAAGGGGAACCATTTTAAAACCCCCTTTTTAAATCTGATTCTAAACCCGGGTCCCTTTCGTTTCGTTTGGGGTTTTTTTTCCCCCACTCAACGATTCTAGAGCTTTGTCACTGTATGTGGTGTGTTTTTCCCTGGGAGCTTATCCTTAAAATATCGGGTGTCATGTTCCTTTCAATTTTTTTTCTGTAGTGTAGACGGTCGGGCCTCGATCTTCACCTGTTTCCCCCCGATGGAACCCCATCTGTTTTAAACGAATTTTGTGGGTGTTCTTGGGGTGAAAGTCAATTTATAAGATATCCAGGGGGTTTTTAGAGGGTTTCATCTTGATAACCCCCATCACCCCCCAAAGGGGGGGAGTTTTTATTTGGGTTCGGCCCAAATGTTTTGATCTGACCTTTATCTCTTGTGTTTTGAAATAATTTCCAAAGTAGTGTGCAATTTAAGCTGATGGGACGACTAGCCTTTGGGTTTTTTGGGAAAAGTTTTTTTGTGATTTAAATGACAGTGGCCCTTTCATGGTGGCCCCTTTCGCGGGGAACCAATTTAATTTTAATTTTTTTCCTCATCTTTTTTTCCTAACATATCATCAAAAATGACGAGGGGGTTTATAAGGTTGTAAGTCCCACTATCTCTTCATCAACCCCAGGGAACCTGAATAATTTGTTGCTTTACGTTCTTTTTAACTGTGCGGAGAAAACCCTTTTCCTTCTTTTTAACACCGCATGCGTTTTGGTACCACTGAAATAAATCGGGTTTTTTAACTCAAAAAGTTTTTTTTCAAAATTTAGTTTTTCCTGAAACCCCTTGGGGCCCCGAGATGAAAATGGTTTCTGGATGTTGAAAAAAGTAAACTACTTTCCATGATGGTTCCCAAAAAATAATTAAAAGCATTGACATGACCCAAAATTTTATTTTTACTCATAGCAAATAAAAAACTTTAACAAAAATCAGTCAAAAAAAGTAAACAAAGACACACATATGAATCATTTTGTCTTTTATACATCATCCATTTTCCCGGGAAAAACATGGTATATCCCATAGCATTTAAAGAATGCACACTTTGTCAAAAGTTCCTCGGATTGTCTTTAAAAACCCTTTTTTGATTGAATTCCAAAATACACGCAGCCAACAAAATACTCAAAAGCCATGGGTTCCCAATTGGAGTTAGGGTTTTTTTTCCCGTATTTAAGTATTTCCCAGGGTTTTTACTTTTCCCTTTGTCTTTGGGAAGTACTCTGTGAAATATCTTAATTTTTTAGGTGTCCCGAGGGATTCGTCTCCCAACTCAAAACCCTTTTTAAATTGGTTTAAATCGGGATCTTGAAAGAAAATGTTACTTGGGTTTGGCCCGTTTTTTTAAAATTGCGCTGCATGTTTTTCCAAAAAGTTAAACCCTTTCTCCCAATTTATGGGTTTGGGGTCAGTTTAAAAAGGCACTTTATCCCCTGGTTTTCTTTTCCCGGGGGTTAATCGCAAAAACTGAGAAAACATACCCTCATCAAAACGGTTTTAGTTTCTCCCCCTGTAAACCCAAGGTTTTGGGTCTTAATGTATTTTAAGGGCCCCCACGTCAGAGATCAGGGTTTCGTAGCAGATTGTAAAGGGGAAAAATCCGTTGAAAGACCACAATTTTAAATATTGGAATTTCGCCCGTACATAAAGAAAAATTTTCATAAAATTGGGTTTTAAAAAAGAGGAATCCTTCATCGCTGGGAAATTTTTCTGTTTCCAACGCGCTGTGGGCCCCAAATAAAAAATAACCGTTGCAAAATGCGCAGGTTTTTTTTTCGTTTCAACGAGATGTCTGTAGATCATCGTTGTATTTTACTGGTTTAAAATTTCATTTGTGAAACTCCTAGTTTTCCACCACCGTTCAGGTATGCAACACGACCACAAGCCAACTGGTTATGACGGTCGGGAAAACCCTACGGCATTCTTTTATTTTTTTCCCCCAAACCACGCGCTTTTTTATACACGACCGGAAAAGTCTTGGGCTGTGTTCCCCCCCGATCACTTTGCGATTTCTAAGTCTCTTGATTCGGGGGGTTCATATTCGAAAGATGTCTTGTAATGTTTGCGATCTTGTACCCCAGTTGAAACCCTAAATCTTAAAAAATTTAAATTTTTTACTATCATTGTAAACCAAAATGATGCCTTTTTCTTTGCATTTTGAAAGCGATTTCCTTTTTTTATCGATATATTCATACCCATAGTTTTTTTTTCCCTAATGCCACGAAATTTGCAATGCGTCCATGTGGTACTTCATTTTGTCCACTTTTCCCAATGGCCCCTTTTTCAATTGGGAAAGTTGTACTGGGGCAGGGTCATAGATGGACTTTCAACTGTCCCCGGTCAAAATACAGTACCCCACTCCAAGGTTTTTTCCCAATGGGGGTAAAGTTCAAATCGAGCATAGGACGTAACGAAGGCAGCTACCACGGGGTTTTAAAAATGAATGGGGCTGTTTTTGCGTCTGGTTTTTATCCCAATTTAAATTTACCAAAATGAAATTGTTTGATCCCAAAATCTCGGCAAATGCACAGTGACATGACGGTCGGAGAGTAGGTCATACAAACCGGGTTTACCCCATTTACATTCTCGGGTTTTGGGTTTTAACCCTTGTTTTTTGCAAACTTACCCCCCCAAAACAGTTTTAAAAAGGTTTTTGGGAAACCCCTCTTTTTCCTTTGTTCTTTTCACGTTGTCGAGCCCCGATACCCTCTATCTGAAAGTAAAATTTTGTTTAAAATGGGGTTCATTTATTTTCGTTTTTACCCAATTAGGGTAACCCCCTTTGGGGTTTTTGTTTCAATTTAAGTATTTGTTTTAATTTTCTTTTATACAAATCTTTACTCCCTGGTCCCATGCCAGATTTGAAAAAAAATTCTACCAATTGGTATCCTACCTCAAGAGCTTTTTGGGTATTTCCCTTTGGGGCCAGGTTTCCCGTAAAAATGGTTTTTTTACAAGTGTGATTGCATTTTTCCACTCTTCCTCAGCACAGGTACGGGGGGGAAAAAGTGTTAAAGATCATTTTCTTGTTACAGTGAATTTGGTAGGACTGGGAGCCAAAAGGTCTTGGGGTGGCCAAACACGCTTTGATGATTCCCTTGTAATTCCAATGTTGTTTATATCAATCCCTCTCTTTACTTAAGAAAGTTGGGGGTGTTTCCCCCGGGGGAAGTTTTGTAAATTGTTCACGAAAAAGGGAAAAAACAGTGAGCAAAAATTCACTTGGGGGCTTTCATCATTAAATTTTGTTTTCCCTTTCATGATAAATTTTTTTGGGTTTTGGGTTGTATCATGTTCGTAAGTCCTGCAATAAAAATTTGATTCGGGGGAAAAAGGAAAAACTACAAGCTATCAGTAAAAGTAAAACAAAAAACAAAAGAAAATGACCCCCCTGCCCCGGAAAAGGGGGTTTTACATGGGCAGACGAAAAAAACACCTTTTAAAACAGTAGGGGTGGGGCTCCCCTTTCGAAGGGACTTTTTTGTTTCTAATTTCCCAAAACCCAGTGTGCACAGGTCAGAATGGCCACTTTGAAACCGCTTGCCCTAAAAAGGGGGAAAAAAAATTTACGCCCTACAGTAAAGCACGGTGGCTAAAGCAAAAAAGGGAAAAGTATTGGACAGGCCACAGGGACATGATGTTTGACTACTAGAGGCTGCCTCTGAGTTGGAGAAACTACCGTAAAACCCAAAAACGCAAAGAAGCGTCAACACAGCATCGTGTTCCCTGAGGCTCACCCATCAACAACAATAACAGAGTGTAACCGACCAGCAAAAGAAGCGAAAAATGACATTTGAACACTACTGAAAAAAACACAAAGTTGTGTTATGTTCATTTTTTTCCCTGTAATGCGCACGTTTTAAATTCTTTTGTTCTGACACATGTTTGTTGTTAAACACAATAAAAAAAAAATCATATGACAATTGTATTAGTTATCCTTTCTACATCATTGTAATGGCCTTAAAAGGACCGTTATTTATTGAGAAGTGTCAAAGCACTCACTCAAATACAAATACCGCCAGTAATGCCTACTGGCTTCTGGATATGCCAGGTAAAACCCTGACAAATCCGGGGTACAATGGCAAAGGGGGTAAACTCGGGTACAAGTTGACACCCTCTTCCTTTATACCCTCTTCCTTACTTCTACTTTCTTCTCCTTTTCGTAACACCTTCCTTGCACGTCGGAATAATTTTACGAAGGAAATTCATGGTGAAGAATGAATAAAAAACACAGCATTACACAATTTAAAAGTCAAGAAAAAGTAGGTTAGTAGGTAAAATCCACCCCAAAAGTCAAGGCCGAAGCAATGCTTCAACTCAGGTCAAGGGTCGAACTTGATTTATTGGATGAAAAAAAAACTTCTTGGTGTGCGCCAACACAAGAAAGTAGGTCAACCGGTACTATAAAACATGCCCTACTCTATACTTTATTATTCATGATTGAAACATGAGACCCGTACACACGTAGGTCCACCCCAGACTTGCTAAAATTGTTCCCGACAGTCCCAGCTATGAGGAACAAGAAGCGACCCAGACAGCATCACGACCAAGTTGATGTGTATGATCATATGTCACTCTTACAAAAAGGGGAGATCTCCCTAATTACCTTCAGTTACCTTTGAAGATGTCCATCTACCCTACTACAGGGATCGGGAGGGCAGCCTGAACTTCATAGGTGCAAGGATCTAACCCGTTGTCATTTGCAAACTCCTTGCAGGATGGATGAAGAATATGTCCTGGGATGGGACTGTCAAACGTGTGGGATAGACCACAATATGTGATTGGGACTGTACAAAATGTAGTATGGACCACAATTAAAAGGAAACAAAACGGCCCTTTTCAGGGCCAACCCCAATGTCTCGAAAGGACATTTTTAACAATTGTCATTTTTACAATTTTACATAAATCTGTTTTCATATAGATACCTTCGGTACTATAGATTCTTTTTTTCATAAGAGTAACCCCTTTGGTACATAAATTCTGTTTTCATATAGAGTACCATTCGGTACTATAGATTTGGTACCATAAATACCAAAAAAAAAAAAATTTATGGTACCACGGTACCATAAAAAAAAAAATTTATGGTACCTTGGTACCATAGTGCCACCCTATACTACTGATATCTAAGTAAAGAATATCACAGACATCCAAATTTCATGAAAGCATGCTGAAAGCATGCTAAATGAGATACAAATGATCAAACTGAAGCAGTTGGAGCTGTGGTAGCAAGAGTTGTTTTTAATATTTGTTTATTAAAGCGTCTATCGCCATTAATTATCTCAAGTGACATACGTTTATGTTTATTACAATGTATATGCAAACATATTTATATCTTAGGCGCGTTTGAGAGAATCTTCACATAAACCCAGTGTCTCTCAGATACGTTACATACACATTACGTCCCTCTAAATCTTCACATAAACCCAGTGTCTCTCAGATACGTTACATATACATTACGTCCCTCTAAATCTTCACATAAACACAGTGTCTCTCAGATACGTTACATACACATTACGTCCCTCTAAATCTTCACATAAACCCAGTGTCTCTCAGATACGTTACATACACATTACGTCCCTCTAAATCTTCACATAAACCCAGTGTCTCTCAGATACGTTACATACACATTACGTCCCTCTAAATCTTCACATAAACCCAGTGTCTCTCAGATACGTTACATATACATTACGTCCCTCTAAATCTTCACATAAACACAGTGTCTCTCAGATACGTTACATACACATTACGTCCCTCTAAATCTTCACATAAACCCAGTGTCTCTCAGATACGTTACATACACATTACGTCCCTCTAAATCTTCACATAAACCCAGTGTCTCTCGGATACGTTACATACACATTACGTCCCTCTAAATCTTCACATAAACACAATGTCGCTCGGATACGTTACATACACATTACGTCCCTCTAAATCTTCACATAAACACAGTGTCTCTCAGATACGTTACATACACATTACGTCCCTCTAAATCTTCCATAAACCCAATGTCGCTCGGATACGTTACATACACATTACGTCCCTCTAAATCTTCACATAAACACAGTGTCTCTCGGATACGTTACATACACATTACGTCCCTCTAAATCTTCACATAAACACAGTGTCTCTCAGATACGTTACATACACATTACGTCCCTCTAAATCTCACATAAACACAGTGTCTCTCGGATACGTTACATACACATTACGTCCCTCTAAATCTTCACATAAACACAGTGTCTCTCGGATACGTTACATACACATTACGTCCCTCTAAATCTTCACATAAACACAGTGTCTCTCGGATACGTTACATACACATTACGTCCCTCTAAATCTTCACATAAACCCAAGTGTCTCTCGATACGTTACATACACATTACGTCCCTCTAAATCTTCACATAAACACAGTGTCTCTCGGATACGTTACATACACATTACGTCCCTCTAAATCTTCACATAAACCCAGTGTCTCTCGGATACGTTACATACACATTACGTCCCTCTAAATCTTCACATAAACCCAGTGTCTCTCGGATACGTTACATACACATTGTATCCCTCTAAATCTTCACATAAACACAGTGTCTCTCGGATACGTTACATATACATTGTATCCCTCTAAATCTTCACCCAAGATCGTTTACTTACATACAACTATAAGTCGCTTTACAACCATAATATTTAAAAGTATGTCTACTATATAATCATAGCAATAACGTCTTATCCCACGAAATCCATTATACATAATTAACATATTTCCTCCCCTCTGTTTTAAAATACCAATTTCCCTTACAAAGTTGAGATATTTAAAACAAGTAATGTCTTGAGCGAAATCCAGCTTTGAATGGACTTTAAGTAATGTATAATGGATATTAGTGCTTATCGTCTTCTCCAGTATATACTATTATAATGAAGCGCACTATAGCCGTCTTTCAGTCAAACGAAGATGTTAAAACAGACTTTAATATACTGCAGATGTTTATATCGTTCAGCCCAAAATAGATCTCAATGTGCATCCAAGAGATACATTTTGATAAATCAGCAGAAACAGTAATTCAGTCGGAATACACCTTCAAATAGCTGTGCACCATCATCTTTAAATACTAAACCAAAAAAAAAAAAAAAAAAAAAAAAAAAGCCTAAGGCGTTATAAAAAGTTACTTGTTTTCACTTATCCTACTGACCTTGCTTTTTATTACCTAGGCTAACATATTTCTAGCATTCGAGTTATAACAACTGCACAACAACACAAAATAAGTAAAAAAGAAAAAAGGGAAAAAAGTTAAAAATAATAATAATAGAAAAAAAAGAATGCCGACTAACCGACTGTTTATTTTTTAGGAGATGGAACAAAAACGATTTCTTTTCTTTTTTTTTACCTATGTAAGGTTGCTATCTAATTTTGCGTTTTCTCAAGCTCGTGAAGATGATACTATTTGTAAAGGTAGACGACTCTTTGAATAGGTAGGCTGTGTCTTGACTGAGTAGTGTACCTTGATCAAAATAAAAATGTACAGGTTATATTAAAACGCCCCTCACCGCCAATTGTTTACATGAATCGCACTATAACTGTCTATCAGTCGTACGGCATCGTCGAATACCCACGGCCGAGCGATAGATCATCAATAGGCCGTGGGATTTTACGGCTGAATTTAGTCGTTTTAGGGTATCTCAAATTACACCATTTCGTTGGTCGCATAACGTTTTATAAAAGGGCAGTTTTATACAGCTGCCGGACGCAGTTGCATGAATTTCAAGCCTCTGCGCCGAAGAGTGTTGCATGTATAAGTCACGCTTTCATTGGTCGATAATTTAATCAATAACTACTGTATTACGACTGTTTGCTTGCCTATTTCCACACGGCATGTAGTGACACGGAATAAGTCAGTCGGGGTATTCGACGATGTCATACGGAGGCGATGAAACACACTATAATATACTGCGGGTAATTATAACGTTCGGCCTGAAACAACTCTCAATGTACATCCAAGAGATGTATATTAATAAAATAATCATATGATATATTTATCAAAGAAACTGTTAGTCCCTCCGTATATACAGTGCTATTTATAAACATATGTTTCGGCTATTTATATCTCGACAAAGAATCATGCGTTAACTTTTCCTTAAGTAGAGATATTTTCATTTGGTCTTATTTCACGTCATCATTCGTAAAAAGGTCAAAAGAGAGGTCAAACAGCTACGCCCAAAAGGAAAATACATCGACAACTGACCAGAGTACACAGTCACACGTATTTTTGTATTTATACACGAACGTGTGCGAAGATTTTTTGTTTTACTTCTAGTTCATTTTTTTTTCTTTTAGAAAATTTAGAATTTAACCTACGAAGCAAAGCCTGCCAAAGTTAAGTCCGATATTTTCAACAAAAAAAAATAAACAATCAATCAATAAATCAATCAATAATCAATCAAAAAGCAAAATTAATCATTATTTTTAAAAAATTAATCAATAAAAAAAATAAATAAAAATAAAAAAAAAAAAAAAACACTAAAAAAAAAATTTTTTAAAGGTTTACTTTGTCTCCCCTTTTACTAAGCCGCGAGACAATTTTAAAAAGGGGGGCTCTGTAACCCTCCAAAACAAATAATTTTTCACATTACCTGATCAAGATACAAAATATGCAATATTTTTTTTTTTTTTTGTTTTTTTTTATCGAAATACACCCTTTTTGAGCACATTAACGATTTTAAAAAATTTTTTGCCATTCAAGGGTAACACGTATAAAAAAGTCTCACGAACTCTGTTTCACCGCCCCCCCCCCCCTGACATAAATGATTATTATATATGAAGTATTTTATTGCAATATTTGTTTGAGGTAGATGCTTTGTTTTTTTAAATTTAATCCTTGTTTAAAAAATTTTAAAGGGTTGTTGTTGTTGCTTTGGGGGTTTACCGTCGATAGTTTTTTCAATCTTTTAAAGCACGTCCTAATTACAGGTGGAGGAAGACCCCTTTCACGAAGGAACCCGGGAGAACCACCGACCTACCGAAAAAGCCAGCTGGAAGGCTTCCTCGCAGAAAAATCCGAAGTCCCTACCGGGTTTTGAACCCACAGCGGTAGGGGCTAGAGATTGTACCCACTGTAACCGCTGGGGCCAGCTTTTGTAAAGGAGTACACTTAGTAAACATCTCGACATGGGTCTGAGATATTCCGAGGGAAAAAACATGCATTTTGGGCCTACTCGTCATAATACTTGACTTGGCAGTAATATTGTTTGCTTAAGGTTTCATGGGTTTTAAAGTTCCAGCGACAGTATTTCAGTCATTTGGGACGATGTCTACTTGAACAGAAAAAGTGCTGCCACACTGCAGTATCACCCCTAAATGTGGCATACCCCCAGTCACATCTCCGACACCGACCAATCCCTGCAACTACCCTTCGCTGAGCGCCAACAAGGGGGCATGACGTCCATTTTTATTTACGACTTTTGGGGTCGAACCC
>CM037783.1:33479097-33516572 GCA_021229015.1 Solen grandis | reverse complement strand
TTTTTTTTATTAAAATTGGGCCCGGATGTTCAGTTTATTAACTTTGTCATTGTTGTTAATTATGTACCATACCATATCCTATTTATAGATCAACGCTACTCTAAAGTCTGTTTTTATTAAACTTGAATAAACCCAGAGCTATCTTTTGCTTTGCGTTTTAGTCCTTTTAATTTTGGTGTCATCATGACTAAATAGATACCTACAGGATTAATAAAAAAATGCCTTAACCGTTCTGTTGTAACACTATTTTATATATTTCAAGGAACAAGAATACCTCTGTTCATATAGACGAGACATTAATATGGCAAGCCTCTGTCGTTCTAATAAAATACATCTGTATACATTCTTGTGAAAATCGTCTTTTTTTATCGTTTTTGTCTATTTATGAAGTTTCGTTTATATATAAGACAATGTCATTTGAATAGTAATATCAGCTGAGGTGAGTATCGTTTCAAATATTTCCAGGCCCAAATGCTGGCCCAACCTTGTAGGGGCCGTCGAGACGAACTTAAGGTGTAAGAACCTGGTTGACAATCGACGTAAAAGTAATGTTTATACAAGTTTGCACAAACTTAATTACAAAATAATCTTTAAAACATTGGTCAAACAGTTGTTTTTTTATTACAATTATCAAAGAAATAAAAATATGAATAATTATTTTTTTTTAAAGCAACAACATATGAAATTACTCATTTAATCATTCATATAGTCAGCGTTCATAATACAATAAGAATCTTAAAATATTAGAAAAAACGCTATCAATATTTTAGCAGTGAGCTCACACATGTTTAGTTTAAACATATTTAATTATCCAATATTTACAATATGTATCAATAAAATACCACCTATATTGTGAATATACGTTAGACAAAATGGTTTGACCACATAATAACTAAGATAATGATTATTCCCAAAAAGTATATTTATTTACAACGAGGCTAGTCTATGAAATTGAACATTTGTAGATACAAGAGCTGGTTCATGTTTACCCGGTGTGTTGAGCGTTGATAACATACAATGATTTTGTCGGTGCGGGAAACTGTAATAATCACATTGGAGGCGAAAGAAACCGTAATGAAGCAGTAGTGATTAACAGGGTCAGAAAACAATATCGACAATATGATTTTGTGAAATTTTGGATGATGAAGATATACTTGATTTCTCACAATTGATTTTGGTTTATAATTATTATGTTTTTGGTTTGATAAACAATACGTTTTAGCACCCATTCGCCAAAAGTAAAGTATCGTAAAGAATCACGTGCGTTATCTCCTCTCGTTGTTTCGCGCCACGTTCCAGAAAGATCAAACTATATTCTCAGTGCTGTGTAGAGGGGTATTCATTACAATCAGTAATTACTCTATTGTTTAATATATTTGTGTAATATATTGCTGCATTATGTGAAAGATGAAATAATATATCTATATGCCATCATTTTTTATTTTGTATTATGTATTTATTTATCATTCTTATTTGGTTTAATTTTTGTCAGGCAAGGAGTGAAAAAATGAGGGAAACGGTTTTTAATCCACTTCGTTTTGTTGCACAAGTCACTTTACTCTACAAGTTTTATAAAAATAGTTATCAGGTCGTAGAAATTTACTACACGGACAATGTCAAAGAAAAAGGCTGCGGTAACGGAATTATATAAATGAAATCCGCATTTATCTGATTTTTTGTTTGGTGGGAAATTAAAACAAAACTAACTGCATCAGTTATGATATATGTATAGGTACTACACATCTTGATAGCATAGACAGTTCCTTATATTTTAAGCTTACAGTTTACCATCGCAATGACTCGGATATGTTAAGTGTAACATATTTCGGATACTCCAAATGTTTGTATATAAGCTGTCACAATGTCAGTACAACTCTGCTTTAAGGATTGTTTCAACAATAAAGTACATTTGTTTGTATTTAAAACATCTCCTTTTCAAAAGGTTTATTAATTTGATATGAATTAAGAAGATTTTTAATAGATTTTAAGCTTTGTTTTCTTCTTTAGATTTAGACAGTTACCATCGAAACAGCTCAGTATTTTGAAAACAAAATCAGTGACTTATACCTTTTCATTATTTTGACCAAGCAATCATTAAAGAATATATATACAAGACAAATGAAAAAAAAATCTATTGAAGAATTTTCTGAAAAAATTAAAGAGAGTTTGAAACTGAAGTCTTTTCCATAAATTCCGTGGTTTACTGTCCATTTCTATAAAAATTAAAGTATCTGTGGTTTTTTAAACCATTTATTCAGATATATTGAACTATCGTGAATTGTGTGTCTTCTACTTATAGAATTTTACTTCATTTATTTTAAACGAGCGATGTATGTTTTAGGTATTTATCAGCAACGATACCGTGGATATACAAACGTAGCATAAAAACGAGCACGGTGACCTATATGCATAACATATGTGAAAATCAGAAAAGTATATTGAGGGATACTTTCGAATAAGACAATGTTGCAAATCCAAGGGGCATAACTTGTTCACATAGACTGATATACCCCACGGAGAGGTTACTACCCTTGTTCGTTGTAGGCCAAACTCGGGATTACTTCGAGCAAACAACACAGGTCAGTTCTCGCCCCTCGACGTAAGGTGGACATTTAAGAGACCCACATCTAGCTTCAGAAAAAGAAAAGAGAATTCCGTTTTCATTCTCGTGTTCTTTTTCTAGTATTTCTGGGCTTTCATCGACGCAGACGAACTCCGAGGATGCCGGATGAGTATAATGACCGGCCGTCAAGTAGCCCTTGTATTCCATCGTCCAGCCTCCGTAGCAAGCGTTTCGTGCAGGAATCATTACTGCGCATGCCCGGTTTCTTTTGCAGACGACACAGGGTACGTCATGATCTCTTAACATGTTCACTTCTTTTCGGGTCAAACTCGTATTCCGCTCCGTATATAAAAGCTCCCGAATTTAAATCGTCATCATATGCTCCCCACAAAGGATCCGTAGGCAGACACAAGTAGTTCACGGCCGATCCTGATTGCGAATAATGGGACCCTCCTGCATAGCCCTTATACACGGCTTCTGTACCATTCCCGGGACAGGTTGTCCGACCCCATCTGACGTACGTGTCACCGCCATTTGGATTGTCGTGTACATGTTTCACGCCTTCGAATCTTTTTACCAAATCTGCGAATTAAAATGTGTACAATGCGGTCATTTATATATTATGAAACATAATATAATTATTAAATGACCGTACCCGGTGGTCGAGCTGTTACAGCGTCCGCCTCGGGAGCAGGAGGTCGTGGGTTGGATACTCGGCCGCGACATACTGAAGTCGTAAAAAATGGTACTGGTACTTGCTAGGCGCTCAGCATAGAAGGTTGTTCCATGACTGGTTGGCCCGGTGTCAGGATAATGTGACTGGGTTTCATGCCGCACGTCTACGGCGTGACACAGCAGTGTATCAGCATTATATCTGTTTCAGACAGACACTCTCAGAATGACTGAATTACTGTCAGTGGGACGTTAAATCCAACAAAAACAAGAAACACATATAATCAATAGTTATCTGATAATGCACATTGCGTGGTCGCCATTTTGCCACCAAACGTTATCTTTTGCATATTTAGTATAGTTAGAGCCTTTATTTATTTATGTTTGTTTGTTGGGTTTAACGTCCCACCGACAGTTTTTCAGTTATTTGGAGACGATGTCTACTTGAGACAGATATAGTGCTGCCACACTGCAGTATCACGCCATAGACATGTGGCATGATACCACACACAGTCACATTATCCTGGCACCGAGCCAACCAGTCCTGCAACTACCCTTATATGATGAGCGCCGAGCAAGGGAGCTATATTACTACCGTTTTTTACGACTTTGGTATGTCGCGGCCGTGGATCAAACCCACGACCTCCCGCTCCCGAGGCGGACGCTCTAACCACTCGGCCACCGGGGACGTTAGAGCCTTTAATTAGCAGTCAGCCAAGTAAATAAATAAGGTAGTGTAGGACATGTCGCCAAATGAAAAAAACTTATTGCAGTATCTCAACATTTTACAAAATTGGATGGAAATTGCGTATATCAATATATATTCTTATTCTATATCAATTGCTTCATTTCCGTATTTTTAGAAGCTTTGTCATATTCAAGATTCATTATCTCTGTTTTTTTTTTCTTTAAAAATCCATTATAATAAAAATTAACCAAAAGTTCAAATTTCTTGAAAAGTGATGATGATACGTATTTAATCTTGAGATGTGGCCACTACACACATGTATAATCAAATACGGTGGAAAAGTTCTGTCATATCGTGTGGCTGGTTTGTTGTGGCGATATCAAGAAAAGAAGAAATTCCGGGTCGAAAAATAAAAATATCGGCTTTCGACATTTCGACTTTTCGTATCAACCCGCTAAGGGTAAATTAATAATTCTTTTTTTTTTCGTGTTGGCGCAAAATCTCGCCCTATATCCCTTTCGGCACGCAGGCGCAGTTGGACAGTGAACCACTAAGGAGGCCTTCTAAAAGCCGGCATTCGTTATCCGGTCTCTAAAGACCTGCTGAGACCCGAGACGGTTGGAGACCGTCTTTTAATACGGATACACAGTAGCGAAAATACACACCAGATGAACCACTTCCTGTGCTGGCATTCGTGTAAAGTTTTATGACTTTGGCTCGTGCAACAACAACAACAACAACAACAACAACAACAGATTGAAACTGACATAAATATATCATACCTTCATTTCCTGATCTTAGTTCCAGAATTTCCTGTCTTTGTTGGTCGATTGTTTTCTCCAAGTTTGACTGTTTCTGCTGTAGCTCGACCAGTTTCTGTACAACCTTGTACTCGTAATCAAACCGAGATGAACACTGAGGTTCGTCCGCCTGTACATTATCAAATCCACACAGAAAAAATATGATAATTGCCCGATTAACCATCATGCTTGTGCGAACTGTTTGTCCTGGAGTATGATGCATGCCACTGTGTAGACGCAATTGAAACACCGGGCCAAGACGATGAACTTTTCACCATGAGCTTCAAGAACGTTCTGTATGGCGTAAACAGAAATGATTCAGATGGAATAAAGCCTAGGAGAGAACTTTCTGAACTTTATCTTTATATCAGTAACAGTGTTTACAGTTAGCTGTCATTTTGATATGTGCCGTATGCACAACACTTGTAAACAATCTTTAAATGTTTACCAAAAAAAGTAATACTTAGAATTTCCGGCTTGTCTGCGTTTATTCGCATTGGTTTAGAATTAAGTGAAAGTGGTTTATGCTCTATATATATTATGTAAATCCTTCACCAAAGCAAAAACAAACAAAAGAAAAAAACAACAAAAAAACTTTAGATCGGTCGTTAAAAGAAAGGGTCGGTCAGGAGACCATAAACGGAACTATTTTTTCTTTGGCCTAATCAATAAATGGCCGTCCCCGGGGCCGTGTGTTTGAATGGCGTCCGCCTCGGGAGTGAGGGTGGGTGGGTGTGTAGGTCGTGGGTTGGATCTCCGTACGCGACATACTGAAGTCGTAAAAAATGGTACTGGTACTTGCCAGGCGCTCAGCATAGAAAGGCTGTTCCAGGACTGGTTGTCCTGGTGTCAGAAAAATGTGACTGGGTATGGTATCATGTCGCATGTCTACGGTGTGATTCTGCAGTGTGTCAACACTATATCTGTCTCTAGTAGACACTCTCCAAATGACTGATATACTGTCTTTGGGACGTTTAACCCAACAAACAACCAAATATAATTGATAAGTGTCTGATAATGTGCATTGCGTGGTAGCCATTTTGCCACCAAACGTTTTCTTTTGTATATTTAATATGGTTAGAGCCTTTGTTTAGCAGCCAACCAAGTAAATAAATATGGTATTTTAATGAAGGTGGAAATTGCGTATCTTTTCTATATCAATTGCCCCATTTTCGTATTTTTAGAAGCTTTGTCATAAACAAGATGCCTTATCTCTGTATTTTTTTTCTTTAAAAAGTCTTAATAATAAAAATTAACCATAAATTCAAATTTCTTGAAAGGTGATGATGATACGTTTTTCATTTGGAAAAAAAAAAAGAAAAAAAAGAAGAAAAAAAAGCAATACGAAGAATTTACGGATTGTCTGGGTTTATTCACACTGGTGTAGAATGAAGAATTAAGTGGATGGAAATGGTTTATGCTCCATACATATATAAATCGCTCGCTAACAACTAAGCAAAAACATACAAACATAAAAACAAAACTTACTCTCTATGACACTTAATGATTGTTTACCGTATATATACACAGTAGATTATATTCATATTTTAAAATATTTTAAGAATTTTATTAGATATATAAGGTGCATATTGCATTTAAAGTACAGTTTATACTAGATTTGCATACTGCAAATGCAACGGTTTTCGTGATGATCAACAGTTTCAAACCTGATCAGCCAAGTTAAAATACCAGAAAAACAAAATGCAAAATGCTTTATATGTGACCAAAACTTAAAGGCATCTCGAAAGGAATGTGATGTCCCACTGAGCCAGGCCCCCATCTGCTGTGATCAGACCTGCTAATTGCTGGTCATCACTGCAGGGAGTCTTTAGCCAATATAGTACCTATATGTTACGGTAAAACCTCTGATGGGTTGATGCATAACTAAATTATCTGCTACAATGGAAGTGAGATAGTAGGCTAGTTTTACACAAAGCAATAAACATATAATGACTTGACTATTTGAGTTTACCGTCGCTTCGACAGTATTTCAGTCATATAGCGACGTCCAGCTAATTACAGGTGGAGGAAGGACACGAATGCACGGAGACATCCGGGTAGAACCACCGACCTACCGCAAGCCAGCTGGAAGGCTTCCTCACATGAAAATCCGAATGACCCTGCCGGGATTCAAACCCACGCGGTGAGGGGCAGAGTGAGTGTTAAAGTCAGCGACTTAACCCTCTCGGCCACGGAGGCCCCAAACATATAATGAATGATAGTGATAATATGTGGGTTGTTTAGTTTATGATCCCTTACATAATTATTCTTTATTACATTTATTACTTGGAGTCAATTTTGTAACTGCATGATTATAGGATCATACGGCATTTATTTCAGAATTAAAGTTTTGATATTGAAAATATAGAGATACGCATTTTTGTAGTAATTAAAATGAGCCTGAAGGACATAATTCTGACAATGCAAGATCTTTTTGTTTTTTATTTGCTTTTGCTAGAGACATTTTGTTACATTTTATTCAACAGAATTTCTCTTATTGAATAAACAAGTAATAAAATTTGTGTTGATTTCCGACATATAAACATGTGTTGAGGGAAGAAATGAGAGAATGAAAGTAATGAGTGATACATAACTTATTTAAAAAATTAATGTCCCTTTTTATGATAATTTTACAACTTAAATAAAATAAGAAAGAAAGAACAAAATAAATGAAAAAATGAAAGAAAGAACAAAATAAAGTAGACAAAATAAATCAACAGAGAAAGAAAGAAAGAAAAGGAAGATTTATATTTGCTCGAATAAAAAAAAAAGAATAATAGAGAACTTTTAGGATCATTTCTGGTATTTGGTATGTTCACAACTTTTTTACAAACTGTGAATGACTACATACAACCCCATGTAGCAACATATGCACTCTTGAACAATACCTGTGACAGACTGTGGCAGCCTGCCTAATCAAAAACAGATGCCCACACAACGGCGGGTGGGTGAATTTTTGCTTGATGATATATATTATTATACTCAATACCATAATTAATTGAAAACAACCGCCATAACCAATATATTTTGTTACTATATGCTTTGTCCAATGTTATTTACTATGTAAATCTTGGAAATAAACTATTGAATTGAATTGAATAAATGGGGGGTGGGGGTCACTTATATAAGGGTTTTGAGATGCCTTTAAACATCCATATATTGGCAATGAGCCAATATGATCTAAGTGTGGCACATTGAACGATTTGATTAATGTTGATCATCACTGTGCGCTCAAAAATGTCTTCCAAAGTGTCCCACTTTTTATACTAAACAGTTAAAAATCAGGTGAGACAGTTGGGAATCCTGCTTATTATTATAAGAACAATAGTTTTCAGTAGTATAAATGATTTACAATTTATTTGTTATCAAAAATTTTGGTAACGTAACAAGCCATTTGGTTAAACATATATCAGCTTTCACTCTATGCCTCAAAGTTCAGTAATGCACTAGAAGGAACTTTTGGTAAGCTAAAACTTGTGTAAAAGGTGGATGTTTGTACATGTACTTAGTTGTTTTGCTATCCAATTCAATAGAGAGTGTGTGGGAGGAATAATAATACATGTAGAATAAAGACACAATTCATCCCCTCTCTCTCCCTCTCTCTCTCTTACCCATGATTCTTTGAGCGCTTTTACACAGGTCATTCAGACCAGTGTTGACACATTGCTCTCATAGTTACACATACACTGTACATTGACCTGTTGCAAGCCAGCTAGCAGAGCTGCATCTAATTATAGAACATGGGTAACTTCTGTCAAATTTTCTCTGTTTTTATTCTGGGTCATGTATTGAAATTCTCTATAAATTCATCAATTCTTGACAGATTTTCAAAATTCTTTTTTTGTTGACGAGGTAAGACATTCTTTTTTCCAATGATGACAAAATATATCACACATTTAAACTTTAAAGGCTTTAAAATCAATTCAAAGTTTGACCAAACTTCATACTGCCACCAAACAACCAAATCAATCCCGATCTGAAAAAACTAAAATTCTTCAAAAAGTACTTTTTAGAGGCTTTTGATTTTACCCCTATTCTTTCGATAAAATATTTTTAGATTTTGAGATATTTAAGGTCAAAGAAAAAACCAATAATCACAATATGACCTTGACCTTTGCATTTTTTGAAAATTTGAAACTGTGAAGTCCCTGGAAACAACAAACAATACAATCTGTGAAAATTTCATAAAGATTGCTTCAAAATTAATGACAGAATCCTCCAAAAACTAAAAAAATGCCTATTCTCGAAAATTTGTTTCCTCCATATTTTAGTGCACTTTGACCGCTTATTGAAAGCCATTTTATGCATTTTCTGAAATCGCCACCCCATATATTTTGTGCGCAAAGATCTTCGGAATCAATTTCAAAAAACAGAATGAGCGTATCTAATCTCTAACAAAAATGGGCATGTTTTTCGTGGACACACCCTAATTTGCCAGATTTTTTCAAAGATTCAAACATTCAACCTCTTCTAGCTCAAAAGTTTCAAAGATATGGATATTGCCACTCATCATATTTTAACGGGCAGTTGACAGAGAACAGAATGCAAAAAACTGCATACAAATAAAATGTCAAATGACAGAGTTATCGGCAATTATATGTTTGGATGCTAAACGCCACCTAGCGGCAAAACTTAGTACTAAAATGAAAAACAAACTTAGTGGTGCACAACTTCAGATACATGTGAGTATGCATGGAAATTTTCATATTTGTAGCACTTCTAATCATGTCGCAACAGCGGCCACAAAAAAAGTGCAAAGAATAACTAGAATCGCTATTGCGATATCATCGGTTTTCGCAAAAGCAATTCCATTCACTTCACGAGTCACATGTTTCGAAAAACATATTTCTTCGTTCAATGGCTTTTTGAATACTGTTGAATACAGTGATCTTTCAAACATTTTTGTTGCAATGTTTAAGCAGACTTTTTACCAAGAAGAATACTTTTAAGTATTACCTGTCTGTAATGTAGTCGCTAACTTGAAAACTTTTTTTACAGACTTCGGGTACTGCAACATTATATGTGTGTGTTGCCTTTTGAGGGTGACATACGACAATTGTACTCGATAAACAAGAATTGCAAATGACACACAACAGTATAAAATGACACGCGACAATGCGATATGCCACTTAACATTATAACGAACTAATGTTGCATTGAATTACTATCATTTTCATGAAATATCGCATAAATATTTTAGTGTTGTTTCAAATTGATGTCACCAAGGAACAGAATGCAAAAATTGCATAAAAATCAGACTTTAATTATTTTAGTAATAAAGGGTGATTTCAAGCCAAGCGCCCCCCTAGCAGCAAAATGAGAAACAAAATTGAGTAAAATTTTACTATAAGGTACCTAGAAATGCAGCAAATGGTTCAATGAAGTATACAAGTCGCACTAGTCAAACATTCTATTCCTTATATATCACAATTTGAAGCATAAAAACTGATTTACAAGTGTTCTAAATAGGATCAAACCTTGGACTGCCGTAAAACGACCAATTCAAGTCCGATCTTCAAAAACTAAACATCACTGGAAAGGGCTATTCAAGAAGTAAAACTTTTGTTCATATACTTTCAATGAAATATTTTTTGTTTTGGAGCTATTTGGAGCCGAATAAAAACACAATAATCGTAATATGACCTTGACCTTTGAAATTTCATTTTAACTTCTTAATTGTGAGGTCCTTTTATACATAACAATACATAACTTGTGAAAATTTCATGACGAATGAACTAAAAATCAAATCAAATCAGGAGCGACAAAAAACATGTTTTTGAAATTTTAATTTTTCCTTAAATTTAGTGAAGTTTGACCGTTTCTAGAGGACAAACCATGCATTTCTTAAATTCGCCACCCCATATATTTTGTGCGTATATGACTTGCAAATCGTATGCAGGAAACAGAACTCTTATATCTGATCTCTAACAAAAATGGGTAGGTTTTTCATAGACCTACTCTTATTTGCACATTTTTTGCGAGGTTCGAACTCTCAACCTTCCATTACTAACTCTAAAATTTACAATCACTCATACCATGAAACTATCCTATTTTATTAGGATATCAACAATGAACATAATGCAACAAACCACATTTGAATCAGGATTCAACTTTTTGAGTTATGAGCAAAAGAGTGATCTCAAGTAAAGCGCCCCCTAGCGGCAAAATGAGGAAGAAAATTGATTAAAATTTTATTATAAGTACCTAGCAATGCAGCAAATGTTCAATCAAGTACGCAAGTCGCACTAGTCGAACATTCTATTTCTTATATATCACAATTTGAAGCATAAAAACTGATTTACAATTATTCCAAAAAAGGATCAAACTTTGGACTGCCGTAAAATGACCAAATCAAGTCCGATCTTCAAAAACTAAACATCACTGGAAAGAGCTCCTCAAAAACTAAAACTTTTGTACATATACTTTTCAAGAAATATTTTTAGTTTTGGAGCTATTTGGGGCCGAATATAAACACAATAATCGTAATATGACCTTGACCTTTTCATTCATTTTTAAACTTTCTAATTGTGAGGCCCTTTCAAACATAACAATGCATAACTTGTGAAAATTTCATGAAGAATGAACTAAAGATAAAGTCAGGAGCGACAAAAAACATGCTTTTGAAAATATATTTTTTCCTAAAATTTAGTGAAGTTTGACCGTTTCTAGAGGACAAACCATGCATTTCTTAAATTCGCCACCCCATATATTTTGTGCGTATATGTCTTGCAAATCATTTGCAGCAAACAGAACTCTTCTATCTGATCTCTAACAAAAATGGATAGGTTTTTCGTAGACCTACCCTCATTTGCGCAGTTTTTTGCGAGGTTTGAACTTTCAACCTTCTAAAGCTCAAATACTTTCAGCGACACGTACCCTCAAAATCTATCATATTTTTTGAGGCTATCAACAAGGAACAGAATGCAAAAAACCGCATTTGAATCGGACCTCAAATAAGTGAGTTATTAGCCATTAATAAATTTCATACAAAACGCCCCCTAGCGGGAAAAGTAAGACATAAATGAAAATTTTCTCAACGTTAGGATCATCTTCAAATACGTGGTAAAAACTGATTAAAATTTCATAAATGTGGCCTTTCTGATCACGGAGATTTGCCGTTAACAAAAAAGGGAAAAAAGGGAAAAAGAAACACAAGAAGAACAGTAGGTTTTCGCGGCTGCGTTGCAGTCCACGAAAACCTAATTATGACAAACAGTTATACTGTGAGGGACCCGGATGTTCAGTTTATTAACTTTGTCATTGTTGTTAATTATGTACCATACCATATCCTATTTATAGATCAACGCTACTCTAAAGTCTGTTTTTATTAAACTTGAATAAACCCAGAGCTATCTTTTGCTTTGCGTTTTAGTCCATTTAATTTTGGTGTCATCATGACTAAATAGATACCTACAGGATTAATAAAAAAATGCCTTAACCGTTCTGTTGTAACACTATTTTATATATTTCAAGGAACAAGAATACCTCTGTTCATATAGACGAGACATTAATATGGCAAGCCTCTGTCGTTCTAATAAAATACATCTGTATACATTCTTGTGAAAATCGTCTTTTTTTATCGTTTTTGTCTATTTATGAAGTTTCGTTTATATATAAGACAATGTCATTTGAATAGTAATATCAGCTGAGGTGAGTATCGTTTCAAATATTTCCAGGCCCAAATGCTGGCCCAACCTTGTAGGGGCCGTCGAGACGAACTTAAGGTGTAAGAACCTGGTTGACAATCGACGTAAAAGTAATGTTTATACAAGTTTGCACAAACTTAGTTAAAAAAATATCTTTAAAATATTGGTCATACAGAAAGAAATCAAAATATGAATAATTATTTTTTTTTAAAGCAAAATAATGTGAGCTACATATGTTTTTTAAACATATTTAATTATCCAATATTTACAATATGTATCAATAAAATACCACCTATATTGTGAATATACGTTAGACAAAATGGTTTGACCACATAATAACTAAGATAATGATTATTCCCAAAAAGTATATTTATTTACAAGGAGGCTGGTCTATGAAATTGAACATTTGTAGATACAAGAGCTGGTTCATGTTTACCCGGTGTGTTGAGCGTTGATAACTTACAATGATTTTGTCGGTGCGGGAAACTGTAATAATCACATTGGAGGTGAAAGAAACCGTAATGAAGCGGTAGTGACTAACAGGGTCAGAAAACAATATCGACAATATGATTTTGTGAAATGTTGGATGATGAAGATATACTTGATTTCTCACAATTGATTTTGGTTTATAATTATTATGTTTTTGGTTTGATAAACATTACGTTTTAGCACACATTCGCCGAAAGTAAAGTATCGTAAAGAATCACGTGCGTTATCTCCTCTCGTTGTTTCGCGCCACGTTCCAGAAAGATCAACTATATTCTCAGTGCTGTGTAGAGGGGGTATTCATTACAATCAGTAATAACTCTATTGTTTAATATATTTGTGTCATATATTGTTGCATTTTGTGAAAGATGAAATAATATATCTATATGCCATCTTTTTTTTTATTATTTTGTATTATGTATTTATTTATCATTCTTATTTGGTTTAATTTTTGACAGGCAAGGAGTGAAAAAATGAGGGAAACGATTTTTAATCTAATTCGTTTTGTTGCCACAAGTCACTTTACTCTACAAATTTTATAAAAATAGTTATCAGGTCGTAAAAATTTACTACACGGACAATGTCAAAGAAAACGGCTGCGGTAACGGAATTATATATATGAAATCCGCACTTATCTGAATTTTTGTTTGGTGGGAAATTAAAACAAAACTAACTGCATCAGTTATTATATATGTATAGGTACTACACATCTTGATAGCATAGACAGTTCCTTATATTTTAAGCTTACAGTTTACCATCGCAATGTCTCGGATATGTTAAGTTACCTATTTTGGATACTCCAAATGTTTGTATATAAGCTGTCACAATATCAGTACAAGTCTGCTTTAAGGATTATTTCACCAATAAAGTACATTTGTTTGTATTTGAAACATCTCCTTTTCAAAAAGTTTATTAATCGATATGAATTAAGTAGATTTTTAATTGATTTTAAGCTATGTTTTCTTGTTAAGAATTAGAAAGTTACCATCGAAACAGCTCGGTAGTTGGAAAATAAAATCAGTGACTTACACCTTTTCATTATTTTGATCAAGCAATCATTAAAGAATATATATACAAGACAAATGAAAAAAAAACTATTGAAGAGTTTTCTGAAAAAAAAAATTAAAAAAGTTTGAAACTGAGATCTTTTCCATAAATTCCGTGGTTTAATGTCCATTTCTATAAAAAATAAAGTATCTGTGGTTTTTTTAAAACCATTTATTCAGATATATTGAACTATCGTGAATTGTATGTCTTCTACTTATAGAATTTTTACTTCATTTATTTTAAACGAGCGATGTATGTTTTAGGTATTTATCAGCGACGATACCGTGGATATACAAACGTAGCATAAAAACGAGCACGGTGAAATATATGCATAACATATGTGAAAATCAGAAGGTATATTAAGGGATACTTTCGAATAAGACAATGTTGCAAATCCAAGGGGCATAACTTGTTCACATAGACTGATATACCCCACGGAGAGGTTACTACCCTTGTTCGTTGTAGGCCAAACACGGGATTACTTCGAGCAAACAACACAGGTCAGTTCTCGCCCCTCCACGTAAGGTGGACATTTAAGAGACCCACATCTAGCTTCAGAAAAATAAAAGAGATTTCCGTTTTCATTCTTGTGTTCTTTTTCTAGTATTTCTGGGCTTTCATCGACGCAGACGAACTCCGAGGCGGCCGCATGAGCATAATGACCGGCCGTCAAGTAGCCCTTGTCTTCCATCGTCCAGCCTCCGTAGCAAGCGTTTCGTGCAGGAATCATTACTGCGCATGCCCGGTTTGTTTTGCAGACGACACAGGGTACGTCATGATCTCTTAATTGTTTTTTGAAAACATGTTCACTTCTTTTCGGGTGAAACTCGTATTCCGCTCCGTATATAAAAGCTCCCAAATTTAAATCGTCATCATATGTTCCCCACAAAGGATCCGTAGGCAGACACAAGTAGTTCACGGCCGATCCTGATTGCGAATAATGGGACCCTCCTGCATAGCCCTTATACACGGCTTCTGTACCATTCCCGGGACAGGTTGTCACCGCCATTTGGATTGTTGTGTACATGTTTCACGCCTTCGAATTCTTTTTACCAAATCTGCGAATTAAAATGTGTACAATGCGGTCATTTATATATTATGAAACATAACATAATTATCAAATGACCGAACACGGTGGCCGGGCGGTTAGAGCGTCCGCCTCGGGAGCAGGAGGTCGTGGGTTGGATACTCGGCCGCGACATACTAAAGTCGTAAAAAATGGTACTGGTACTTGCTAGGCACTCAGCATAGAAGGTTGTTCCAGGACTGGTTGTCCCGGTGTCAGGATAATGTGACTGGGTGTGGTTTCATGCCGCACGTCTACGGCGTGACACAGCAGTGTATCAGCATTATATCTGTCTCAGACAGACACTCTCAGAATGACTGAATTACTGTCAGTGGGACGTTAAATCCAATATAAACAAGAAACAAATATAATTAATAGTTATCTGATAATGCGCATTGCGTTGTAGCCATTTTGCCACCAAACGTTATCTTTTGTATATTTAGTATAGTTAGAGCCTTTATTTATTTATGTTTGTTTGTTGGGTTTAACGTCCCACCGACAGTTTTTCAGTCATTTGGAGACGATGTCTACTTGAGACAAATATAGTGCTTCCACACTACAGTATCACGCCATAGACATGTGGCATGATACCACACACAGTCACATTATCCTGGCACCGAGCCAACCAGTCCTGCAACTATCCTTATATGCTGAGCGCCGAGGAAGGGAGCTATAATAGTACCGTTTTATACGACTTTGGTGTGTCGCGGCCGTGGATCAAACCCACGACCTCCCGCTCCCGAGGCGGACGCTCTAACCACTCGGCCACCGGGGACGTTAGAGCCTTTAATTAGCAGTCAGCCATGTAAATAAATAAGGTAGTGTAGGACATGTCGCCAAATGAAAAAAAATTATTGCAGTGTCTCAATATTTTACAAAATTGGATACAAATTACGTATCTCAATATATATTGTTATTCTATATCAATTGCTTCATTTCCATATTTTTAGAAGCTTTGTCATATTCAAGATTCCTTATCTCTGTTTTTTTTTCTTTAAAAATCCATTATAATGAAAATTAACCAAAAGTTCAAATTTCTTGAAAAGTGATGATGATACGTATTTAATCTGGAGATGTGGCCACTACACACATGTATAAACAAAATTGGGTGGAAAATTTCTGTCACATCGTGAGGCGGGTTTGTTGTGGCGATATCAGGAATAGAAGAAATTCCGGGGCGAAAAATAAAAATATCGGCTTTCGACATTTCAACTTTTCGTATCAACCCGCTAAGGGAAAATTAATAATTCGTTTTTATTTCGTGTTGGCGCTCTGAAACCCACCGCACTAGAACCAAAGTCTCGCTCTATATCCCTTTCGACACGCAGGCGCAGTTGGACAGTGAACCACTAAGGGGGCCTTCTAAAAGCCGGCCTCCGTTATCCGGTCTCTAAAGACCTGCTGAGATCCGAGACTGTTGGAGACCGTCTTTTAATACGGATACACAGTAGCGAAAATACACACCAGATGAACCACTTCCTGTGCTGGCATTTGTGTAAAGTTTTATGACTTTGGCTCGTGCAACAACAACAACAACAACAACAACAACAACAACAACAACAACAACAACAACAACAACAACAACAGATTGAAACTGACATAAATATATCATACCTTCATTTCCTGATCTTAGTTCCAGAATTTCCCGTCTTTGTTGGTCGATTGTTTTCTCCAAGTTTGACTGTTTCTGCTGTAGCTCGACCAGTTTCTGTACAACCTTGTACTCGTAATCAAACCGAGATGAACACTGAGGTTCGTCCGCCTGTACATTATCAAATCCACACAGAAAAAATATGATAATTGCCCGATTAACCATCATACTTGTGCGAACTGTTTGTCCAAGAGTATGATGTATGCCACTAGACGCAATTGAAACACCGGGCCAAGACGATGAACTTTTAACCATGAGCTTCAAGAACGTTCTGTATGGCGTAAACAGAAATGATTCAGATGGAATAAAGCAGAGGAGAGAACTTTCTGAATTTTATCTTTATATCAGTAACAGTGTTTACAGTTAGCTGTCATTTTGATATGTGCCGTATGCATAACACTTGTAAACAATCTTTAAATCTTAAAAAAAAAAAAAAAAAAAAAAAAAAAAAAAATACGAAAATTTCCGGCTTTTACGTTTATTCACACTGGCGTAGAATTAAGTGAAAATAGTTTATGCTCTAAAACAAAAACAAAAATCAACAACAACAACAACAACAACAGCAACAACAAAATCAACAACCTCCCCAAAAACAACAACAACAACAACAACAACAAAAAAACACTTTCCCTCTATGACACTTAAAAACGAATTAAGACAGCTCAGATTTTTTCCATATTTGCAATATTTGTTGTTTATTTTCTGTTTTTTTCTTTTACTTTAAGCCTTTGAATGTATTAATGCGATATAAATAAAATTATAGGAATCTAAAATTAAATTTTAAAAAAAATTGGGAAGTATATATTTTTAAAAATTCTTTAGGAATACACAATTATTAAGTGACTTAAGCGTGAATATATTTTCAATATTTTGAAATTAATTTTAGATTTTTTTTGTCTCTGGCCTTCAAGCCTTCTTTACCCCATTCGTGAGGTATACGTACATGAAAAGACCCGGATGTTCAGTTTATTAACTTTGTCATTGTTGTTAATTATGTACCATACCATATCCTATTTATAGATCAACGCTACTCTAAAGTCTGTTTTTATCAAACTTGAATAAACTCAGATCTATCTTTTGCTTTGCGTTTTAGTCCTTTTTATTTTGGTGTCATCATTATTTAAAAGATACCTACAGCACTAGTTATGAAATGCATTAACCGTTCTGTTGTAACACTATTTTATATATGACAAGGAACAAGAATACCCCTGTTCATATAGAGAGGACATTAATATGGTAGGCGTCTGTCGTTCTAATGAAATACATCTGCATACATTCTTGTGAAAATCGTGTTTTTATCGTTTTTGTCTATTTATGAAGTTTCGTTTATATATAAGACAATGTCATTTGAATAGTAATATCAGCTGAGGTGAGTATCGTTTCAAATATTTCCAGGTCCAAATGCTGGCCCAACCTTGTAGGTACAAAAGTAATGTTTATACAAATTTGTACAAACTTAGTTACAAAACAATCTTTAAAACATTGGTCATACAGTTGATTTTTTTTATTACAATTATCAAAGAAATCAAAATATGAATAATTAAATACTTTTTTTTAAAGCAACAACATATAAAACTGCTCATTTAATTATTCATATAGTGTCAGGTTTGATAATACTATAAGAATCTTAAAATATTAGGAAAAAAATGATAATAATAAAAAACGCTATCAATAATTTAGCCGTGAACTCACATATGTTTAAACATATTTAATTAGAAAAAAAATACAACTTGTCTCAATACAATCCCATCTATATTGTGAATATACGTTAGACAAAAGGGTCTGGCAGGATTACCTCGCGAGCGTAACGATATTTAGGACGTCATTTCTTGCGTAAAACCCAGCACAATTGACGCTTCGATCAGTTTATAACGTAGGGACAAGTTCCTGATAATTTCACTGTTTTTCTGATAATTTCACTGTTCAAACTTGTGAAATTATTAGGATATAATCCAATGTAATTTCTAGGTAATACATCGAAAAAAATTAAATAAATAGCTTTAATTCATTAAATGTGTAGACGTTAGCGTTAATGAAATAAACCGTAATGGCGGAGACTGTATCGCTGTGATGGTAACACAGTCCCTGTTAAAAGAATGGACTTCCGTCACATGCGACATTATTAACACAATATTTATATACAGTATTTACATGTACAAAGTGCACCATAAAAGCCATGGTCCTTGTCGCCGAGTGGTTAGAGCATCAGCCCAATAACAAAAGGCCGCGGTTTCGATCCCAGGTCTTAGCGTCAAAAAGGCTTTAAAATGGTATTGCTATATCTCCCTTTCTAGGTCAGCGCTTAGCTTATAATTGTAAATGCAGGAGCTGGTTCATTTTTGCTCGGTGTGTTGAGTGTTGATGACTAATAATCATTTTGTCGGCGCGGGAAACTGTAAACATTACGTTTTAGCACACATTCGTCGAAAGTGAAGTATAATGAATCACGTGCGTTATCTCCTCTCGCTCCCCGTTCCAGAAAGATCAAAATATGTTCTCATTGCGGTGTAGAGGGGGTATTCATTACCATCAGTAATTGCTCTATTGTTTAATATATTTGTGTAATATAGTGTTGCATTTTGTGAAAGATGAAATAATATATCTACGCCATGGGTTTCTTTTCTTACTTTGTCTTATGTATTTATTAATTATTCTTATTTGGTTTAATTTTTGACAAGCAAGAAGTGAATAAAAGAACGAAACGGTTCCTAATCCACTTCGTTTTGTTGCCAAAAGTCACTTTACTCTACAAATTTTATAAAAATAGTTATCAGATCGTAGAAATTTACTACACGGACAATATCAAAGAAAAATGCCGCGGTAACGAATTAATATACATGAAATCCGGAATTAACTGATTTATTGTTTGGTAGGAAGTTAAAACAAAACTAACTGCATCAGTTATTATATTTGTCTATATACTGCACATCTTGATTGCATAGACAGTTCCTTATATTTTCAGCTTACAGTTTACCATCGCAATGTCTCGGATATGTTAAGTGTAACATATTTCGGATACTCCAAATGTTTGTATATAAGCTGTCACAATATCAGTACAACTCTGCTTTAAGGGTAGTTTCACCAATATAGTACATTTGTTTGTATTTAAAACATCTCCTTTTCAAAAAGTTTATTAATTTGATATGAATTAAGTATATTTTTAATAGATTTTAAGCTTAGTTTTCTTGTTAAGAATTAGACATTTACCATCGAAACAGCTCAGTTGTTGGAAAACAAAATCAGTGACTTACACCTTTTCATTATTTTGATCAAGCAATCATTAAAGAATATATATACAAGACAAATGAAAAAAAATCTATTGAAGAGTTTTCTGAAAAAATTAAAAAAAGTTTGAAACTGAAGTCTTTTCCATAAATTCCGTGGTTTATTGTCCATTTCTATAAAAAATAAAGTATCTGTGGTGTTTTAAACCATTTATTCAGATATATTGAACTATCGTGAATTGTGTGTCTTCTACTTATAGAATTTTTACTTCATTTATTTTAAACGAGCGATGTATGTTTTAGGTATTTATCAGCAATGATACCGTGGATATAC
The DNA here is from genome assembly GCA_021229015.1 of Solen grandis. Taxonomy (NCBI): domain Eukaryota; kingdom Metazoa; phylum Mollusca; class Bivalvia; order Adapedonta; family Solenidae; genus Solen; species Solen grandis. The sequence goes on along the minus strand of CM037783.1, from coordinate 33,496,395 downwards.
AAACGTAGCATAAAAACGAGCACGGTGACCTATATGCATAACATATGTGAAAATCAGAAAAGTATATTGAGGGATACTTTCGAATAAGACAATGTTGCAAATCCAAGGGGCATAACTTGTTCACATAAACTGATATACCCCACGGAGAGGTTACTACCCTTGCTCGTTGTAGGCCAAACTCGGGATTACTTCGAGCAAACAACACAGGTCAGTTCTCGCCCCTCCACGTAAGGTGGACATTTAAGAGACCCACATCTAGCTTCAGAAAAATAAAAGAGAATTCCGTTTTCATTCTTGTGCTCTTTTTCTAGTATTTCTGGGCTTTCATCGACGCAGACGAACTCCGAGGCGGCCGCATGAGTATAACGACCGGCCATCAAGTAGCCCTTGTATTCCATCGTCCAGCCTCCGTAGCACGCGTTTCGTGCAGGAATCATTACTGCACATGCCCGGTTTGTTTTGCAGACGACACAGGGTACGTCATGATCTATTAATTCTTTTTTGAAAACATGTTCACTTTTTTTCGGGTCAAACTCGTATTCCGCTCCGTATATAAAAGCTCCCGAATTTAAATCGTCATCATATGTTCCCCACAAAGGATCCGTAGGCAGACACAAGTAGTTCACGGCCGATCCTGATTGCGAATAATGGGACCCTCCTGCATAGCCCTTATACACGGCTTCTGTACCATTCCCGGGACAGGTTGTTCGACCCCATCTGACGTAAGTGTCACCGCCATTTGGATTGTTGTGTACATGTTTCACGCCTTCGAATCTTTTTACCAAATCTGCGAATTAAAATGTGTACAATGCGGTCATTTATATATTATGAAACATAAAATAATTATTAAATGACCCAACCCGGTGGTCGAGCGATTAGAGCGTACGCCTCGGGAGCAGGAGGTCGTGGGTTGGATACTCGGCCTCGACATACTGAAGTCGTAAAAAATTGTACTGGTACTTGCTAGGCGCTCAGCATAGAAGGTTGTTCCAGGACTGGTTGGCCCGGTGTCAGGATAATGTGACTGGGTGTGGTTTCATGCCGCACGTCTACTGCGTGACACAGCAGTGTATTAGCATTATATCTGTCTCAGACAGAAACTCTCAGAATGACTGAATTACTGTCAGTGGGACGTTAAATCCAACAAAAACAAGAAGCAAATATAATTAATAGTTATCTGATAATGCGCATTGCGTGGTAGCCAGTTTGCGTATCTCAATATATATTCTTATTCTATATCAATTGCTTCATTTCCGTATTTTAGAAGCTTTGTCATATTCAAGATTCCTTATCTCTATTTTCTTTTCTTTAAAAATCCATTATAATAAAAAATAACCAAAAGTTCAAATTTCTTGAAAAGTGATGATGATACGTATTTAATCTTGAGATGTGGCCACTACACACATGTATAAACAAAATTGGGTGGAAAACTTCTGTCATATCGTGTGGCGAGTTTGTTGAGGCGATATCAGGAATAGAAGAAATTCCGGGGCGAAAAATAAAAATATCGGCTTTCGACATTTCAACTTTTCGTATCAACCCGCTAAGGGAAAATTAATAATTCGTTTTTTTCTTTTCGTGTTGGCGCTCTGAAAACCCATATCACTAGAACCAAAATCTCGCCCTTTTCCCTTCCGGCACACAGGCGGAGTTGGACAGTGAACCACTAAGGAGACCTTCTAAAAGCCGGCATCCGTTATCCGGTCTCTAAAGACCTGCTGAGACCCGAGGCTGTTGGAGACCGTCTTTTAATACGGATACACAGTAGCGAAAATACACACCAGATGAACCACTTCCTGTGCTGGCATTCGTGTAAAGTTTTATGACTTTGGCTCCTGCAAAAACAACAACAACAGATTGAAACTGACATAAATATATCATACCTTCATTTCCTGATCTTAGTTCCAGAATTTCCCGTCTTTGTTGGTCGATTGTTTTCTCCAAGTTTGACTGTTTCTGCTGTAGCTCGACCAGTTTCTGTACAACCTTGTACTCGTAATCAAACCGAGATGAACACTGAGGTTCGTCCGCCTGTACATTATCAAATCCACACAGAAAAAATATGATAATTGCCCGATTAACCATCACACTTGTGCGAACTCTTTGTGCAGGAGTATGATGCATGCCACTGTCTACAACGATTTTTGGTCCAAATAATTTACATTTATATGAGATTGGAGGATTTGCACTAGACGCAATTGAAACACCGTGCCAAGACGATGAACTTTTAACCATGAGCTTCAAGTACGTTCTGTATGGCGTAAACAGAAATGATTCAGATGGAATAAAGCAGAGGAGGGAACTTTCTAAATTTTATCTTTAAATCAGTAACAGTGTTTACAGTGTATTTTGATATGTGCCGTATGCATAACACTTGTAAACAATCTTTAAATCTTAAAAAAAAAAAAAAAGAAATACGAAGAATTTCCGGCTTGTCTACGTTTATTCACACTGGTGTAGAATTAAGTGAAAATAGTTTATGCTCTAAAACAAAAACAAAAAATTAACAACAAAAAAAACAACAAAAAAAAAACAGAAAAAAAAAAAAAAAAAAAAAAAAAAAAAAAAACACTTTCCCTCTATGACACTTAAAAACGAATTAAGACAGCTCAGATTTTTCCATATTTGCAATATTTGTTGTTTATTTTCTATTTTTTTCTTTTACTTTTAGCCTTTGAATGTATTAAGCGATATAAAAATTATAGGAATCTAAAGAAATAAATGACAAAAATGCATTGAATATTGAGATATGCCAAGTCTTGTTCACAATAATATTATTATAAGAAAATATATAAATGTTAAATGTTGATTAAATCATATAGAAAAACACTTGGGAAGTATATATTTTTAAAAATTCTTTAGGAATACACAATTATTAAGTGACTTAAGCGTGAATATATTTTCAATATTTTGAAATTAATTTTAGAATTTTTTTGTCTCTGCCCTTCAAGCCTTCTTTACCCCATTCGTGAGGTATACGTACATCTGTCGTCTGTATAATTGTAATACAGTATATATAGGCGGTAGATTATATTCATAATGTAAAATAACTTAAGTATTTTATACATCAAGTGTATATTACATTTTAAGTACCGTTTATATTATGAAAACAGTTTTACTGTGAGGGACCCGGATGTTCAGCTTTGCGTTTTAGTCCTTTTTATTTTGGTGTCATCATTATTTAAAAGATATCTACAGCACTAGTTATGAAATGCATTAACCGTTTTGTTGTAACACTATTTTATATATGACAAGGAACAAAAATACGCCTAATCATATAGAGAGGACATTAATATGGTAGGCGTCTGTCGTTCTAATGAAATACATCTGCATACATTCTTGTGAAAATCGTGTTTTTATCGTTTTTGTCTATTTATGAAGTTTCGTTTATATATAAGACAATGCCATTTGAATAGTAATATCAGCTGAGGTGAGTATCGTTTCACATATTTCCTGGTCCAAATGCTGGTCCAACCTTGTAGGTACAAAAGTAATGTTTATACAAATTTGTACAAACTAAGTTACAAAACAATCTTTAAAACATTGGTCATACAGTTGATTTTTTTTATTACAGTTATCAAAGAAATCAAAATATGAATAATTAAATATTTTTTTAAAGCAACAACATATAAAACTGCTCATTTAATTAATCATATAGTGTCAGGTTTCATAATACAATAAGAATCTTAAAATATTAGGAAAAAATGATAATAATAAAATAACGCTATCAATAATTTAGCCGTGAACTCACATATGTTTAAACATATTTAATTAGAAAAAAAAAACAACAATATGTCTCAATACAATCCCATCTATATTGTGAATATACGTTAGACAAAAGGGTCTGGCGGGATTACCTCGCGAGCGTAACGATATTTAGGACGTCATTTCTTGCGTAAAACCCAGCACAATTGACGCTTGGATCAGTTTATAACGTAGGGACAGGTTCAAGTTCCTGATAATTTCACTGTTTTTCATTTACTTTAAAGTGAAATTATTACGATATAATCCACTGTTATTTCTAGGTAATTCATCGAAAAAAAGAGTAAATAGCTTTAATTCATTAAATGTGTAGACGTTAGCGTTAATGAAATAAGCCGTAATGGCGGAGACTGTATCGCTGTGATGGTAACACAGTCCCTGTTAAAAGAATGGACTTCGTCACATGCGACATTATTGACACAATATGTATATACAGTATTTACATGTACAAAGTGCACCATAAAAGCCATGGTCCTTGTCGCCGAGTGGTTAAAACATTAGCCCAGTAACCAAAGGCCGCGGTTTCGATCCCAGGACTTAGCGTCAAAAAGGCTTTAAAATCATTTATGGTATTGCTATATCTCCCTTTCTAGGTCAGCGCTTAGCTTATAATTGTAAATGCAGGAGCTGGTTCATTTTTGCTCGGTGTTTTGAGTGTTGATGACTAATAATCATTTTGTCGGCGCGGGAAACTGTAATAATCACATTGGGAGTAAACGAAACCACAATGAAGCGAAAGTGGCTGAACAGGGCCAATATCGATATTTAAATGCACTTAATGTAAACAAAAAGGGTCGTTTAAATTGATAAATGTATACTAAAAGATTATGTAGATGTGCTTGATTTCTCACAATTGATTTTGGTTTATATTATGTTTTTGGTTTGATAAACAATACGTTTTAGCACACATTCGCCGAAAGTGAAGTATAATGAATCACGTGCGTTATCTCCTCTCGTTGTTTCGCGCCACATTCCAGAAAGATCAAACTATATTCTCATTGCGGTGTAGAGGGGGTATTCATTACAATCACTAATTGCTCTATTGTTTAATATATTTGTGTAATATAGTGTTGCATTTTGTGAAAGATGAAATAATATATCTACGCCATCGGTTTCTTTTCTTACTTTGTCTTATGTATTTATTTATTATTCTTATTTGGTTTAATTTTTGACAAGCAAGGAGTGAATAAAAGAACGAAACGGTTCCTAATCCACTTCGTTTTGTTGCCACAAGTCACTTTACTCTACAAATATTATATAAATAGTTATCAGATCGTAGAAATTCACTACACGTACAATGTCAAAGAAAAATGCCGCGGTAACGAATTAATATACATGAAATCCGGAATTAACTGATTAATTGTTTGGTGGGAAGTTAAAACAAAACTGCATCAGTTATATACAGTTCCTTATATTTTGAGCTTACAGTTTACCATCGCAATGTCTCGGATATGTTAAGTGTAACATATTTCGGATACTCCAAATGTTTGTATGTAAGCTGTCACAATGTCAGTACAACTCTGCTTTAAGGGTTGTTTCACCAATATAGTACATTTGTTTGTATTTAAAACATCTACGAGCACGGTGACCTATATGCATAACATATGTGAAAATCAGAAAAGTATATTGAGGGATATATATACAAATAAAAGAAAAAAAACAACAAAAAACTTTAGGTCGGTCGTTAAAAAAAAGGGTCGGTCAGGAGACCATAAACGGAACTATTTTTTCTTTGGCCTAATTAATAAATGGCCCTCCCCGGGGCCGTGTGTTTGAATGGCGTCCGCCTCGGGAGTGAGGGTGGGTAGGTGTGTAGGTCGTGGGTTGGATCTCCGTACGCGACATACTGAAGTCGTAAAAAATGGTACTGGTACTTGCAAGGCGCTCAGCATAGAAAGGCTGTTCCAGGACTTGTTGGCCTGGTGTCAGAATAATGTGACTGGGTATGGTATCATGTCGCATGTCTACGGTGTGATACTGCAGTGTGTCAACACTATCTGTCTCTAGTAGACACTCTCCAAATGACTGATATACTGTCTTTGGGACGTTTAAACCCAACAAACAACCAAATATAATTGATAAGTGTCTGATAATGTGCATTGCGTGGTAGCCATTTTGCCACCAAACGTTTTCTTTTGTATATTTAATATACTTAGAGCCTTTGTTTAGCAGCCAGCCAAGTAAATAAATAAGGTAGTGTAGGACATTTTGCCAACTGAAAAATGTATTGTATTATCTTAATATTTTATAAAAGTGGAAATGGCGTATCTTTTCTATATCAATTGCCCCATTTTCGTATTTTTAGAAGCTTTGTCATAAACAAGATTCCTTATCTCTGTATTTTTTTCTTTAAAAAGTCTTATTAATAAAAATTAACCATAAATTCAAATTTCTTGAAAAGTGATGATACGTTTTTCATTTGGAAAAAAAAAGAAAAAAAAAAGAAGAAAAAAAAGCAATACGAAGAATTTACTGGTTGTCTGGGTTTATTCACACTGGTGTAGAATGAAGAATTAAGTGGATGGAAATGGTTTATGCTCCATACATATTATATAAATCGCTCGCTAACAACTAGGCAAAAACAAACAAACATAAAAAACACTTACTCTCTATGACACTTAATTATTGTTTACCGTATATATACGCAGTAGATAATATTCATATTTTAAAATATTTTAAGAATTTTATTAGATATATAAGGTGCATATTGCATTTAAAGTACAGTTTATATTATGAAAACAGTTTTACTGTGAGGGACACGGATGTTCAGTTTATTAACTTTGTCATTGTTGTTAATTATGTACCATACCATATCCTATTTATAGATCAACACTTTTCTAAAGTCTGTTTTTATTAAACTTGAATAAACTCAGAGGTATCTTTTGCTTTGCATTTTAGTTCTTTTAATTTTGGTGTCATCATGACTTAATAGATACCTACAGCACTAATAATAAAATGCCTTAACCGTTCTGTTGTTACACTATTTTATATATTACAAGGAACAAGAATACCTCTGTTCATATAGACGAGACATTAATATGACAAGCCTTTGTCGTTCTAATAAAATACATCTGTATACATTCTTGTGAAAATCGTCTTTTTTATCGTTTTTGTCTATTTATGAAGTTTCGTTTATATATAAGACAATGCCATTTGAATAGTAATATCAGCTGAGGTGAGTATCGTTTCAAATATTTCCTGGTCCAAATGCTGGCCCAACCTTGTAGGGGTCGTCGAGACGAACTTAAGGTGTAAGAACCTGGTTGGCAATCGACGTAAAAGTAATGTTTATACAAGTTTGTACAAACTTAGTTACAAAACAATCTTTAAAACATTGGTCATACAAATGATTTTTTTATTACAATTATCAAGTAAATCAAAATATGAATAATTAAATATTTTTAAAGCAACAACATATAAAACTACTCATTTAATTATTCATATAGTGTCAGGGTTCATAATACAATAAAAATATTAAAATATTAGAAAAAAACGCTCTCAATATTTTCGCAGTGAGCTCACATATGTTTAAACATTTAAATATCCAGTATTTACAATATGTCTCAATACAATCCCATCTATATTGTGAATATACGTTAGACAAAAGGGTTTGACCACATGATAACTAAGATTATGATCATTCCCAAAAGGTATATTTATTTACAACGAAGCTGGTTTATGAAAATGAACATTTCATATGCTCAGGCTAGTAAAAGACAACATATAGAAGACAAATACTACGTCATTACTAATATTTGTTGCAATAAGTGACTAGTGTTTGTATAAAGTAACATAAAATCGTTAATTGGAAGAAAGAGAGATGATAAAAGTAAGCTATTGACCATACTAATGTAAAATATAGTTTTTACGAGATGTGTACTGAGGACGTTAGCGTCATTGCAATAAGGCGTCACGGCGGAGACTGTATCGCAGTGATGGTAATTAAGGCCTGGTTAAAAATGGACTTAGTTAAAGACACGTCACATGCGATATAATTAACATCACAATATGTATATACAGTATTTAATTTGTACAAAGTGCAACATAAAAGCCATGGTTCTTGTGGCCGAGTGTTTAGAGCGTGACCCCAATAATCAAGAGGCCGTGGTTTTGATCCCAGGTCTTAGCGTCCAAAAGGCTTTAAAGTTGTACTGTTATGGTCAGCGCTCAGCATAATTATAATTGTAGATGCAAGAGCTTGTTCATGTTTACCCGGTGTGTTGAGCGTTGATAACTAACAATCATTTTGCCGGTGCGGGAAACAGTGATAATCACATTGGAGGTAAAAAAAAACGTAATGAAGTGGTAGTGACTAATAGGTCCAGAAAACAATATCGACAATATAATCTTTTGAAAGTTTGGATGATGTGCTTGATTTTTCATAATTGATTTTGGTTTATATTATGTTTTTGGTTTGATAAACATTACGTTTTAGCAAACATTCGCCGAAAGTAAAGTATGTCCTCTCGTTATTTCACGCCCCGTTCCAGAAAGATCAAACTATATTCTCAGTGCTGTGTTGAGGGGGTATTCATTACAATCAGTAATTGCTCTATTGTTTAATATATTTGTGTAATATATTGTTGAATTTTGTGAAAGATGAAATAATATAATTATATATATGCCATCGATTTCTTTTCTTATTTTGTCTTATGTATTTATTTATCAATCTTATTTGGTTTAACTTTTGACAGGCAAGGAGTGAATAAAATGAACGAAACGGTTTTTAATCCACTTTACTTTACTCTACAAATTTTATAAAAATAGTTATCAGGTCGTAGAAATTTACTACACGGACAATGTCAAAGAAAAAGGCCGCGATAACGGAATATTATATATGAAATCCGCACTTATCTGATTTATTGTTTGGTGGGAAATTAAAACAAACTAACTGAATCAGTTATTATATTTGTATATGTACTGCACATCTTGATAGCATAGACAGTTCCTTGTATTTTGAGCTTACAGTTTACCATCGCAATGTCTCGGATATGTTAACATATTTCGGATACTCCAAATGTTTGTATGTAAGCTGTCACAATATCAGTGCAACTCTGCTTTAAGGGTTGTTTCACCAATATAGTACATTTGTTTGTATTTATCATATCTCCTTTTCAAAAGGTTTATTAATTTGATATGAGTTAAGTAGATTTTTAATAGATTTTAAACTTTGTTTTCTTGTTTAGAATTAGACAGTTACCATCGAAACAGCTCAGTAGTTCGAAAATAAAACCGGTGACTTACACCTTTTTATTATTTTGACCAAGCAATCATTAAAGAATATATATACAAGAAAAATGACAAATAATCTATTGAAGAGTTTTCTGTAAAAATTAAAAAAAGTTTGAAACTGAAGAATTTTCCATAAATTCCGTGGTTTATTGTCCATTTCTATAAAAAAAAAATAAGGTATCTGTGGTTTTTTAAACCATTTATTCAGATATATTGAACTATCGTGAATTTTGTGTCTTCTACTTATAGAATTTTTATTTCATTTATTTCAAACGAGCGATGTATGTTTTAGGTATTTATCAGCAACGATACCATGGATATAAACGTAGCATAAAAACGAGAACGGTGACCTATATGGATAATATATGTGAAATTCAGAAAAGTATATTGAGGGATACTTTCGAATAAGACAATGCTGCAAATCCAAGGGGCATAACTTGTTCACATAGACTGATAAACCCCGCGAAGATGTTATTACCCTTGTTCGTTGCAGGCAAACATCGCGATTTTTCCCACTCATTTCGAGCAAACAACACAGGTTAGTTCTCGCCCCTCCACGTAAGGTGGACATTTAAGAGACCCACATCTAGCTTCGGAGAAGTAAAAGAGAATTCCGTTTTCATTCTTGTGTTCTTTTTCTAGTATTTCTGGGCTTTCATCGACGCAGACGAACTCCGAGGCGGCCGCATGTTTATAATACCCGGCCGTCAAGTAGCCCTTGTATTCCATCGTCCAGCCTCCGTAGCAAGCGTTTCGTGCAGGAATCATCACTGCGCACGCCCGATTTGTTTTGCAGACGACACAGGGTACGTCATGCTCTCTTAATTCTTTTTTGAAAACATGTTCACTTCTTTTCGGGTCAAACTCGTATTCCGCTCCATATACATAAGCTCCAAAACTTAAATCGTCATCATATGTTCCCCACAAAGGATCCGTAGGCAGACACAAGTAGTTCACGGCCGATCCTGATTGCGAATAATGGGACCCCCCTGCATAGCCCTTATACACGGCTTCTGTACCATTTCCGGGACAGGTTGTCCGACCCCATCTGACGTACGTGTCACCGCCATTTGGATTGTTGTGTACATGTTTCACGCCTTCGAATCTTTTTACCAAATCTGCGAATTAAAATGTGTACAATGCAGTCATTTATATATTATGAAACATAACATAATTATTAAATGACCGAATCCGGTGGCCAGCGGTTAGAGCGTCCGCCTCGAGAGCAGGAGGTCGTGGGTTGGATACTCGGCCGCGACATACTGAAGTCGTAAAAAATGGTACTGGTACTTGCTAGGCGCTCAGCATAGAAGGTTGTTCCAGGACTGGTTGGCCCGGTGTCAGGATAATGTGACTGGGTGTTGTTTCATGCCGCACGTCTACGGCGTGACACAGCAGTGTATTAGCATTATATCTGTCTCAAACAGACACTCTCAGAATGGGCTATGTGAAGTTGGCTCGACATACGACATACAACATACGACATTCAACTCTCACTATTCACGACATTGGACATTCAGATTTTGAATGTCGCGGCACGACATTCACGACATTGGACATTCAGATTTTGAATGTCGCACGCGACATTCACGACATTGGACATTCAGATTTTGAATGTCGCACGCGACATTCACGACCTTGGACATTCAGATTTTGTATGTCGCAGAACGACATTCACGACATTGGACATTCAGATTTTGAATGTCGCACGCGACATTCACGACATTGGACATTCAGATTTTGAATGTCGCGCGCGACATTCACGACAGTGGACATTCACGCACGCGACATTCAAAATCTGAATGTCCAATGTCGTGAATGTCGTGCCGCGACATTCAAAATCTGAATGTCCAATGTCGTAAATGTCGTGCCGTGACATTCAAAATCTGAATGTCCAATGTCGTGAATGTCGTGCCGCGACATTCAAAATCCGAATCTCCAATGTCGTGAATGTCGCGTGCGACATTCAAAATCTGAATGTCCAATGTCGTGAATGTCGCCTGCGACATTCAAAATCTGAATGTCCAATGTCGTGAATAGTGAGAGTTGAATGTCGTATGTTGTATGTCGTATGTCGAGCCAACTTCACACAGCCCTCAGAATGACTGCATTACTGTCAGCGAAACGTTAAATCCAACAAAAACAAGAAACAAATATAATCAATAGTTATCTGATTAATGCGCATTGCGTGGAAGCCATTTTGCCACCAAACGTTATCTTTTGTATATTTAGTATAGTTAGAGCCTTTATTTCTTTATGTTTGTTGGGTTTAACGTCCCACCGACTGTTTTTCCAGTCATTTGGAGACGATGTCTACTTGAGACAGATATAGTGCTGCCACATTGCAGTATCACGCCATAGACATGTTGCATGATACCACAAACAGTCACATTATCCTGGCACCGAGCCAACCAGTCCTGCAACTATCCTTATATGCTGAGCGCCGAGGAAGGGAGCTATAATAGTACCATTTTTTACGACTTTGGTATGTCGCGGCCGTGGATCAAACCCACGACCTCCCGCTCCCGAGGCGGACGCTCTAACCACTCGGCCACCGGGGACGTTAGAGCCTTTAATTAGCAGTCAGCCAAGTAAATAAATAAGGTAGTGTAGGACATGTCGCCAAATGAAAAAAACTTATTGCAGTATCTCAATATTTTACAAAATTGGATGCAAATTACGTATCTCAAGATATATTCTTATTTCTATATCAGTTGCTTCATTTCCGTATTTTTAGAAGCTTTGTCATATTCAAGATTCCTTATCTCTGTTTTTTTTTCTTTAAAAATCCATTATAATAAAAATTAACCAAAAGTTCAAATTTCTTGAAAAGTGATGATGATGATACGTATTTAATCTGGAGATGTGGCCACTACACACATGTATAATCAAATACGGTGGAAAATTTCTGTCATATCGTGTTGCGGGTTTGTTGTGGCGATATCAAGAAAAGACGAAATTCCTGGGCGAAAAATAAAAATATCGGCTTTCGACATTTCGACTTTTCGTATCAACCCGCTAAGGGAAAATTAATAATTCGCTTTTTTACGTGTTGGCGCTCTGAAAACCCACCGCACTAGAACCAAAATCTCGCCCTATATCCCTTTTGGCACGCAGGCGCAGTTGGATAGTGAACCACTAAGGAGACCTTCTAAAAGCCGGCATCCGTTATCCGGTCTCTAAAGACCTGCTGAGATCCGAGACTGTTGGAGACCGTCTTTTAATACGGATACACAGTAGCGAAAATACACACCAGATGAACCACTTCCTGTGCTGGCATTCGTGTAATGTTTTATGACTTTGGCTCGTGCAACGACAACAACAACAGATTGAAACTGACATAAATATATCATACCTTCATTTCCTGATCTTAGTTCCAGAATTTCCCGTCTTTGTTGGTCGATTGTTTTCTCCAAGTTTGACTGTTTCTGCTTTAGCTCGACCAGTTTCTGTACAACCTTGTACTCGTAATCAAACCGAGATGAACACTGAGGTTCGTCCGCCTGTACATTATCAAATCCACACAGAAAAAATATGATAATTGCCCGATTAACCATCATACTTGTGCGAATTGTTTGTCCAGGAGTATGATGCATGCCACTGTCTACAACGATTGTTGGTCCAAATAATTTACAGTAATCTGAGATTGGAGGATTTGCACTAGACGCAATTGAAACACCGTGCCAAGACGATGAACTTTTAACCATGAGCTTCAAGAACGTTCTGTATGGCGTAAACAGAAATGATTCAGATGGAATAAAGCAGAGGAGAGAACTTTCTGAATTTTATCTTTATTTACAGTTAGCTGTCATTTTGATATGTGCCGTATGCATAACACTTGTAAACAATCTTTAAATGTTTACAAAAAAAAAGAGAAAGAAATACGTAGAATTTCCGGCTTGTCTACGTTTATTCGCATTGGTTTAGAATTAAGTGAAAGTGGTTTATGCTCTATATATATTATATAAATCCTTCACCAAAGCAAAAACAAAGAAAAGAAAAAAAAAAACAACTTTAGGTCGGTCGTTAAAAAAAAGGGTCGGTCAGGAGACCATAAACGGAACTATTTTTTCTTTGGCCTAATTAATAAATGGCCGTCCCCGGGGCCGTGTGTTTGAATGGCGTCCGCCTCGGGAGTGAGGGTGGGTGGGTGTGTATGTCGTGGGTAGGATACTCGTCCGCGACATACTGAAGTCGTAAAAAATGGTACTGGTACTTGCCAGGCGCTCAGCCTAGAAGGTTGTTCCAGGACTGGTTGGCCCGGTGTCAGAATAATGTGACTGGGTATGGTATCATGTCGCATGTCTACGGTGTGATACTGCAGTGTGTCAACACTATATCTGTCTCTAGTAGACACTCTCCAAATGACTGATATACTGTCTTTGGGACGTTAAACCCAACAAACAACCAAATATAAATGATAAGTGTCTGATAATGTGCATTGCATGGTAGCCATTTTGCCACCAAACGTTTTCTTTTGTATATTTAATATACTTAGAGCCTTTGTTTAGCAGCCAGCCAAGTAAATAAATAAGGTAGTGTAAGACATTTCGCAAAGCGAAAAATGAATTGTATTATCTAAATATTTTACAAAATAAAGTGGAAATGGGGTATCTTTTCTATATCAATTTCCTTAGTTCCGTATTTTTAGAGGCTTTGTCATAAAGTAGACAAAGAAGTCCCAAGATTCGATATTTCGTGATGGCGCTATGAAAACCCACCGCACTAGATCCAAATTCTCGCCCTTTCTCGCCTGCCCACAGGCGTAGATGGACAGTGAACCACTTAGGAGGCCTACTAAAAGCCTATCTCCGTTATCCGGTCTCTAACGACCTCCTGAGACCCGAGACTGTTAGAGACCGTCTTTTAAGTTAAAGTCCCTGTAATGGTTCCGCTACATTTCGGATCTCATGATCTTTCACGGAAATAACCAAGGTTTCCAAATGTTTCATTGGGATATGTGGCCCAAGACGTGGTGGAACCATTACTGGAGGGACAAGGTTAACTTTAAAAAAAAGCTAGCGGACGGCTCGATTTGGTATTTTCTCTTAAAGTTGTGAAGTGCGCGTGGTGTGTGTGTGTGTGTGTGTGTGTGTGTGTGTTTTCATTCAACCTGGTTCTTAAAATAATTATCATAATGCTGTGATAAATGATAAAATCGTCTCTAAAATAGACAAATTAAATGTAATATTGTTGTTTGGGAATATACTGCTGCTTCGACAATATTTCAGCCAAATAGTTACGTCCTGATAATTTCAGCTGGAGGAAACCCGAATATATAAATACACAAGGGTAGAACTACGTTAGGCTATATATGCTTACAAGGAAAGCAAATATAATTAAACGCACAAAATAGATTTTGATAAGAAAATTGAAACTATTCTGAGCAAGATTCGAAGTAACGCCCTTAATTTAAAAAAATAAAAAATTTTTATTCTAACGAATTATCATAAATTTATATTCTTTTTTAATTTTAAGAAAAATTACCCGATAGATGTTTATTAAAAATTTGCATTTTGTTTTTAGTTTTTCTTTCAGAAAAACTAACGTAGGAAATTTGCAGAAATGGAAAGACTGCGACCGTAGTGTAACTTAATCATAATTAATGAAAAAACGGCCCGATCGATTTCCTTTAAGTTTCATAATTACTTTATTTAAGGGCTGCGTTAAGCAATGCAAATTTTTAATAAATATCTATTGGGTAAGTTTTGCTAAAATCAAAATAGAAAATTGAGAGAATATCTTTCTAATACTAATTTTCCAGATTAAATCCGAATTATGCGAAATTGAGTTAAAACTAAGGTATAAAATTTATATCCTCTGAAGGGCAAATTCATCCTCTTTAAGTTTAAAAGAAATATATTTCTATATAAACCAAAACAAGAAAGAAACAACATATACCGGTACCTACAGCATATACCTACAACATATACCTACAATATACCTACCAACATATACCTAAATATACCGGTATAAATAACTACAACATTTAACTACAATATAAACCTACAATATATACCTACAGCATATACCTACAATATATAACTACAATATATAACTACAATATATAACTACAACATATACCTACAACATATACCGGTATATACAACATATAACTACAACATTTAACTACAATATAAACCTACAATATATACCTACAGCATATACCTACAATATATAACTACAACATTTAACTACAATATATAACTACAACATATACCTACAACATATACCGGTATATACAACATATAACTACAACATTTAACTACAATATAAACCTACAATATATACCTACAGCATATACCTACAATATATAACTACAATATATAACTACAATATATAACTACAACATATACCTACAACATATACCGGTATATACAACATATAACTACAACATTTAACTACAATATAAACCTACAATATATACCTACAGCATATACCTACAATATATAACTACAACATTTAACTACAATATAAACCTACAATATATACCTACAGCATATACCTACAATATATAACTACAACATTTAACTACAATATAAACCTACAATATATACCTACAGCATATACCTACAATATATAACTACAACATTTAACTACAATATAAACCTACAATATATACCTACAGCATATACCTACAATATATAACTACAACATTTAACTACAATATAAACCTACAATATATACCTACAGCATATACCTACAATATATAACTACAACATTTAACTACAATATAAACCTACAACGTATATATACAACATATACCTACAACATATACCTACAACATATACATACAACATATACCTACAACATATACCTACAACATATACCTACAACATATACCTACAACATATACCTACAACATATACCTACAACATATACCTACAACATATACCTACAACATATACATCCAACATATACCTACAACATATACCTACAACTTATACCTACAACATATACATACAACATATACCTACAACATATACATGCAACATATACCTACAACATATACCTACAACTTATACCTACAACATATACCTACAACATATACATACAACATATACCTACAACATATACCTACAACATATACATACAACATATACCTACAACATATACCTACAACATATACCTACAACATATACCTACAACATATACCTACAACATATACCTACAACATATACCTACAACATATACATACAACATATACCTACAACATATACCTACAACATATACCTACAACATATACATGCAACATATACCTACAACATATACCTACAACTTATACCTACAACATATACATACAACATATACCTACAACATATACATACAACATATACCTACAACATATACCTACAACATATACCTACAACTTATACCTACAACTTATACCTACAACATATACATACAACATATACCTACAACATATACCTACAACATATACCTACAACATATACATACAACATATACCTACAACATATACATACAACATATACATACAACATATACCTAAATACCAACTAATTTACTATCCAACAAATAACATATACTGGGCATACTACTTAAACATATAACATATAACTAAAACATATTTGTACAATATACACCGGCACATCCAATATATTTATACAACAAATACATAAATAAAAAAATTTAAGGCCAATTATACAACAAATACATCAACATATACATGTATACAACATATATGTACATGTATAATATATACCGGAAAGAAAGAAAGAAAGAAAGAAAGAAAGAAAGAAAGAAAGAAAGAAAGAAAGAAAGAAACATATTTAGACGAGAAAAGTGTGAATTTTACAGAAAAAAATATAATTTATAGATTATACTGTATTATTTATAGAAAAAATTTTACCCGGGATATACAACATATAAACCCATGATATATACCCAAAAAATTTTAAAAGGTATATACAACATATACCTATGTATATACCTAAAACTTTATACCGGTATATACAACATATACCTATGATATATACCTAAAACTTATACCGGTATAACAACATTTTTACCTTTTGTATATACCTAAAAAATTAAAACCCGGGTTTTTACAACATATCCTTAAAAATATTACCTGTGATAATACCTAAAACTTATACCTGTATATTCAACTCATCTAGGCATATACCCCTAAAAATATATGGGGATACTACTTAAAAAATATAACATAAATAAAAAAAAAAAAAAATTTGTACAATATACACCGGGGACATCCAAAATATTTTCCCAAAAAATACATACAAAAATATAAAATTAAAAATACAACTTATTTGTACAATATTTCAC
>CM037783.1:33431076-33478997 GCA_021229015.1 Solen grandis | reverse complement strand
ACAATACATTACCTTAAAAATGATACCTAATTTATTAAAATTAGTATAGAAAAAAAAAATGCTTTATGTAAAATACAGAAGCTCCTGCATGAACAAAGATATGTACCATAAATTTCGTTGTTTTCCTGCAACACTTGAATTAAAATCAAATTTTTAATGAATTTTCAAAATTAATTAAACTGAAAATATTTCTTGCTCTGGAAAAATGATACTTTTAAAAGAAAGTTATTTTTTTCTCTGTGATTTTCTATATATTTTAGACAGTTAACAAAATTCAGTGACCTACCATGAGACAAAATAATGTTTTCCACTGTCTGTTATAGGAGTTTCCTATCTTTGCTTAACAGGTCTTTGTAAAACATCAGTTTAAGTGTGAAGGCATTATCACCAACGGTAACCTAGCTTCTTGTAAGGCGTAATAAAAAAGTTACTTGTTTCCACTAACCTGACCGACCCTATTTATTGTACCGACCCTAGACTTTTTTTTCTTAGTTTTTGGGCTATTATGGTTGGAAAACGCTGTTTTTTTTTTATATATTTCTCTAAACAAGAGGGCCATGATGGCCCTGAAACGCTCACCTGAGTACCATTGCTACAACTGATTACAAGGTTTTTAAACAGACAAGAATTCTGATATAACTCAATCTTAAACATTTTAGCCCTGACAATACTACACACCAAATATATAAGCACTGGGCCTTATGGTTTCAGAGGAGAAGACTTAGTGCGGGGTCATTTATCTCCAAAGGGCCACCATTTTGAAAATCTTGATAATGAACCACTAGATGATACTACATACCAAAAATCTAAGCTATAGGTCTTATGGATTCATAGAAGAAGATTTTTTTAAAGATTTTCCTATATAACTCTATGTAAAATAAGTGACCCCTGGTGCGGGGGCATTTATCACCATAAGGTCATGATTTGTACAATCTTGGTAATGAACCATAAGATGATGCTACATACCAAATATCTAATCTCTAGGCCTTATGGATTCATAGAAGAAGATTTTTAAAGATTTTCCTATATAACTCTATGTTAAACAAGTGACCCCTGGTGCGGGGGCATTTATCACCGTTTGGCTATGATTTGAACAATCTTGGTAATGAACCATTAGATGATGCTACATATGAAATATCTAAGCTCTAGGCCTTATGGATTCATAGAAGAAGATTTTTAAAGATTTTCCTATATAAATCTATGTAAAACAAGTGACCCCTGGTGCAGGGGCATTTATCACCATAGGGCTATGATTTGAACAATCTTGGTAATGAACCATAAGATGATGCTACATACCAAATATCTAAGCTCTAGGCCTTATGGATTCATAGAAAAAGATTTTTAAAGATTTTCCTATATAACTCTTTGTAAAACAAGTGACCCATGGTGCAGGGGCATTTATCACCATAGAGCTATGATTTGAACAATCTTGGTAATGAACCATAAGATGATGCTACATACCAAATATCTAAGCTCTAGGCCTTATGGATTCATAGAAGAAGATTTTTAAAGATTTTCCTATATAACTCTATGTTAAACAAGTGACCCCTGGTGCGGGGGCATTTATCACCATAGGGTCATGATTTGTACAATCTTGGTAATGAACCATAAGATGATGCTACATACCAAATATCTAATCTCTAGGCCTTATGGATTCATAGAAGAAGATTTTTAAAGATTTTCCTATATAACTCTATGTAAAACAACTGACCCCTGGTGCGGGGGCATTTATCACCGTAGGGCTATGATTTGAACAATCTTGGTAATGAACCATTAGATGATGCTACATACCAAATATCTGAGCTTTAGGCCTAATGGATTCATAGAAGAAGATTTTTAAAGATTTTCCTATATAACTCTATGTAAAACAAGTGACCCCTGGTGCGGGGTCATTTTTACCGTAGGGTCATGATTTGTACAATCTTGGTAATGAACCATAAGATGATGCTACATACCAAATATCTAAGCTCTAGGCCTTGCAGTTTTGCAGAAGAAGATTTTCAAAGTTTGCATTTTTAAAATCTATTTTTAGCTCCTGTGACCTACTTTTTTAACCAATCTGAATAATTTGTACAACTTTGATAGAGGGTATCATAAGGATGATTCCTGTGAAGTTTGGTCAAAATCCCTTCTGAGGTTCATGAGGAGATGTTGTTTAAAGCAAATTGTTGACGACGGACGGACGCACGCACGGACGACGGACAAAAGGCGATCACAAAAGCTCACCATGAGCACATTGTGCTCAGGTGAGCTAAAAATAAGGTAAATATGGAAAAAGTTCAAAATAAAAATAAAAATGTTTAGCCGACCTACCAACCCTATTTTTTTTGGATACGTTAGTGGAAACAAACAACTTTTTTTATTGGCCTAATGTGAGTGTGGATCAGTATGGGAGGAGACGTGACAAACTTGATTTCCATTAAGTTTTGAGAAACTTTTTTGTAAAAATTAATATATGTGACAGGACAACCGACATTATTCCTTAATAGCCCCTGCTTAGCTTTGTGAAGCATGCTATCATGACTCAACAATATGAAATAATCTTGAAATTTTTATAAATGCTATGCAATGTGTCGGGACAACCTGTGTGATTTCTATATATATAGCCCACACATTGCTTGTAAAGCGGGGTGTAAAATTGTTTTATTCAGGTACCACTACAATGGATTCTAGTTAATTAATACTATGACAAGTTGGCTCCAAGCACTACACAATGTAACTACACATAAAAGGTACTGTAAGTTGGTTCCCAGTACTACACAATGTAACTACATGGTACTGTAAGTTGGCTCTTGGCACTACACAATGTAACTACACAAAAGGTACTATAAGTTGGCTCTCAGCACTACACAATGTAACTACACAAAAGGTACTCTAAGTTGGCTCTCAGCACTACACAATGTAACTACACAAACGGTACTATAAGTTGGCTCTCAGCACTACACAATGTAACTACACAAAAGGTACTATAAGTTGGCTCTCAGCACTACACAATGTAACTACACAAAAGGTACTATAAGTTGGCTCTCAGCACTACACAATGTAACTACACAAAAGGTACTATAAGTTGGCTCTCAGCACTACACAATGTAACTACACAAAAGGTACTATAAGTTGGCTCTCAGCACTACACAATGTAACTACACAAAAGGTACTATAAGTTGGCTCTCAGCACTACACAATGTAACTACACAAAAGGTACTATAAGTTAGTTTCCAGAACTACACAATGTAACTAGAGATTTGTTTTTGTAGAAAACTGATGTCCCCCCCCCCTCACACACACACATATGCACTAAAGATCACAGTGATTTATGCAAAAAGACAAAGTTAAAGGGCTGACTATACTGATGAAGCTCCGCTCAGAGTTAAGGACCTTGCGTCTGTGACTTCTTCTCATCAATTTCTTTCAATAACTAAAAATTTTGTTTCAATAGCATAAGTAGAACAAGGGTTATCTTTTGGTCAAGAAATTGTGAAAAGGGGGAATAACTCCAAAAATACAGTGGCCAGAGTTATGAACCTTGCATACACTTTCTCTCATTAATTTCTTCCATAAATGAAATTCAATGAGATGAACAGGAGTTTCCTTAAGGACATGAAATTATATAAAAGTGGAAGAACTCTAAGAAGAAACCTTTGAAATGGATTATGCTTTTGTGTACTGCAATTCTTGTCCATAAAGTCTACCAACCTATGAAGCTTCAAGGTTATATGTCTCACACAGTATATGAGCTATGCTCTGGGCAAAACTTATTGTATATGAAAATAAACAACCGGCAAAAACACCAAAAATATGATTTGTAGAATTAAGGTTCTTGTGCAATGCAATTCTCCTTTATGAAATCTTTACACCTGTGAAGTTTCAAGTTAATAGTTATGGTACTTTTTAAGTTATGCTCTGGACAAAAATTAAGTACGAAAATTAACAAAGGGCAATGACAAGAACATTTGATGTGCAAAGTAACATTTCTTGTTCATGACACTTCTCCTCCATAAAATAAATCCACCTGTGAAGTTTCAAATTAATAGCTTTGATACTTTGAAAGTTATGCTCCAGACAAAAATTAAGTATGATATTTAAAAAGGGTTCCAAAAACAAATTATGGTTTTGTTAACTGTACTTCTCCTCTGTGAGATCTATCTATCAATGAAGTTTCAAATTAATAGCTTTTATACTGCCTGAGTTATGCTCCGGTCAAAAGGTGTGACAGACAGAAGGACAGACAGACAAACGAACAGACAAATCTGAAAAAAAAAATATATGTCTCCCAATATAGATATAGGGGAAGACATAAATATAAACAAGAGGGCCATGATGGCCCTGGATCGCTCTCCTGGTATCATTAGGCTATGTAAAATCAAATGACCCCTGGGGCAGAGCCAATTTTGACCCCAGGGTCATGATTTGAACAGAGTTGGTAAGAATCGACTAGACAATGCTACACACTACCACACTCTACTTGGTAGAGGTCTATTAGCCCATGTTACATACCAAATATATAAACTCCAGACCTTGAAGATTTTTCTAGTTTTTTTCCAATATAAGTCTATGTAAAATCAAGTGATCCCTGGAGCAGGGCCAATTTTGACCCCAGCGTCATGATTTGAACAAACTTGGTAAGAATCGACTAGACAATGCTACACACCAAAAAATTTGCCTATGTTAAATCAAGTGACCCCTGGGGCAGGGCCAATTTTGACCCCAGGGTCATAATTTGAACAATCTTGGTAGAGAGTCATAAGATCATGCTACATATTAAAAATCAAAAGGCTAGGCCTTGTGGTTTCTGAGAAGAAGACTTTTCAAGTTTTTCCTATATTAGCCTATGTTAAATCAAGTGACTCCTGGGGCGAGGCCAATTTTGACCCCAGGGTCAAGATTTGAACAAACTTGGTAGAGAGCCATAAGACAATACTACATACCAAATATCTAAGCTCTAGGCCTAATGGAATCATAGAAGAAGATTTTTAAAGATTTTCCTATATAACTCTATGTAAAACAAGTGACCGATGGTGCGGGGGCATTTATCACCGTAGGGTCATGATTTGTACAATCTTGGTAATGAACCATTAGATGATGCTACATACCAAATATCTAATCTCTAGGCCTTATGGATTCATAGAAGAAGATTTTTAAAGATTTTCCTATATAACCTATGTAAAACAAGTGACCTGGTGGGGGGCATTTATCACCGTAGGGATGATTTGACAATCTTGGTAATGAACTATTAGATGATGCTACATACCAAATATCTAAGCTCTAGGCCTAATGGATTCATAGAAGAAGATTTTTAAAGATTTTCCTATATAACTCTATGTAAAACAAGTGACCCCTGGTGCAGGGGCATTTATCAACGTAGGGCTATGATTTGTACAATCTTGGTAATGGCCCACCAAATATCTAAGCTCTTTTTAATTTTAAATTTTTTTTAAAATTTTTAAGGCAACCATTTATAAAACTTTAGTAGAGCTTCATCCAAGGAACATTCCTGCAAAATATTTTTCAAATTGGCCAAGCCGTTTAGGAGGAGATGTTGTTTGAAGCAATTGTTGATGCCTGCCGGACGCACGCACGGACGATGGAAAAAAGGCGATCAGAAAAGCTCACCTTGAGCACGTTGTGCTCAGATGAGCTAAAAATGGCTCCAAGCACTACACAATGTTAATACACTGAGGGTACCAAGATAAGTGGGCTCCCAGAACTACACAATGTAACTGAACATAAGGTACCAAGATAAGTGGAAAAGGCCCAATGTAATTACACAAAAGAACCAGGATAGATAAACTTTCTTCCTGAACTACACAATTCAATTACACAAAAGGTACAAAGATAAGCTTGCTCCCAAGCCAAAAACACAAGTAAACACAATGTAACCACTCAAAAAGCACCAATATAGGTTGGCGCCCAGCACTACTCAATGTAACAACACAAAATGTACCAAGATAGGTTGTCTCCAAGAACTATACAATGTAACTACACAAAAGGTACGAAGATAAGTGGGCTACCAGCACTACACAATGTAACTACAAAAAAGGTACAAAGATAAGTTGGCTCCCAGCACTAAACAATGTAACCACACAAAAAGTACCAAAAAAAGTTGGCTCCTAGCACTACATAGTGTTACTACACAAAAAGAACCATAATAAGTTGATTCCCAAAACTGCACAATGATACTACACAAAATGTACCAAGATAAGCTTGCTCCCTGAACTACAAAAGGAAACCCAAAGATAAGATGGCTCCCAGGACTACACAATGTAACTACACAAAAGGTACCAAGATAAGTTGGCTCCCAGAACTACACAATGTAACTACACAAAAAGAACCATAATAAGTTGACTCCCAAAACTGCACAATGTTACTACACAACAAGAGGCCCATGAGGCCCTAAATCGCTCACCTGAGATAAATAGGTTGACCCAAGGAACATCTGTACCAATTTATTTTAAAATCTGGCCAGTAGTTTTGAAGAAGATGATTTTTAAAGTTTTCATTTTTTTTCTTCTTTTTGTTGCCATGGCAACCAGAGTTCTATATGGATCAAGTTTATTTTAGGAACTTTTGTGGAGGTTGACCAAAGGATCATTTCTGCCAAATTTAATCAAATTCTGTCCAGTGGTTTCAGAGGAAATGTTGATTAAAAATTTCCCAATATACATATAAGGCAAATAAGCCCCACCCCTGGCGGCCATGTTTTTTACGGATCGGAATTTTTTTTAGCAACTTTGGTAGAGGTTGACCGAAGGAACATCTGTACCAATTTATTTTAAAATCTGGCCAGTAGTTTTGAAGAAGATGATTTTTAAAGTTTTCCTTATTTTTTTTTTATGGCAACTAAGCTCTACATGGCGGTTTTTTTTTTTTTTATTGACGGAATCCTATTTAGCAATTTGGGTAGTGGTTTACAAGGAATTTGTTAAATTTTTATTTAAATATAGGCAATAGTCCCGCCTGGCGGATTTTTTTTTTTTTTATTATGTTTTTCATTTGTGATTGACCAGGCAAATATCTGTACCAATTATTTTAATTTGGCACTTTTTGAAGGAGATTTACAAGGTTTCATTTTTTTTATCTTTTGTCCATGGTTCAACAGAGTTGTCTAAGGTTTATTATTAGAACTTTTGAGGTGCCAAATCAACCCTGCCTCTTCTGTCCATGTGTTTAGTAAGATGTTGTAAAGTTTTCTACAACTATAGGATAAGGCGACCCAAGCCCATTTTTTACAGATCGGAATTTAGCACTTTGAGGGCTACCCAAGCAAAGTTGCACGACGCACGATCGAGACGCGGTAGAAAAGGGATCAAAAAGCTCACCTTGAGCACGTCTAGTACTAAAAAGGTACCCAAGATAAGGTTGCTCCACTGAAAAACCAAAATGAACCCAAGATAAGTGGTTCCCAGGACTACACAATGTAATTACACAAAAGGTATCAAGATAAGTTGGCTCCCAGACCTACACAAAGTAACTACACAAAAGGTATCAAGATAATTGGCTCCCAGGACTACACAATGTAACTTCACAAAAGTATCAAGGAAGTTGGCTCCCGGATCACAATGTAACTCACAAAGGGTACAAGAAAGTGGCTCCCAGGACTACACAATGTAACTACACAAAAGGTATCAAGATAAGTTGGCTCCCAGGACTACACAATGTAACTACACAAAAGGTATCAAGATAAGTTGGCTCCCAGAACTACACAATGTAACTACACAAAAGGTATCAAGGTAAGTTAGCTCCCAGGACTAAACAATGTAACAAATCAAAAGATACCAACATAAGTGGGCTCCCAGACCTACACAATGTAACTACACAAAAGGTACCAAGATAAGTGGGCTCCCAGGACTACACAATGTAACTACACAAAAGGTACCAAGATAAGTGGGCTCCCAGAACTACACAATGTAACTACACAAAAGGTATCAAGATAAGAGGGCTCCCAGTACTACACAATGTAAACTACACAAAAGGTATCAAGATAAGTTTGCGCACAGATCTACACAATTTAACTACACAAAAAGCACCAAGATATGTTGGCTCCCAGCACTACTCAATGTAACTACACAAAAGGTATCAAGATAAGTTGGCTCCCAGACCTACACAATGTAACTACACAAAAGGTATCATAATATACAGGCTCCCAGGACTACACAATGTAACTAAACAAAAGGTACCAAGATAATGGCTCCCAGCACTACAAAATGAAACTACACAAAAGGTACCAAGAAAGGGTGGTCTCCCAGCACTTCACAATGAAACTACACAAAAAGTAAAAAACATAAGGTACCAAAAAAATGGCTCCCAGAACTAAACAATGTAACTACACAAAAGGTACCAAGATATATTGGCTCCCAAAACTACACAATGTAACTATACAAAAGGTACCAAATATATTGGCTCCCAGAACTACACAATTTAACTATACAAAAGGTACCAAGATACTCTGGCTCCCAGAACTAAACAATGTAACTACACAAAAGGTTCAAATTTAAGTTGGCTCCCAGAACTACACAATGTAACTACACAAAAGGTACCAAGATAAGTTGGCTCCCAGCACTACACAATTTTACTACACAAAAGTTGCAGAGATAAGTCTTGTCTTGTTCATGAGTGCAGGGATAACAGCAGGTGACACAAAAGGAAAAAAATAAGAAACTTAAAAAAGACAGAAAGGTATGGTATACCTATAAAGTCGGGCATGGCAGTACTGCAGAAAAACACCTGAGTCACCATTGAAGGAAAGCATCTTGTCCCAATTAAACACAAATGGATTCATCCGTTTCTTAGCCAGATCCTGTAATACGACAGCGCTATGTCCCAACACTTCCGCTGTTACTTGTAAGTCTTCTTTCACTTTTGTTGCTAGAAAAAAAATAGCTTCATCAGTTGAGTACTTAACAAGTTGTAAATAAATCGTGAAAGAACAAATATTATTTCCTACCATGTGTGTTAACCCTAAGCCAGAACAAACTGAAAGCAATTTAAGGATTTTTTTAGTAACAGTAGTTTTAGTTTCTCATCTCAAATTAGATTGTACAACCCATTTTTTTTTTTAACAATGGATCTACTGAATTCTGTCACCTTCTGAACTACTAAATCAAGATGATGACCATGTTTTACACTTTATCATTTAGAGTGCACTCTTTTTAGAATTCAATTGCATAGAGTGTTCCAAAAATAAGTTACCCGATATACACGTCAATATTTATAGAAAAGATAGAGTTTGTAATGATTAAGATGCTGTGCTCCCTCCCTTTCAGCTTCTTAACCCTTTCCCTCATATTGACGCACTCAATAGGTACCACATAAAGCCTGATTTGCAGAAAACCACAGTTAAACCTTACCAAATTTAATTACAAAATCCTAATTTCCAGACCACTGAGGAGCAGCGAACAGCATAAAACCTGATCAGCCTGCGAGTTACTCGCAGGCTGATCTGGTTTTATGTTGTTCGCATAGGTCTTTTCATGGTTTCCTTTATGAGGGAAAGGGTTAACTGTTTAACTCATATTGACCTGTTTTTTCCCCATTGGCAATTAGAGCAGACCCAGATCTGTCTTGGTCTAATCAAGGTCTGCTCTGTTTGCTGATACAATGTTATAGCACAGACTGCAATGCAAAGATAATTCCTAGTTTTGTTTACCATTTAAAATTCTGTAAATTACACCAAGTCACATACAAAAATTTTCATGAGGTAACGTAATCATAACAAGAGTGTTTTTCGGAACACATGTGTCACCTGCTGAAGTGTGACGGAAAAAGAGTAATGGACTTACAGACAAACAACAGAAAAGTTATCCCATTAACTGATACAGAAACAGATTTTTTTATGTCACCTGCTGTAACACAAAAAAGGTGGTGACACAAAAAAAAGAGGTGACACAAAAAAAAGTCTGTTTCTGTATTCAAACTATTACATAGAATCTGCTCCGATCAGGTTATATTTCTGAAGTTTCATTGTGGTAAAAGATTTATTTATATTCAATAGTATAAAAAATATGGAGTAAATGATACAGAAAATGTCTGAAAATGACTACCTTTGTAATTCAAGAATTGGAGAAACATTAACTATTGTTAAACATGTCAAAAAATGCTTGCCGTCTTAAGAAATCTTGGGTGAATTATTTTGGTTTTAAATTTTCTGGGAGAAAATTGCTTGTGGCGGAAAAATTGAAGTAGCCTGCAGCCTCCTTTGGTAAGCATATTCACATTGGAATTTACTGGATAATATCATTTTTGTGGAAATTTTATTGTGGATAATTTTGGTTTTTAATTGGTTTTTTGAGGATTATAGGATACATGACTATTTGCAAAGTATGGGAATTTTTCAATACTGACTGTCAGCTGCCTTGGTAGGCCATTAAGGAGTCATCCTACCTTGATTTACATTTTGCTTATATCGTGGAGGGCCATTAAGGGGTTCCTCTTATTTGATTTATTAACAAGAGCTGTCCGAAAGACAGCATGCTCGACTATTTGGGTATTTGATAGTGACGCAATACCATTGTATTAAAGCGGTATTAAAATAATTTATGTGACTCAATTTAGCAGCATGTTCTCTTTAATTCTCAGTAAAACTCAGGTCATAATTCAAAAAAAAAATTCAAGGAAAAGTTCATCTTTGATATGTTGGTTGTCTTGTTAAATTAAATATTATTTAAATTAATATATAATAGTTATTGTATTAAATAAAAAAAGTTTATGCAATTTTTTAATTTTCTATAAGTATTTAATAATTATTATTAACTTAATTAATAATAATTTGATTAATTAAATTTATTAAAATTTTGGTTCTGCAGGTTTGGTTCATGTCTGGGATGACTTTTGTGAAGTTTAAATCCAATACACCAAGGTGTTACTGAGTAATGACATAAATTTAGTTGCTTTAACCAAAATTTTTAGCCAAAAATGTTAACGCAAATGTCTAAGTCGAAAAAGGCCCATAATTTAAATAAATTTTAGCAAGAGTTGTTCATCTTGGTTCTGCAGGTCCATTTCATGTTTAGGAAGACTTGTGTGAAGTTTAAATCCAATACACCAAGTGCTTACTGAGTAATGATATTAACTTAGTTGCAGAAAAACTTTAACCAAAAATGTTAACGCAAATTTCTAAGTTGAAAAAGGCCCATAATTTGAGTAAAATTCTAGCAAGTGTTGTCCATCTTGGTTCTGCAGGTCCATTTCATGCTTAGGAAGACTTGTGTGAAGTTTAAATCCAATACACCAAGTGCTTACTGAGTAATAATATTAACTTAGTTGCAGAAAAACTTTAACCAAAAATGTTAACGCAAATTTCAAAGTCGAAAAAGGCCCATAATTTGAGTAAAATTCTAGCAAGTGTTGTTCATCTTGGTTCTGCAGGTCCATTTCATGCCTAGGAAGACTTGTGTGAAGTTTAAATCCAATACACCAAGGGGTTACTGAGTAATGACATTAATTTAGTTGCAAAAAACTTTAACCAAAAATGTTAACGCAAATTTCTAAGTGGTAAAAGGCCCATAATTTAAGTAAAATTCTAGCAAGAGTTGTCCATCTTGGTTCTGCAGGTTGGTTTCATGCTTAGGAAGACTTGTGTAAAGTTTAAATCCAATACACCAAGTGGTTACAGAGTTATGATATTAACTTAGTTGCAGAAAAACTTTAACCAAAAATGTTAACGCAAATTTCTAAGTTGAAAAAGGCCCATAATTTGAGTAAAATTCAATCAAGAGTTGTCTTTCTTGGTTCTCTAGGTTTGTTTTGTGCCTAGAAAGACTTGTGTGAAGATTGATTGCAATACACCTACTGGTTTCTTAGATATGACTGCCAACGCCGACGCTGACGCCGACGCGAGTAGAATAGCTCTCATATTCTCCGAATAGTCGAGCTAAAAATGAAAAAAAAAAACTACACCATTGTAAAACATGTCAAGCATTCCTTTTTATGTGCCTCAGTGACTGAGATAGTAATGTCAAAATGCCACAATAATGTTTCAAAGATTTTACTGTAATAAATGTTGCATCAACTATTGTTGTTATATATTTCCATATTACAAATATTTTTCAAAGTATATTAAACGAAAGATTAACATAAAAGACAGGAGTGTTCCTTTGAACACGAGTCACCTGCTGAAGCATGATGGAAAAAGTGTGATGGACAGACAGACGGACAGAGAGAAGACGGAAAAGTGATACCTATGTGTCACCTCTGCTTACAGCAGGTGACACAAAAAGTGTTGCCGCCACAGTATCTAAGTTATATAGCAATGTCCAGCTAATTGACAGTTAGATGAAGGTCCCAGGTGCTCAGAGGCACCCTGGTAGAACCATCAAACTGCAGCAAGCCAGCTGGAAGGCTTCCAAACATTAACAAGAGCTCGACAGCATGCTCGACAAATCGATATGATTGCTGGTAAATAAAATAAAATCTATTTCAATTCTTGCCAGTCAAAAATGATCTACTTTGACAGTCTGATACCGAAGGATGGTTTCTGAGATATAGCTGGATAGTAGCTTGCATGTAAAACTTTGACCCAATTTTCTATTGTATTCAAAACTAACCCAATTTTATAAATTAACAAAAGCAACAAAAGCCGATGCTTGTCTGTTTGATGTTGTTGTTGCTTTTTTTAAAAAGGTGGAGATAACTTAGGTGAAAATGGACCTAAGAGTTATGGCCCTTGAGAATGTAGCCCTAGTGATAGTGAACAAGTATATGAAGTTTGATGACAGATGCTTTAATAGTTTAGAAGTTATGGTTAAGGTTAAAGTTTTTCTACATGATGCCAACAATGACGACACCAGAGTGATGACAATATCTCTACAAGAGTTTTCTACCTTGATGGTCTGATGCTCCTCAATATATTCATAAACATTCAAGTCAATACCATGGATGGTTATTGAGATATAAGCGTGACAGTAACTTGCATGAAAAACTTAAACATGTAGCTGCAACCCAAACACCAACACATGGGTGACTGCAATAGCACTCATATCCTTTGTTTAGTATAACTTAAAGCAAGGTCCATATGCTATTGTCTGTTAACATGTACACCTTATCAATGGATTCACAATAAGAAGTCAAGCATAACAATGGCTGAGGAAAAATAACAGTAATAGTAACAATGATTTACTTTTATGAGAGCGCAGTGACTCCAACATCCGCTTCTCGGCTCCGTCCAGAACATCACGGAGAAAAACCACCTTTCCTTCTCTAGTGCTCATCCCTTCAACCCGCCCAAACTTGATGTGCAGGTCTTTGTTTAAGCTGTGGAAAAAAGACTAGAACAACTCACAAAATACAGATTTAGGGTCCAACGTTAGACTATGTTATACTGAATTTCTCATTATAATGCAGAAAATGTGTATAAGTTCATATACCGTTTGCATTTATTATTGAATCATAATCTTATCTAAGACCTTTGGAGATTATACATTTGTACTAGTATTTTGTTTTATTTGCATTACCAGTGATTAACAGGTACATAAAATTTTGATTTGCGTGATGTTCACGCTGTTTTACCATATTATTCTGACACTGACCTTGATGCGATTCTCTCAATATTTAATAGGTGGTTTCATAACCACCTTACCAGACTTCAACCATTGAATAAGAGACATAATTCTCTTCTTACTATTTGTTTATTTTCTAATACCAATCCCAATATCTAATGATAGCAGCATGGACACAACATGGATTAGGATGAAAATTAGATGAGTGATGATGTGGAATTGCATAACTGATTATAACTAATTGCCAGATTGCAGGTCAAGTGGACTGACCACTCGCCAGCAGCCCCTGTCGAAAATTTGACATTTTGTTTATACATGTACAACAATCTTTGTAAGACAATGTTACCTGTTCAAATACAGGTCCAGAGAACAGTACGTTCTATCAATGGAAGTGCTGCAGTCAACAATAATAAGGAAACAATCTTACAGCAGTTTACCTGCAGCAATTAAGGAGATGTTTCTAATTAACATCTTATCAGGGCCCCTGCGCCTGTACATTCAATCATCTGCCCATCGCCTAGGGAGGTTAG
Source organism: Solen grandis (assembly GCA_021229015.1). Classification (NCBI taxonomy): domain Eukaryota; kingdom Metazoa; phylum Mollusca; class Bivalvia; order Adapedonta; family Solenidae; genus Solen; species Solen grandis. Next base: position 33,464,977 of record CM037783.1, on the reverse strand, counting down.
TACGAATGTGCCAATCAGCAATAAAGTAGCACACGATAAACAAGGCAATATTAAGAGTAAATTAACCCTTTCCCTCACATAGACTCATTTTGACGCACTCAATAGGTACCACATAAAGCCTGATCTGCAGAAAACCACAGTTAAACCTTACCAAATTTAATTACAAAATCTTCATTTCCAGACCACTGAGGAGCAGCGAACAGCATAAAACCTGATCAGCCTGCGAGTTACTTGCAGGCTGATCTGGTTTTATGCTGTTTGCATAGGTCTTTTCATGGTGACCTCTATGAGGGAAAAGGTTAAAACAAAAAAGACAATTTTTTTTCAACATTTTTTTCTGAAATGCGTGAATTTAGCACCGCACGAAATGGGTTTGTGGAGCATTGAGCGAAATTTAGTCCATGCAAAAATAACTTATACTACAGTAATGGAGCATACTTTTATTGAGTGTGTTAAAATGGATTTACACAGAACATGTACAATTATCACAACAGCACGTCAAACTCAGATGAGCTAAAAGTGTTACCTGTGTTTCCATAGTGGTACTTTCTTCATAATTCCTTTTAGTTGTTTGAAGTGTAAGTGTTGACCATTTTCCACCTGTCACAAAAATACAGATCATGGTGAAAATCCTACAGCTAGGCTGTTGATAAAACAAAGAATATATAAATTCTGAATAGTAAATGACAAGGAAACATGAAGCCCCTGGCTTCTGCTACAGCCTTTAGGTCAATACATGTATGAATGTTCTAAACAAAAGACATCAGTGTAGAACTGTGAATAAACGAGTCTAAACAAGTTACAAACTGGCAAGAACTGGGTAAAGTCCTCCTAACAAGTCTAAACAAGTTACAAACTGGCAAGAACTGGGTAAAGTCCTCCTAACAAGTCTAAACAAGTTACAAACTGGCAAGAACTGGGTAAAGTCCTCCTAACAACAGGCCAACTAGTCACAGCATATCTCCTGTATTAGTGTACTGTACATCATGGTTAGGGATCAACAAAGGGACCAACTATTAAAAGTACAAATAAACACTTATCATTTGATAAAGGTAATTTCAACTTACCACATAATGAATTTTGTCAAAATTATATCTGTCTTTTCTGTCCATCAACGCTGCGATATCCCTGGAAAAAGAAATAAAAATATTGTTTGTTGTTGCGTTTAACGTCCCACCGACAGTATTTCAGTCATTTGGAGACGATGTCTACTTGAGACAGATATAGTGCTGCCATACTGTAATATCACGCCATAGACATGTGACATACAACACCCAGTCACATTATTCTGACACCAGGCCAACCAGTCCTGGAACCACCCTTATACTGAACGCCAAGCAAGGGAGCTATAAAAGTACCATTTTTTACAACTTTGGTATGTTGCCGCCGGGGATCAAACCCACGACCTCCCGCTCCAGAGGCAGACACTCTAACCACTCAGCCACCGGAGATGGTAATCTGAAATATGAGTCTAGCCAGGAGAAGATGATCGAAGGAAGTAAGTAACAAAAATGTACAAGGGAAAACAACAAAGGGTCATTCAATGCGTTTAATCAAATTAAAAATATACAATATTAACATTTTTGGCCTGCTATAGCCAATAAAACATTGGTTGGTTGGTTTTGTTCCTGGCCTTTTCATAGCTGCAGTAACTACACCAATATTTTCTTTAGCACTTTTTCTGTAAGCATGCTACATAAATATCAACTTTGAAGTCAATCCCTGTATTAGTATTCAAGTTATGCTCTGGACTAACTTTCAGAACAAAGGACAATAACTCCAAGTTATATGACTAAGAGTTATGGAACTTGGTCATTGCACTTTTCCTGAATGCATGAAGTATCATCTTTGAATTCAATCCCAGTATTAGTTTTCATGTTATGCTCCAGACAAACTTTCGGTACGGACATACTGACAGACGTATGGACTGATGTATGGATGGACAAAGGCAAATCTATATGCCCCCAACCAAAAATAAGTGGTGGAGACATAAGAAATATCTACCTATGAAGTTTCATGTTGATACCTCTTATAAGTTTTGAGTTATGCTCCGGACAAAATTAGTATGTATGAAAAATAACAAAGGGCAATAACTCCTAAATCATAAAAATAGAGTTATGGTTCTTGTGCACTGCACTTCTCTTAATTGAGCTCTATCTACCTATGAAGTTTCATGTTGATACCTCTTATAGGATTTGAATTATGCTCCGGACAAACTTTTGGGATGGACAGACGTATGATATATAGTGTACGTATGGACAAAGGCAAATCTATATGCCCCCCCCCACCCCCCCAATAAGTGGTTGGGGCATAAAAACAGGCTCATTAGATCTGTATAATAGCCAGCACTACTGATTTGAGACATAATATTTCTTAAAAATTTAAGCCAAAGCACAGTGTGTTAAGGGTGGTAAACATCTAGTTTCACTTTGCATAATTCTGTCCGTATGAAAAAATGAACCTTTCCAAAATTAACAGATATATTAAAAGATATTTATTATATATTCAAATTAAATTATCAGCTCATCCAATAGCAATACTGGGATAACATGTGACTAATAACTGACTTTGTCCACACCACACACAGATCTAGTCAAAAATAGAAAATAGAGCCCTAATAATGGGTAAAGGTGGAGCTAAAATTTTCACTTTTAAGAATGAGAATATCCAGTGCTTTATTGCAAGGCAGGTTGCTTTTTTACCCAGGTATTCTGTAATTAAGACATTCTGACATTTTTGAACTGAAAATCCATTTAAACCATACTGAATTCCAAAAATGAACAATTCATTCCGAGACATTCCATTCCAATCTTGATCTTTTTTGTTTTGATGTTTTCCCAATTAAGTACATGTACATGTAGAAAATAATAAATTCCCAAAATACCTAGAACAAGACCTGTCTCAGTCACTGTGACAAATGCCCCCAAAGGAAATCACCGACATAAAGACCTGGGTCATGGGTACATGTATGGCAAAACCACTTCTCTTCTCGACTAATTTTGGTGTTGACTTTTAAAAACTACAGACGTGGATCATGAATGTACCAAATATATATGAAGCCTATTTGTGCCATGTTATTTCAATATTGTTATATGTAAAACAATATTAAGAGCCCAGGCACAGAAAAAAGTGCCACTTTTCAGCCTTTGACATGTGACCTTTGGGCTACAGACATGAATCTTGTGCAAACTACATTGTCTTCTCTTATCTCAAATCCATCCATGCGTGATCAAGCAAAAGCCCAGACACAAACAAAATGCTCCCCATCTTGACCCCAGACTGTGAACCTTGACCTTTGACATACTCTGGTCTGGCATACAACACATCATCTTCTCTAGAAGAATGTTTGTGAGATATTTAAAATCCATCCATACATAATGGTGTTAGAGCTTGGACACATCAAAATGTTCCCCTTTTTCACCTTTGAGACAGGAACCAGGGTCTTAATTGCAACACACCGTTTCAATGTGGTGAATATTTCTACCAGGTTACTGTAGAATCATTAATTTTTGTGGGGGACTAATTCTCGTTGATTTCATGAATGACTTTATGCCTGAATATTTATTCCCATGAAAACTGTTTATTTCTTAGACCTCAAGTTTTCTAGAACATGGTTCCACGAATATGTGTACCAACGAAACTGATTTAATCACAGATTCCACAAAATTTAATGTCAATGTGAATAAATCATTTTACAGTATTTAGGGGGCCGCTGTGGCCGAGCAGTTACAGTCATGGACTACAAATCTCTCAGCCCCTCACCGCTGTAGGTTCGAATCCCGATAGGGACTTCGGATTTTTCATGTGAGGAAGTCTTCCAGCTGGCTTGTGGCAGGTCGGTGGTTCTACCCGGGTACCTCTGTGTACTCGGGCTTTTCCTCCGTCTTAAATAGCTGGACGTCGTTATATGATTGAAAAACTATCGCAGCGATGGTAAACCCCAATACAATACAATACAGTATTTCAAAATCTACTAATGCATAAAGGAGTTACAGAGGGGACATGTATGTTGAACAGATGGACGGACAGTGCGATTTAGGTGCATAAAAAGGACCTATATGACATTATTGGACACAATTCTCAATATTCATCCGTTACTACCTGGTTATATATAGTGAAGTCCCGTCACTCTTGACGACAGGTACCTGCGAGATGCTACCATCTGGGAGTGGTACTTGGATTGACCCTCTACCATCGCTGCTCGACAGAAAGTAACATACCGGTAAATAGTCTTAAAAAAGTCAGGAAACTATAATACAAGCATTGGGATAATCCACTCTGAGAAAATCATGAGAAAAACATCTTTTGACAAAAATAAATAAGAGCTTGTCTGTGTCCAATGAGAAAATAAAAAAATTAAATTAAACTCACTCTTATTGATGTTCACGGTGACTATTCAAATGTCTATAATGTAGAACTTGCTAAAAATTCATGTTTTTTTTTTCTTGAGAAAGGCAAACTTTTGCTGAAATATTGAATAAGAGTGAATTTAATTGTTTATTATAAAATTAAACTTTATTTTACACTGATTATGAAACAAGTCCTCACAACTTATATTAATCACTCTTGATGGCTCTGATAGCTGTGTATGTGATCATTATTGTGGGAGAACCCGGAGAAAACCCACGTATCTGGATAGGCTACCACTGTACCCTCTCACGTATGTGACCAGGAATCAAACCCGGGACGCATTGGTGAGAAGCGCATTACCACTATGCTATCCCGGCACCCAAATAAGACTGGCTAATTTTTTTTCTCTCGTTTAGAAGATTTCTGTGAAATCTGAAGCAAAAATGGAGAGATTTTCTCCAAATCTTGACCTTTCAAAAAGAAAAAGACTTTATCAACCTTAAAATGCATAAAAGCACATAAAAGATAAAAAAAAATAATATGCTTGCTTTTTATACACCTTAAAATATAAAAAACAATGTAAGATTTGTTTTTTGTTTTGTTTGGTTTAATGTCCCAAAGACAGTATTTAGTCATTTGGGGAGGATGTCTATTTTAGACAGATATAGTGCTGCCACACAGCAGTATACCCCACCCAGTCACATTATCCTGACACCGGGCCAACAAGACTTGCAGTTTTCTTATATGCTGAGCACCAAGCAAGGGAGCTATACCAGTATCTTTTTTTATGACTTCTGTATGTCACGGCCATGGATCGAAACCACAACCTCCCACTCCTGAGGCAGATGCTCTAACCACTTGGTCTCCAAGGTTACTCAAATCAATGTAAGAAAAACTGAGTTGGTGATTTAATACCACTTCTACACTACCCAAATTCAGCACTTCGTGAAGATAACAAATACTTCCCAGTAAGGTAATGAATACCCTTACATCACACCTCACCCTCATGGAATGGGAGTGTAGGACAGTGCCGGGACAGGACATTAGGGCAGTGCTGGGAAAGGACATGTCACAACAAGCATGATCCTACATACCCCCCTTGTCTGTGAAACTGTGTATCATGAGATACATGGGACATGATTTGATGAGATAGGTTACAACGAGACAACACATATGCTTCCTATAACGGAATATTTCACCAAATGTAGAGGGGTGTATAACCAGGCTTTTGTGCGGAGCCATTCGTGTGAATAAAATTTCCGAAATTCACTCAATGACATAAAATTGCATCACCCACAAAAACAAACAAATATCCTGTACACATATTTTTTTAACTTTTATTCAGTAAACATTTATTCTGTTCTGCTATAAACAACCAACAACGGTTCAAAAAGAGATCCAATATTGCCCTATTTCTCTCACAGGAGTATTACCACTCAAGAGTTGTCACCCTTGACCTAATTATCCAGTATCACCTGTAAGTTAACTTGCCCAAGATTTTTTTTATAATTCAAGGGCCATAACTTTATCATTATCAGCCATGATTAAAACTGGCTACCATAAGTGCTGTCTGAAAGTTTAATCGAAATCACTTAACCCTTTCCCTCATAGAGGACACCATGAAAAGACCTATGCGAACAGCATAAAACCAGATTAGCCTGTGAGTAACTCGCAGGATGATCAGGTTTTATGCTGTTCGCTGCTCCTCAGTGGTCTTGAAATGAGGATTTTGTAATTAAATTTGGTAAGGTTTAACTGTGGTTTTCTGCAGATCAGGCTTTATGTGGTACCTATTGAGTGCGTCAAAATGAGTCTATATGAGGGAAAGGGTTAACAAGCGAAGGTATGTAAATGTAAACAAACTACATGTAGTTGTTTGTTTGTTTATTGGGTTTAATGTCCCTATGGCAAAATTTCAGTCATTTGAAGATGTCTATTTGAGACAGATATGTGGCATGATACCACACCCACTCATGTTATCCTAATAGTAGACACTGGGCCAAACAGTCCTGCAACTACCCCTATATCCTGAGTGATGAACAAGGGAGCTATACCAGTGGCCATTTTTTACGACTGGTATGTTGCAGCCATGGATTGAACCATAACCTCCCAATTCTGGGATGGACACTCAAATTACATGGTTACCTGGACCATTTACAAACTAGTTGTAGGCAATGGACATCCAACAATCCTTACAACAACCCTGACCACATCTTGGTGAGTTTGATCTCTCTATCATTTTAACTGTTCAATTATCATTAACCCTTTCCCTCATAGAGGACACCATGAAAAGACCTATGCGAAAAGCTTAAAACCAGATCAGCCTGCGAGTAACTCGCAGGCTGATCAGGTTTTATGCTTTTTGCTGCTCCTCAGTGGTCTGGAAATGAGGACTTTATAATTAAATTTGGTAAGGTTTAACTGTGGTTTTCTGCAGATCAGGCTTTATGTGGTACCTATTGAGTGCGTCAAAATGAGTCTATATGAGGGAAAGGGTTAATATGCTTTGGTAAGGTTTAACTGTGGTTTTCTGCAGATCAGGCTTTATTGGTACCTATATTATTGACTACAATGCCTCAAAAACATGTCTCACCTTTGCATTTCAATGATGCCCTCATGTTTTAACCAGTCTATGAGAGATTTAGATGTCTTGTCATACATTGACTCAGAATGGTACTCTGTGAACTTGATCCCAAGTCTCTACAATGCAAATTTTATAACTTAAAATAAACACTGAATGTGATAAGTACCCATACGACATTGATTTGATTCAATAATATGAGCATCGTCCAATATCCATGGCCGATTGATAGATCATCTATATTGTGGCTAAATTTGGTCGTTTTAGGGTGTGTCAGAACAGCCATTTCATTGGTCGCATCATGTTTTTAAAACCAATTATAAAGGCAGTTGTACACAGCTGCCGGACGCAGTCATTTATTTTATTATTTACATGACTTTCAAGCCTCCGCACCGAAGAGTGTTGCATTTAAAAGTCGAACTTACATTGATCAATAATTCAATCAATAACTACTGTACATTGTATTACGATGGTTTGCTTGCCTATTTCCCAACGGCATGACGTCATGTAGTGAAACGGAATAAGTCAGCCGGGATATTCGACGATGTAATATGAGAAGATATATGTTTATCTTTTTAGTAAAATGGGACAAGATGGGAAAAGACAGGTTATTCACAAAGAAAATGCATCACTTTAAACAATGTTTATTCCTTGTGACAAAGAGCAATGACAAGGACTGGCAAGAGAGTTTACAAAACTGTCAAAATAAAATCTAACAGTATTAAATATAAATTCAAAGTCATTTGGTACAGACAAAACTTAACAAGAGCTGTCAAAAGACAGCTTGTTCCACTTTGCTCAGGGCTGGACAGTATAATGACAAATGTTAACTTTTACATTTTGAAGTGTTAACATAAACAAAACATGTCCTTGAAACACATATGTCACCTGCTGAAAGAGGGGTGCCAGACAAAGTGACAGACAAAGTGAAATCAATAGATGGACAGACTTGACTTGACTATTTGAGTTTACTGTTACTTTGACAGTATTTCAGTCATATAGCAACATCAAGCTAATTACAGGTGGAGAAAGGCCCCCAATGCACGTAGGCATCCGGGTAGAACCACCAATCTACCGCAAGCCAGCTGGATGGCTTCCTCACAAGAAAATCCAAATGACCCGGGATTTGAACCCAACCTGTGAGGTGCTGAGTGAGTATTAAAGTCATCGACTTTACCCTCTCGGCCACGGAGGCCCCCCCAGATGGACAGAGAAGTTTACACAAGTGGCACAAGAACAAGTGACACAAGAACATGTGACTCAAGAACAGGTGGCACAAGAACATGTGACACAAGAACATATGGCACAAGAACACATGACACAAGAACATGTGACACAAGAACATATGGCACAAGAACACATGACACAAGAACATGTGACACAAGAACATATGGCACAAGAACATATGGCACAAGAACATGTGACACAACAGGCACAAGAACATGTGACACAAGAACAAGTGACACAAGAATATGTGACACATGTGGAAAGCTTCAGTATGTACTGAAATAATAACTTGAACTGAAAACATTAACAAAGCTAAGAAAAATATAAATTGAAAGGAAGCAAAAGAGTGCAAAATGAATTAAAGAGTTATTTGCCCTTATAAAATCGTTTAGTACTTTAAAAGTGATCAAGTATTTCAAGTTTGAAGTCAATATCTTTGACAGTTTTTGAGAAATTGACTTTAACAAAAAACTTTACCAACACAGAAATTTCTAAGTCAAAAAAGGGGGCAATATTGCGCCAAAATGAATTTTAGGGCTACTTGCCTTTCAAAATGGGTTCCCCTTTTGATAGTGAACAAGCATTCAATGTTTAAAGGGAATATGTCTACCAGTTTTTGGTTGACAATCTTATTAGTCAACAACTCTTTCCCTCATGAATATTCATGAACAAATTCATAATGAATATTAATTTCCTGAACTTAAAATGGCGAATACGTCATTGGATTTTTCTTTACTGTGCAGACTGTGTAGAAACTGAGTTACAATTTTGTACAAGCAACCAGAGGAGACCCTGATCAGATCCTGGAAGGAACTACCTGGCCGGGGTCTGTTCAGATTGTCATGGAATCTAAACGCGTCTTAACAAAAAACAAACAAGTTCCAACACAAACAGGCCACTTACCTTGTATATCACGGCATATTCCTTTAAACTTATGTCCCTGAATTCTTCCCACAGGGCTAAAGATGTTGGGTCCCCTGGTTAAAGTGTATCATTCAGAATATATCTACACAAACATGTCATATTTCATCGTAGGATTTTCAACTGGCAAAACTTCGTTTTCATGAATATTAATCAGCTACTTGCTGACCAATGAAATCATGCTTAGTATTTTGAGTACTCTTCATTGAAGTTAACAAAAGCAAAAGCTGGCTCACTGTTTCAAAAGATAATGCGCTAAGTTTAAACGAGGATCATGATGTCACCTCTATATTGTAGACCAAAGCGGACTCACAAAATCCCGCGCTGTTTCATTGGTCACATGATATCTGCTGTTGCCAGGGCGAGACTAAAATGTAGCTCTTAAAACGAGTACATCCCGCGAAACGAGAAATTAATATTCATGAGTCTAAATGATTGACAGTTGACTAAGCATTCAACGTTTACATTGTTGTCGTCTCGAACTTAAGCTTTCGAATAAAATAATCTTTTTAAGACAGTTAAAGGAATGTTAATAGGACTGAAAATGTGTTGAGTGCTTGTTTCGGTGTATTTAGTCTATATATTTGCATTATTATGAAACCTCCCGCAAACTGAGGGTTTCATTTTTCTGTAAAAGGTATTTATATCAAATAAAATGGGAGCATCTCGCATAACGAAGGCTTGAAATCGATTTATTTGTTCTATATAATGCATTATAACGGAACATCCCGCAAACCGAGGTTTTTATTTTCCTTAAATAAGCCTATATAATTCATAAAAAAGAAACATCTGGCCAATTGAAGTTTTAATTTCTGTGTCTTCAGTCTATAAAATGCATTATAACGGAACATTCCGCAAACCCAGGTTTCTATTTACCTTAAATATTCCTTTATAATTCATAAAACAGAAACGTCTAGCCAATGAAGGTTTTTTTTTCGGTGTCTTTATATAATGCATTATAACGGAACATCCCGCAAACCGAGGTTTCTATTTTCCTTTAATAATCCTATATAATTCATAATAAGGGAACATCTAGCCAACGGAGGTTTTTATTTCGGTGTTTTTAGTCTAAAAATGCATTAAAACGGAACATCCCGCAAACCGAGGTTTCTATTTTCCTTTAAAAAGCCAATATAATTCATAATAAAGAAACATCTAGCCAAGGAGGTTTTTATTTCGGTGTTTTTAGTCTAAAAAATGCATTATAAATAAATCCCGCAAATCGAGGTTTCTATTTTCCTTAAATATTCCTGTATAATTCATAAAACAGAAACGTCTAGCCAATGGGCGGTTTTATTTCAGTGTTTTAGTCTAAAATGCATTATATTGGAAATCCCGCAAACCGAGGTTTTTTCCTTAAAAAGCCTATATAATTCATAAAACACAAACGTCCAGCCAATGGAGATTTTTATTTCGGTGTTTTAAGTATATGATGCATTATATCGGAACATCACACAAATCGAGGTTTCTATTTTCCTTTAAAAAGCCTATATAATTTATAATACAGAAACATCTAACCAATGGAAGTTTTTATTTCGGTGTTCTTAGTCTATATAATGCATTATATTGCAACATCCCGCAAACCGAGGTTTCTATTATCCTTTAAAAAGCCTATATTATTCATGATACAGAAAGATCTAGCCAATGGGGAATTTAATTTCAGTGTTTTTAGTCTACATAATGCATTTTAACGGAACAACCCGCAAACCGAGGTTTCTATTTCCCTTTAATATTCCTATATTACTTAAATTACAGAGACATCTAGCCAATGGAGGTTTTAATTTCGGTATTTTAGTCTATATAATGCATTTTAACGGAACATCCCGCAAACCAAGGTTTCTTTTTACCTTTAAAAAGCCTGTATATTCATAATAAAGGAACATCTACCCAATAGATGTTTTTATTTCAGTTGTTTAGTTTATATAATGCATTGTAACGAAACATCCCGCAAACCGAGGTTTCTATTTTCCTTTAATATTCCTATATAATTCATAATAAAGAAACATCTACCCAATAGAGGTTTTTATTTCGTTGTTTAGTGTATATAATGCATTATAAACCAGGCCCTCTTTTTGAAAAATGTCCCCCATTATATGAATTATATCGGTCATTTACAGGAAAATATAAACTACGGTTTTGCATTATATGGACTGAAGACACCGAAATAAAAATCTCTATTGGCTCGATGTTCCGTTATTAGGAATTACATACGCGTATTAAACTAAAATAGAACCTTTAAATAAAAACCTCCATTGGCTAGATTTTTTTTATTGTGAATTATATTGGCTAATTAGGCTAAAGGATAATAGAATCCTCGGTTTGCAGGATGTTCCAGTATAAAGCATTGTATATACTAGACACCGAAATAAAGACTCTACTGGGTAGATGTTTCTGTATTATGAATTATATATGCTTATTTCAGGAAAATAGAAACCTCGGATTGCGGGATGTTCCGATATAATGCATAATATACACTAAAGACACCGAAATAAAAACCTCCATTGGCTAGATGTTTCTGTATTATGAATTATATAGGCTAATAACAGGATAAGAGAAACCTCGGTTTGCGGGATGTTCCGATGTAAAGCATTATATATACTGAAGACAGGTAAATAAAAACCTATATTGGCTAGATATTTCTGAATTATGAAATAAAATTTGGGATGTTCCGATATCATGCATAATATACACTAAAGACACTGAAATAAAAACCTCCATTGGCTAGATGTTTCTGTATTATGAATAATATAGGCTAATAACAGGATAATAGAAACCTCGGTTTGCGGGATGTTCCAATATAAGGCATTATATAAAGACACTGAAAGAAAAAACTCCATTGGCTAGATGTTTCTGTATTATGAATTATATAGGCTTTTTAAAGGAAAATAGAAACCTCGGTTTGTGGGATGTTCAGATATAATGCATTATATATACTAAAAACACCGAAATAAAAACCTCCATTGGCTAGATGTTTCTGTATAATGAATTATATAGTATTATTAAAGGAAAATAGAAACCTCGGTTTGCGGGATGTTCCGTTATAATGCATTATGTAGACTAAAACACTGAAATAAAATCCCTCATTAGCTGGATGTTTCTGTATTTTGAATATATAGTCTAATAACAGGATAATAGAAACCTCAGTTTGCAGGATGTTCCGTTATAATGCATTATGTAGACTAAAAACACTGAAATAAAATCCCCCATTGGCTAGATGTTTCTGTATTATGAATTATATAGCCTTTTAAAGGAAAATAGAAACATCGGTTTGCGGGATGTTCCATTTAAATTCATTATGTAGACTAAAAACATCGAAATAAAAACCTCTATTGGCTAGATGTTTCTGTATCATGAATAATATAGGCTTTTTAAAGGAAAATAGAAACCTCGGTTTGCGGGATATTCCGAAATAATGCATTATATAGACAAAAAAACACCGAAATTAAAACCTCCATTAGCTAGATGTTTCTTTATTATGAATTATATAGGCTTTTTTAAAGGAAAATAGAAACCTCGATTTGCTGGATATCACATATTATTATGCATTATATATATTTATAACAAATAAATCGATTTCAAGCCTTCGTTATGCGAGATGCTTCCTTATTATTTATTTTACCCATAAATTTCAACAAAATAATATCATAGTTTTGCGAGATGTTCCTTATCTATGCCTTAATAGGCTTTATACACAGAAACAAGACCCTCGTTTTGCGAGATGTTTCCTTTTTATTTGATATAAATCCCTTTTACAGAAAAATGAAACCCTCGGTGTACGGGAGGTTTCATAATAATGCAAATATATAGACTAAATACACCGAAACAAGCACTCAACACATTTTCAGTCCTATCAAAATTCTTTTAACAGTCTTTAAAAGATCACCTATTCGAAAGCTTAAGTTCGAGACGACAACAATGTAAACGTTGAATGTTTAGTCAACTGTCAATCATTTAGACTCATGAAAATTAATTTCTCGTTTCGCGGGATGTACTCGTTCTAAGAGCTACATTTTATCTTGTTATCTATACCTTCGCCTCCTCTGTAGAAGAGCAATTTTGGGGCGGAGCAACAAAGAGAGCGTGGTTATAAAACCTCGTTTTGCGAGCTATTCTCGTGTAGCGAGCTACGTTTTAGTCTCCTCCGCTGTTGCCACGGATCAAATAAAATCCCTAATTAATAATTCATTCATGAGTATGAAGCTTTGCTACCAAATATCCCATGGTGGATTGAGAAGCAAATTGTATTGAGCCAACATGGGTTTTCCAACAATGGCCATATTTATACTATAAATATCCAAATCATACTATAAATCCGTTTTCATTCTGGACAGGTTTTACAATGTTCTGTCACAATTTCTAGGGTACTGAGGGGTGATGGACTGTATACAACCTGATCGGTCTACAAATCACTTGCTGATAGTTTTTATACTGGCTGAGTTGGTCATTCCTTGATAGTTCTAGTGGTTAGGAGTTAATTTACTAACATCACGACAGCTATCATGTTTACTTAAGTACTGCACTTTATAATCTATTAATCATCATCATCATCATCATCATCATCATCATCATTTTGTTTCTAACTCCTCTCAGCTGGGCAACTACCAGAAAACTAATTCACAGTTTTTAAATCCAGATTAAAAAGCAGGAGGGTCAATATGGTCCTATATTGATCATGTGACAGTGAGTACCATTGTCTATATAGACAATCTAAGGCATTGTATCACATACATTAATTATGCTGTTGAAATACATCAGATACAGCAAATAATGTAAAAACACAGATACAGGCAAATATTTATGTTTCCTAAAGATAAGCTACTCTGTGTGTTGATCGCAAGGTTGATTTCAAGATTTATTCTGATCACAAAAAATTGTTGACCACATATAATGGACAAAAAGGTCAGTCACAGTAGCTCACTTTAAGCAACCAACAGATGAGTTTAAAAAAAACAACAAAAAAACAAACAAACTCTACTATAAAGTGCCAAGCCCCAAGCATTTTACCTTCCTCCATCTTCTTGAAGACTTCCATTCCCCTCTTCATTGTTTCCTGTGACCCCATTTTTTCCTCCTTTTTGACTTCCTTGTTGATCTTCACATAGACCTGCAATCAATAAGTGGGTGGAATATCCGCAGCTGTCACTACCATGACTTTTACACAGGGCGGATCCACAGCAACAGACTTAACCCTATATTTCATGAACATTCATGTACGAATATATGACGAATATTAATTAATTGAACTTATACTGGTATATGAAACAATGAATTTTTCTTAGCTCTGCAGACTGTGTAGAATCTGAGCTAAAACATTGTATAAGCAAACAGAGGAGACCCTGGGTCTCCTCTGTTTGCCAATGCATCCACATGAGTCTATATAAAGTAAAGAATAAATTTCAATTAATGGACATGCATATGCCACAAATACTGCAACAAAATTGAAAAATATATTTTGGAGGGATATTCTGATATCATACTCAAACCTAATATCTAAGGCCCCAAATAACAGGAAGTGTTTCTTTTAACTTTATTTCTATTTAATCAAAACATTCTACAAGGAAATCAACCAATAAGTAATAAAAATTGGTAAGACAAAAAGTTCAACTTGATTAATGACTTATTTGATGAAAATGGTAAGTACTTATCATTACACCAAATCATATCTAATTTTGACATTAAAATGAACTATATTGAATATTATGGTTTGATTATGTCTGTCAAAACATACTTTAAGAAAAGCAATTTTAATATAATAAGTAAGAAACCATCCCCAGTTTTAGTTTTTAATGTACGGCCTTTCCTAATGAGTGGAAAACAATAAAAAAATCTATATAAAATGTTCTCTCGTAACAGTGATAAAACTACTTCACAAATAAAATGGAATAACCATTATCAGAAGAAACCATGAAAAAGATATATTTCATTTAAACTACAATGCAATACATCCCTCCAACAGTTTCAATTCAGAATTAACCATAGGCTTACTGCTACAAGGGAATATCTATTTAAAATGAAACATGTAGAGAACACACTCTGTCTTTCCTGTAACCAACCTGAAACAATCATGCATCTGTTCTGGACATGCCCTCAAACAAAAGGAGTTTTATCAAAATTCAAAATATGGTTAAAAAAAATAATGTTGAAATAGGTTTCACAGACGAGCAATTTATTTTTAACATTGGAGATAAAATGACAAAAAGAAAGAAATTTATACTACTTCAAACTAAATATCATATATATACATCAAATGTCTTACAAACAAAATTATCTATTGATCACCGGAAAAGAAGATTTAAGACATTAATCAGTTCTTACCAAAACATTGAAAGAGACTGAAAAAACAGGAATTCTGAATGGAAATAACTTAATGTTCTTTCATGATATGCTCAATACATGTACTTGATACTTCTTGACAATACTTGATGTATATGATCTAAAACAAGAGGGCCAAGATGGCCCTGTGTCGCTCACCTGATTAAGATGGCTGTGTTAGGCAAAAGGATAAAAAATCTGGCATCTAAAGTGTTTTTCTAACATTTGACTAAGTGGCCTACATTTTGATCCTACCTGAATTTACCTGGTGACCTAGTTTTTGACCCAACATGACCAAATTTCGAACTCATCCGAGATATCATGTAGACAAACATCCTGACCAAGTTTCATGAAGATTGGGTTAAAACTGTGGCCTGTATTTTATACCCACATGACCATTTCAACCATCCGAGATATATGTAGACAAACATCCTGACCAAGTTTCATGAAGATTGGGTTAAAAACTGTGGCCTGTAGAGTGTTACAAAGTTTTTCTAAGATTTGACCTGGTGACCTAGTTTTACCCCACATGACCCATTTTCAAACCCATCCGAGATATATGTAGACAAACAACCTGACCAAGTTTCATGAAGATTGGTCCAAAACTGTGGCATCTAGAGTGTTCACAAGGTTTTTCTAAGATTTGACCTGGTGACCTAGATTTTGACCCCACATGACCCATTTTCAAACCCATCTGAGATATCATATAGACAAACATCCTGACCAAGTTTCATGAAGATTGGGCCAAAACTGTGGCCTTTAGAGTGTTCACAAGGTTTTTCTAAGATTTGACCTGGTGACCTAGAGAGCAAACAAAGTGAAATCTGACTTTTTTCAATTTTAAAAGGGGCGTAACTCCTGACCTAAGGGTCCAATATCAGCCATAATCGAACTTGGCCGAGATTTTATGGTTATAAACATTGATATAAAGTTTGAAGATAATTGCTCATGAAATGAAGATGCTAGAGTGCAAACAATGTGAAATCTGGCTTTTTTGAATTTTAAAAGGGGCATAACTCCTGACCTAATGTTCCGATATAAGCCATAATCGAACTTGGCCGAGATTTTATGGTTATAAACATTGTTTTAAAGTTTGAAGATAATTGCTCATAAAATGAAGATGCTAGAGTGCAAACGAACAAATTGTGGACGACGGACGACGGACGGACGGACGACGGACATTCATCGATCCTAAAAGCTCATCCTGAGCACACGTGCTCAGGTGAGCTAAAAAGCAAATATCCAAAAGAAATGTTAATATTTTTACAATGAAAAAGCACAATTTGAATATAAATAAAGAGTAAAGTAAATAGAAAATTAAGTCATAATCAGTGCATAACATCACTTTTATTACCCTCTTTTGTTTTTTGTCTTCACCATGTTGTTTATGCTGTTGTTTTTTTCTCTTGTATGCACATACTCTTATAAATGTCCTTATATGATACTAATTATAATTAGAGCCTCATTATTCCTTGTAATATCTCACACTGACTAATCAAATGTATGTAAACTTTTTAAGGTCAACTGGGGATGTATCCACAACCTCAACTGCACCTATTAATATGGGGACAGTAAATGGGGTATCCCATGTAGGAACCTCAAAAAAAAACAAGAGGGCCAAGATGGCCCTTGGTCGCTCACCTGAGAAAGATGATTGCTTAAGAAATAAAGATGCTTGAGTGTAAAAGTGAAATCTGTTTTTTTTTATGGTGAAATGGGCATAACTCCTAAATTTACAGTCAATATCTGTTATAATTGAACCCGATTGTGAGATTATGGGCATAAATATTGTCTTAAAGTTTAAAAATGATTGTTAAAAAAATGAAGTTGGTAGAGAATAAACAAAGTGAAATCTTGCATTTTTTGTATTAAAAGGGGCATAACTCCTGACCTAATTGACGGATCTCAGTCATAATCAAACTCAATCGAGACATTATGGTCATAAGCATTGCCATAAAGTTTGAAGATGATTGCTCAAAAATAAGATGCTAGAGTGTAAACAAAAAGTGAAATATGGCATTTTTTTAATATTAAATGGGGCATAACTCCTGACCTAATTAATGATCTCAGCATAATCAACTCAATCGAGACTTATGGTCATAACATTGCCATAAAGTTTGAAGAGATTGCTCAAAAGATGAAGATGCTAGAGTGTAAACAACTTGAAATATGGCATTTTTTGAATATTAAAAGGGGCATAACTCCTGATCTAATGGTATGATATCAGCCATAATCGAACTTGGCCGTGATTTTATGGTTATAAACATTGATATAAAGTTTGAATATAATTGCTCATGAAATGAAGGTGCTAGAGTAAACAATTGAAATCTGGCTTTTTTAATTTTAAAAGGGGCATAACTCCTGACCCAATGTTCCGATATCAGCCATAATCGAACTTGGCCGAGATTTTATGGATATAAACATTGTCTTAAAGTTTGAAGATAATTGCTCATAAAATGAAGATGCTAGAGTGCAAACGAACAAATTGTGGACGACGGACGGACGGACATTCATCGATCCTAAAAGCTCATCCTGAGCACACGTGCTCAGGTGAGCTAAAAAAATAAGTGCCAGGTGCAATATATGCAATACATAGCATTTGTAAATTGTAAGCTGTTTTTTAAATAATTTGCGATAAATTCCCAAATTTCAAATGTCTTTATTTTAATTTGCCCCATCACACTAGTTTCATATGAAGAGTGTCTACAGTACATATATCACAGGATCTGATGATGATAGAAGATTGGTCCCCTGTTTTTCTGCTTTAACCCCTCAAATCCACCCACAGTCTTGATATGAAGTGTCAGTCCATATCAGATTTTGTTAAGAAGAAAAGCTCAAATGTAGATCTATCGCAACTTTGGCTCTGACCATTCGTGGTGGGATACAAAACATCAATTACCCAATCTATAAATAGAGACTGTGATGTCACTAGCTTGCACTAGTCTCTATACTAGTCCGTAGGATTCACCCAAAAACTGCGAATTGTGCTTCTGCGTAAATAGACCCAAGTTCTATATAAATATGACCAAACATTAGTAACATGAACATGCTTAAACACTACTAAATGTGCCTTTATCATTGTCGACACATTATATTGTAATTTAAACACTTCTAGTTCAGACTCAGCAATACATATAATAAGAATTACGATCCTACTTTCACTTTCATATGAATTTTTGGAAAACGTCGTGTGAGTGTAATTTGCAGATAAGTATTTTTCTCTAAAAATGCCATATACAATGCAAAAAATACTGTACACTGGCATAATAAGTAGACAATAACTTAATACCATCTTAAAATATTGTATTTACTTGTCCATTTCAATGCTATCTCTCAACGCAGGAGATCTAGGTGTAACAGCCAAGATTTTCCCATGATTCTTTGAGCGCTTTAACACAAATCATTCAGACTGGTGTTGACACATTGTCAATTACCTGTATACATCTAAAATAAAATGTGGGAAAGAAGCTGACTGTTCTATTAGTTTATGTATTTAACACGTAGTTTGAGACCTGATATTATGTGTTAATACTTTGAAACAGCTACAGTTCCCTGTGGTTTGAAATACTATCTTTGGTTTGGTACATATTGATATGCAGTATAGCTTCTGCCACTAATTTGAAATTTTGCAAATGGTTTATGGTATAAATTTCTGACTGTGGTTTAAAATTATGCCCTTGGTTTGGGGTTTTGCTTGTGGTATGAAGTTCTGTTCCTGGTTTTAAAATTCTTACCTGAAAGAGATGTTGAAGAGGGTCTGATTGCAAATATTTTTTTGATCCAAACCTCTGGAAGCCTACGGCCAACAACCCTGCAAATATACAATGTCAGAATCACATGGGGCACATTACAGAACATATAAGAGTAACAGACCAAACGCTCGTGAGATGTGGGTGTCTGTATAGTTTAGTGCAACAGCTTGTGAGATGTGGGTGTTTGTATAGCTTAGTGAAACAGTTTGTGAGATGTGGGTGTCTGTATAGCTTAGTCCAACAGTTTGTGAGATGTGGGTGTCTGTATAGCTTAGTGAAACAGTTTGTGAGATGTGGGTGTCTGTATAGCTTAGTGAAACAGTTTGTGAGATGTGGGTGTCTGTATAGCTTAGTGAAACAGTTTGTGAGATGTGGGTGTCTGTATAGCTTAGTGAAACAGCTTGTGAGATGTGGGTGTCTGTATAGCTTAGTGAAACAGCTTGTGAGATGTGGGTGTCTGTATAGCTTAGTGAAAAAGCTTGTGAGATGTGGGTGTCTGTATAGCTTAGTCCAACAGTTTGTGAGATGTGGGTGTCTGTATAATTTAGTGAAACAGCTTGTGAGATATGGGTGTCTGTATAGCTCACAAGACTTCCCAATAAAAAAAAAATCCTTGGAAATCAGAACAATTTTAAACCTGTTCTTACTGGGGGACTGCTTTAGCCTGACCTTGTTCAATTTTGGCACATCACAGTGCTTAATCGTATTTAGGTAACTCTGGCTAACATAGTATTGGAGATATACGTGACACAAGATTTTGAAACATACAAAAGAACAGATGGACAGACAAGGGTAAATATGTATATCCCCTTCTCTTAACATGACTTACCAAACTGTGTTCCCCAGTCTCCAAGGTAATTCAATCTCACCACTCTGTAGCCTAAGTTTTCATATATGTTAGCAATGAAGTTCCCGATAACCGTTGATCGCAAATGGCCAGCATGGAAAGGCTTTGCTATGTTTGGTGAACTGAAATATCAAGTCAGAGTGAACAATATGCTACACAGGTTCAATTCACTGGATAGCAGTAATGTGCATGTATGTACATCAAAAGAAGCGCAATGTGATACCAATAAATAATACAGGACCATATCTTATGTATTCAGAGTTTTCCCGTGTTTGTTGTTGTTGTTTTTCTTTTCAAAGTGGGGTCAAGAGACCCCTTGATATACCCTAGAGATAAAGATAAAGCGATACATTTTGGAGTAATGGGAAACCCTGGAACCAAACAAAAACTATAAAGGAAATACAGCATACCCTGCTCATAATGACACTGACGGCTGTCAATAGGAAATGTTATACAAGGCAGTTGGACTGACTGGAAAGATTTTTATCTATGTTGAACTTCAGGTATAAGTTTGCAGACGATGTTGTTTGCCTAATATGGTCTGTATTCATAAAACTTGAGGCTAACCCTTTACCTCATGAATATTCATGAACATATTTATGACATGATGAATAGAAATGGGCTGAATAGGAGCTAGACATTTGTAAGAGCAAACAGACAAGACCCTGAACTGTTGTTTCTGGGTTTGCTGTTTGCAAATGCATCAAAATGCACTTAATAAATTAAAGTGTTAAGTGAAATTAAAATCAATGACTCCATCTTAATTTTTTTTATTTTTTTTTGGTTATTATTTGATCATTTACATTCAACAGGCAGTAAATACAATGAATGACCATGGAAATAATCATTTAACTATAAATTACACCCTGCCCAGGATGAGTTAGTTTCAACTAAGATAGGTGTGAAAGTTTTAACCTAACTTAACGTGAAAATGCGTAATTTAGGGAAGTTTTCTTTTCCACTTGAGAAAAAAAAGAAACATTTTTGGCAATTAGAATATACCCTTATATACTAGACCTCAATTATATATGAAGAAAAGAGACCAAGTCTTGCCTGAGTTACACAGTATAACAATGTTCCCTGATTGATTTAAACTTAATATATGTCCTGACTGAGTTGATCACTGAATACATACCCTGGTTGTTTGTTTGTTGGGTTTAACGTCCCACCGACAGTATTTCAGTCATTTGGAGATTATGTCTACTTGAGACAGATATAGTATTGCCACACTGCAGTATCATGCCGTGGGCATGTGGCATGATACCACACCCACTCACATTATCCTGACACCTGGCCAACCAGTCCTGGAACTATCCTTATATACTAAGTGTCAAGCAAGAGCTATACCAGTACCATTTTTTACGACTCTGATATGTGGTGGCCGGGGATCAAACCTACATCCTCCCATTCCTGAGGCGGATGCTCTAACCACTCAGCCATCTGGGACAGTGTACCCTGGCTGAGTTGCACTGAAATGTATATACTAACTGAGTTACACTGTATATGGACTTCAACCGAGTTACATTAAGAGGTACCTGACTGAGTTACACTGTATTCTATGTACCTGGGAAATATGTACCCTGGGTGAGATACTTTGTTTATATACACTAATTAGTGATGTTCCAATTGCCGCTATTCGCCGACAATCAGTTACTTTACTGAAAGGCAACAATAATCGATTTACATATATTCGTTCCGCGATGTCGTTGTAAAATTATATACCATACCATATCATGTATTGTGTGTCTAGTGTACACTGTGCATCAGTCTGGAATCTCTTGATTTTATCCAGGTTTCCATAGCAAAACCTTTAAATATCCCCTATTAAACAATAAGGCCCAAAACTAAGTATAACCTATTCAATGCTCCAGTATTATAACGCTAAAACTGTGCAAAATACTACTCCATGATGTTCATAAAAGCACCTTGCTTTAATTTTACTAAGTGACAAATAATCGAAAGTTATCGATTGTGCCCCGTCCAATTGAACTGATAATCAATTGAGAAAAATACCAACCAGTTTCTATCACTAACTCTGACCAAGCTTAGAAACACTAACATCAGTAGTTTGACCTAAGTTTTCAATGGTGTAGTTTAATGAATAAGAATTTTAAATGTTTCAAGAAATTTGATTAAGGATAAAGCTTAAATTAAGAATGCATAATTATATGAATGAGCAGAAAAATGTTTAAAAAAAATATGTAAATGAATAGTTCTTAATATTTTCTTAGAGTATTAATCATGCTTGTTAAAATAAATATAAATACAATTGATAATATATGTAAGAAAAATTTCAATCAGAGCCTCTTTCCTGCCAAAACTCCTCTGTATGAATGTCCCTAGTGCAAGCACATGACAGATATTTATAGGCTTACCTGTACTCTACAACAACTGTTTTGGCTGCATTTGCTAACCTCTCTTCAATGGCTCCATATCCAAAGTGCTGGCCTTGTGATTGTATATACTTAATGATATTCTGTTGGGGAAAACCAAAAACAAGAAAGTTAATTATGTCCATTCTGTCCTTAAGGTTCATGCCATGGCCGACTGGTCACTCCTATCCCCTAAAGGCAGGAGATTTGTATAAATGATCAGTCTGCTAGCTTGTAGCTCAATAAGTATGGCAGTCACTTAGTAAGCTATAGGTCTTCGGTTCAAGTCCTGGTCAGGCAACACATTCTTCACACTTGGATACATTTGGTGATCAACATGGGGCCATTACAGTATATGGTTCAGTGTTCTCCAGTACTGCCACCAACAGTGTTGAGAAAATTGCAGTTAACTGTATGTCAAGTAAATTTCTGGGACAAATTTTAATTTAGTAGAGAAGTACTGTCCCTGGATCTGAGTCCCTCTGTGACTGCACATTTTTTCCCACCAGGATACAATCGGATTTGATTCATCCTTATAAAAACCTTTCTTGACTTTGTGCAGCTGACATAAACAGACACTTATGGGCATTTTATAAAAGATATCAATTACTCCCAATTTAAAACATAAGTGTCATGAAATGCCTTATATCAGTAAAAAAGTGTTTACTGAAGTAATTCGAGCTTAATACCTGACCATTACTTGGGTTTGAACCCTAGACCCTTCAGCCAGTGGACTGACACTTTAACAACTATTCTAGAGTTAACCCAGTAGCCAGGCTGTTAGAAATACCTAAGTAGTCAATTCCTACACAACTTGACTAAGAATGTGTTGTTTGCTTTTATCTAGATCTAAAGATGGCAGGCAAAGTGTAAAAGGCATACGTTAGGAGCTTAGGAGCTGACTTACATATACCAGTTAACCCTTTCCCTCATATATACTTATTTTGACGCCCTCAATAGGTATCACATAAAGCCTGATCTGCAGAAAACCACAGTTAAACCTTACCAAATCTAATTACAAAATCCTCATTTCCAGACCACTGAGGAGCAGCAAACAGCATAAAACCTGATCAGCCTGCGAGTTACTCGCAGGCTGATCTGGTTTTATGCTGTTCGCATAGGTCTTTTCATGGTGTCCTCTATGAGGGAAAGGGTTAAGCAAGGGCCATGACTAATGACATGCAGATAAAGATGGTTACGTGGGAAATCAATGTGGGCCAAGTGCAGACTCTAATCAGAAATATCCTGAACATAAGCATGGTACTCTACTGACTGAGCTAAATGGGCAGTTAAGATATAGTCATTCCAGGGGTATTACTATGCTATCTAGATTTTTTTTTTTATATATATTGACGCAGACAGTAAGTTAAATCTAACTTCTCTTCAATTTAAACTTTAAAAAAAAAACATATCCTTAGACCTAATTTAATTACTCTGAGCTTATCTTATGTAGTTCTATTTTGCACCTTTGTTTGTCCACTGACATTGAATTATTGGGCTTTAAAGGTATATTGTCAATCAAAATACAGTTAGCAAAGATCATGATTTTATTATGAAAAATTGACAACAATTATTCATATTTAAGACTACAAAAGACGTGTGATGTCATCCTCGACAGTCTCTCAAAATACATTCAGCACGGATCCATCACCGTTTTCTCTTTAACCATTTGCAGCATACATATAGCACTATGATACCAATCAACTTCCATTATTATCATGACAGAAGGTCTGGGGTCAGAAGGTCTGGGGTCGGAAGGTCTGGGGTCGGAAGGTCTGGGGTCAGAAGGTCTGGGGTCAGAAGGTCTGGGGTCGGAAGGTCTGGGGTCAGAAGGTCTGGGGTCGGAAGGTCTGGGGTCAGAAGGTCTGGGGTCAGAAGGTCTGGGGTCGGAAGGTCTGGGGTCAGAAGGTCTGGGGTCAGAAGGTCTGGGGTCGGAAGGTCTGGGGTCTGGGCACTTCCTCCGGTGACTGCGTCAAACCAAAGATGTATAAAATTATTACCAAATGCACCCTTGCATTATCATGGTGCACCAGCTTAATTGGTGTTGAAATAATTGTTTATATTTTTCATATGATATCTGATTTAATTTTGTTATTTTAGTTTTATCTACAAGGAGGTTATTACTAAATATTTGTGATTTGTTGAAAATACCTACCTTTAATAATTTCTTTATCAAGTAAAAAGATATAAATCTTTCACATATATACTTATGTGAGTCTTAGGTTTAGTGGAAGGAGGAGGAGGGAAGTCAGTCAGTCTGTTACCTTTTGAATTCGTTAAGTGCCAAGGAATTAACTTAGTGAGCTTTCTCACTCTGCCAACAATGGATTAGGTTGGTATTTCTGCTGGTGCATGTTGCAAGTTGGTACATCCAAAATACTTCTTTCATTCTAATGCAGATTTCTTTGCGCTATCTGGTGAAATTAAGATTTGAGGTGGCAAACCTACAGATCTGGTAGTAGTGGGAGAAATATATTAAGTTGAAATTACTACTGTACACAAGTTTATAAGATACTTATATTTATTTTCATTTGAAGCTCAGATTTGGACATTTGATTAAGCTTTTTTTATTCTGATCATTTTAAACCATAAATGACTGATTTGGTACTCTCCGCTGGTACATGTTTCAAGTCCTGTACATTCAAAATACTTCTTTACAATCTTCTCAGATTTCATTGCGCTGTCTGGTGAGTTGTAAGATTTGAGGTGGTGAACCTGCTGGCCGGGTAAGTTGGAGAAATATGGTAAGTTGAATATTTTAGCTGGAGTTAATTCATTACTACTGCATGCAGAAAGAATTGAGCTATCTGGCATGGTGGACTTAGTAAGATTTAGGCTTAGTTTTATTTATTTCTATGTTAAAGCTCAGAGTTAGAAATATAGTAGAAGTTAAGGCTGAAGTGTCAAATTTCTGTTAGGGTATTTGGAATAATTTTGGATTTTAATATTAGTTAGGGATTTATATCTAGTTTGCTTCTAAAATTCTCTAATTTTTAAGTCAATTGAACGTTAATCATTTGAGACACTCTTTTCTTGTAACAATTATTTTTGAAGTTGGCACAAACTGTAGTCTATATATCAAAAGGGTTTGGCAAGAAAAGGGGAAGGGGATGTCATAAATCACTATAAATAATTTAGTATTATATTATAGTGATTAATGCCAACCAATTTTTTTAATTTATCTAATCATACAACTTAGAAAGTCATAAGGTAAATTAAGTTCATATAGATCTATAGTTATTCAGACTGCTAGGACATGTTGAGAAAACACCAACATTCACTATCTTTGGTCAACTGGATCAGAAATCACCTTTGTTAAAGGACCACCAATAATGTTTGTGCAACATTTATACCAGTGAGCATGACACACAGACAACTGTTTTATTGCTACCTATATCTCATCTTTATGGTGTCCTTACAGGTTTTAAATGTCCTGTGATGCACACAATATGATAATATTAAATAGTCAACAAACTTTTAGGACTTGCCTCGTAAATATTAAATATGGAATTCAATGTATAATAAATAAATTGTTTTAAATTAAACACATTCAAAATATTCCATGTGACTGTTGTCATATAGAACGATCTTAAAAGTTGCGAATACAGTCAAATATCCATAAAACACTTGTTGAAACACATAATGTGTAAAATAATTATGTAGTTTATCAATCAAAAGGGCAAAATGTTGCCTGCTCACCGATTTCGTCAGGTGTTGTCTGACTAAATTCGCCATTGAAACTTAGAAATGACAGAAACTATAAGTCCCCAGCAGCCGATGATTGGAGTAAGTTGAAGTAAGTACAATATTTTTTATACCGGAAAGGACTTAAATTACCGAAAACAACTGAAATTAATTTCATGTCTTTTGCTGCGATTTATTGTTTTGCAAAATCACTTATTAATGCTTCTGACAATAACCTTTTCTTTACTTAGGTAGATATGATTATAAGTAACATTATCAAAAAATACACTTGCTTCCAGGTAATTCATTTATTTAAAGTAGTATATTCCTATTTTTTTAATGTCTGTTTAGTCCTATATAATATGCCGTCGCTTTGTGTTAATTTTCTATCTGCGGCAAAGCCCCAACTAAAAGAATTCACAAAGCGACGGAATATTATATAGGACTAAGATCAGATGAGACAGATAAAATTAAAGATATAAATTTAGCATGTTTGTTATTTTGTGTATTGATTTAAAACTACCATGATTAGCATGCAGTTTAATATCACATGCTTTGAAATGTGCTGCATGTATATACCATGGACCGTATTCACAAAACAACTTAGATTATATATATCTAAATTTTGATAAAATATTTAACATGTAAGACATGTGTACCCTTACCTGCGTCTGTTGATCCTCTATAGAGACCCTGGTCAGTGAGAGTTATATAGGAATGGATAACCGATTTATAAAATTCACCAAAGCTAAGTTGAGAGTAAAAGTGTGTTTACGTGTGTGTTTTCTAATTATTTAAAGACCATCAACCACTAGGTCTATCAAATTTAGCACGATAGGCAAGGCATCTTGTGTGATCTTTTAATTTTGAATTCAAAATGAAAAAGTTTTAAATCTTATTAAAGATATTTTATTATAAGAAATATCCCTTGGTGCCAAAGTGAAAAGCTAAAAATATGTAGATATAGACGAAAGTGCCTTGGTAATATTTCAGTTTTGACTGTTGATAGATTTAATAGCTAGAAAGGTACTAATCTTTGTAAAGGAGAATTTAGATATCCGGGTGCACACATCGGTTTGTCCCCATCAAAAGAGGCTCATATGTAATGGGTGGGATCTTTGTTTTGTTTTATTTTTCATACCAGAGGTGTCCTCCAACAGAACGAGAGGTCTGTCATATTTTTGGGAGGCGTAGAATGCTGTAGAAAGAAGATGAGGAAAGAAAAAAAAGGAAAATTATGCAGGGTGATATATGTTCCCTTCTATCTGAACACCGACAAGCCGAAGAGAAAAAAAAAAGAGAAAATGTTTTGAATTTTAATAGCTTTAATGCGCTAGCAAGAACGTTAAAATCATGATTTCTAATTCATATATTCACTTTGTGATATTTAATTAAAAGTAATCTTATTAGGTATGTAAAATTTGGTTGATATGGTAATGTCGGTATCGGTGGTATTTATGTGGTATCTAATTTACTTTTTTTCCGATCTCCGGCCGCGACATATCAAAGACGTAAATAGCTCCCTTGCTTGGCGCTCAGCATATAAGAGTAGTTCCAGGATTTGTTGTCCCGGTGTCAGGATAATGTGACTGGGTGTGGTATCATGCCATACGTCTACGGCGTGATGTTGCAGTGTGGCAGCACTATATCTGTCTCAAGTAGACATCGTCTCCAAATGACTGAAATACTGTCGGTGGGACGTTAAACCCAACACACACACACACACACACACACACACACACTGTATCGCCCCAGTGTATCAAAATGCACATGTGCGATAAATTCCTTTATTACCTCAATAACCAGGTTCAATTCTTAAAACAAAAAAAAACAAACAAAAACAAACAAACAAACAAAAATGGAGTTCCCTAGATAATATCGTTTTAATGTTTTATCAACTCGTATGTTAAAAAGCTATACTCCTATAATCTAAACAAGAGGGCCATGATGGCCCTGGATCGCTCACCTGAGTACCATTGCTACAACTGATTACAAGGTTTTTAAACAGACAAGAATTCTGATATAACTCAATCTTAAACATTTTAGCCCTGACAATACTACACACCAAATATATAAGCACTGGGCCTTATGGTTTCAGAGGAGAAGACTTAGTGCGGGGTCATTTATCTCCAAAGGGCCACCATTTTGAAAATCTTGATAATGAACCATTAGATGATGCTACATACCAAATATCTAAGCTCTAGGCCTAATGGATTCATAGATGAAGATTTTTAAAGATTTTCCTATATAACTCTATGTTAAACAAGTGACCCCTGGTGCGGGGGCATTTATCACCATAGGGTCATGATTTGTACAATCTTGGTAATAAACCATAAGATGATGCTTCATACCAAATATCTAATCTCTAGGCCTTATGGATTCATAGAAGAAGATTTTTAAAGATTTTCCTATATAACTCTATGTAAAACAAGTGACCCCTGGTGCGGGGTCATTTATCACCATAGGGCTATGATTTGTAAATCTTGGTAATGGCCCATAAGATGATGCTTCATACCAAATATCTAATCTCTAGGCCTTATGGATTCATAGAAGAAGATTTTTAAAGCTTTTCCTATATAACTCTATAAAAAACAAGTGACCCCTATTGCGGGGGCATTTATCACCGTTTGGCTATGATTTGAACAATCTTGATAATGAACCATAAGATGATGCTACATACCAAATATCTAAGCTCTAGGCCTAATGGATTTATAGAAGAAGATTTTTAAAGTTTTTCCTATATAACTCTATGTAAAACAAGTGACCCATGGTGCGGGGGCATTTATCACCATAGGGTCATGATTTGTACAATCTTGGTAATGAACCATAAGATGATGCTTCATACCAAATATCTAATCTCTAGGCCTTATGGATTCATAGAAGAAGATTTTTAAAGATTTTCCTATATAACTCTATGTAAAACAAGTGACCCCTGGTGCGGGGGCATTTATCACCGTAGGGCTATGATTTGAACAATCTTGGTAATGAACCATTAGATGATGCTACATACCAAATATCTAAGCTCTAGGCCTAATGGATTCATAGAAGAAGATTTTTAAAGATTTTCCTATATAACTCTATGTAAAACAAGTGACCCCTGGTGCGGGCATTTATCACCGTAGGGCTATGATTTGACAATCTTGGTAATGGCCCATAAGATGATGCTACATACCAAATATCTAAGCTCTAGGCCTTGCAGTTTTGCAGAAGAAGATTTTCAAAGTTTGCATTTTTAAAATCTATTTTTAGCTCCTGTGACCTACTTTTTTAACCAATCTGAATAATTTGTACAACTTTGATAGAGGGCATCATAAGGATGATTCCTGAGAAGTTTGGTCAAAATCCCTTCAGCGGTTCATGAGGAGATGTTGTTTAAAGCAAATTGTTGACGACGGACGCACGCACGCACGCACGGACGACGGACGACGGACAAAAGGCGATCACAAAAGCTCACCATGAGCACGTTGTGCTCAGGTGAGCTAAAAATGTCACCAGGACTGATAAAATATAGTTATAATTGTCGAACTCAAGGTGACGTGTTTAAGTTTTATGGTCATTGGGAATATTCCAAACATTCAAACACATGTGTTAATTAAGAAGTGACTTACCGTTAAGTACTAGCTATTTCTTTTATTATCGATAAGTCACAAATACTAACACGTAATAATGTTCGACCAATATTTCCATATTTTGACTTGTCAGTTAGTAAATGCGGTAATTACCAATGAAACCGCAGACATCTCCAGTTAAGGATGTATACGTTTGAAAGTAAGTCTTGTACACTACAAGGATGGTGTAATAGAATCAAGCACTTGGCACATAGTATATTCGGTGTCAATGATATCCGCCAACCCGCGAAGTGATAAGCAAATATTGCAGTGGTTAAACTGTACGGTGGAAAATATATTTTGCAAATGAGTACACTTTAAAATGTGTAATACAGAAAAAACATTCGCATTTCAACAAAGCAAGACATAAGACCAAACGGAGAAATGCATTGTATTTATTATGCCCGGTATCAGGTGATGGATATTTAAAATTAGCAGGGAGTCAAAAACAACACAGTAGTAAATCAGACTTTTTAACATTGTAATTAAATAATAGCTGTATGGTGAACAATAGTAACCGTCAGATTTTGACTGAAACAGTTCTGAATACGAAACAATACAACCAAACAGTTCTCACAGTACAGGACCGCTGGTGACTGCACGTGCACTCCTCTCCCAGACGATCACATTCAACGCCTCCAGTCTTAGTTTACTAAGGCATCTTTTGCTTAATTTGTACATTCTACTAACACATTGTTTAAAGTTAAAATAAACAAATGCCATCTCACCTCCATCTTTTTCTTGATCTTTATTCAAGATCTCCTCATTTTGTCTGGCGATTTCGATTATTGATCTTTCAACTCAGACAATTTCGGAACTACTTTGAACTCATGGTGAAACAGAGATGAACATCGAGGATTGTCCATCTGTGTGCATACAAATCCAAAAAGCAAAAGACAAATTTAGCGTTTTGTTTGCCATCATTTTTTACAGTTAACTTTACTATCTGATGGTGTTGTGAAATCGAAAATAATAACTTCTTTTAAAGGAAGACCAACAATTTCGTAGTGATTATTTCCGCAACGTCTACAAGTCCTACCAAATAAATATTCCAAATAACCGATAATATAGCAATGAACAGTACTAAATGTGAACCGCAATGGTTTCCTGTCTTTTGTTCAAAGTTTTAAAATTTAAAAAAAGAATACAATCTTGGAATCAGAGACAATTTGCTGGGAAGTTAAAAAATCGTTCCATTCGCAATTCAAACCGTTGTCGAAAAATATGAAGTGTTTATTTCTTTTGTCTACATATTTGGATATGATACATGCTGTTTTCACACTGACATCAAGGAAGTTAAAAACAAAACAAAACAGTTCTATAGAAAAGTCTTTATGTGATCTATTATATTTTCATGTTAAAAAATCATTTGCATATTTTATGTTTAAGTGTTTGCACTGATCTTCATAGGGGAGCAAATTTGCTTATTCGTTAATAAATTAACTCACATACACAAACACGTATAAATCAATTTATGCATATACGAATAGATTTACTTTTTTTGTAAATTAATATTCACACATATTTAAATATTGGAAAGTGTCAAAACAAATAATTGTCACTTTACTATGAAATCCGTGAGATGATTTTAAAACCATGCTCATAAATAAAACTTCCTCCCATCAAAGATCGTCGCCTGGAATTGGTGCATAATCTATACCTGTATTCATGCAAATCTACTATATACTTTAGTTTCACATTATACATTTAATGTGGAAAAGAAATAAACCCAACGCAAGTTTCAATATCTGGAACAAATGACTTTTACTATTTTTTTTCAACCCGGGTACAGAGAATCCTGGTTCTAAACCGCTACATATTACACAGATATACAGATACACTCAAACCCAATGTTATCATTCAAACTCACTGTGACTGCATTTACACTGGATTAACCACACGTCTGAAGAAAATCGAATAATCTTAAAATATATTTCCATCAAGTGTCATTTTTTTTCTCACTTTCTCCGTTTCCTTTTCTTTTCTTTTTTTTTTTTTTTTTTTTTTTTATTTATTTATTCTCATCTGGCTGCTAGTGCGCGTACAAAAATGGGTGGAATCAGAAGAAGAATAAAAAAAAATCAACAGAACAAAAACAATAGGTTTTTGCTCTTAGAGCAGCAAAAACCTAAATATTGAACCCATTTTTTTCACATGCATAAGAGCATAGAACTTTATGTGACGCTGTTAAAGAAGCTCGTTCACAAATGTCATTGACTAAGAATTTTATTTTAAACTATTTGTGTGTATTATGTCTACCAATACCCGTCTACAGACGCATGGTCACCCAGTCCAACCTGTTAGAATTCCTATTTTCATTTTCCGTCACATGACTGATCACATTCACTATTCGCGCATGCGCTTACTTCACAGGTTTACTTCCCGGAATTGGTGAATACGTCATGTTGCGGAGCGTGTCACGTGATGCCGCAAGCAATACCATATTCTATAACCGATTTCCCCAAAGTGTTAATGAAAATAGCGTTTTTGTTTTTTTGTTGTTTTTTCAAGCAATGTGACCAATTTTTGCCGTTTATGTAACAAAGACTTCACTAACATTAACGTTACAGAATAAAAAAAATCTACCAATCATCTGTGAACTAGCTAATTTAATAAAAGAATTTCCCTAACATGAAAAGGTCAGCACTCATTGATGACTGCATGCATATGTATATGTATAGTTTTGGGCCAACATTTATTTATAGTTATCTGAGTAGTCTCAGTGCCCCACTGGCGAGTGATTCCCGAAATAATTAATTGTACCTCGTTAAGGTTAAATGCCATTTCCTTAGCGACCAAGACGCTTTTTTAGCATCTAGATGGAATTCATTTCTTCAGCTTTTGAATTAAGTCCTACAAAATGAAAAATAGGTGTTTGTTTTAATTTGATAATCATATTTTTTTTATTGAATTAGGAAGTAGTTTAGATAAATGAAGGTTTAAAACGATTTATTTTGGTGATTTATCCAACAGTAGGTATTTCCGTCACAACCATGAGTAATATAATATGGCACTTACAGAAGCATAAAAGCATAAAAACAACTGTCATATTTTTCGGTTTCATTGACAAATGCAAAAACGTCGAGGGAAAAAAAGACTATTTGTGAGTGATCTTGTATTATTTTGAACGTAAAATTAGGTGCGACTTGTATGCATTCCGTAATTACAATAATTATAATGTTAATAACTTTTCACTAGAGCACAAAAAAGGGGCGAATTTGTTTAATCTGAATTATTTTTTGTCTATAAACATGCATATTTCTGTATTTTTAGGTATACGTAGACAACATTAAGTGAATCATTGAAACATTTTAAATACAATTATGTTTATTTCGAGCAAACGACACACGTTAACTCGCGTCCATTTACATACGGTGGGCATTTCAGAGACCCACATCTAGATTCAACAAGATAAAACAACTTTCCATTTTCATCCGCATCACCACCCTCCACTTTCTCAGGTTTATCATCCAAGCAGACGAACTCCGAGGCGGCCGCATGGTTATAATACCCGGCCGTCAAGTAGCCCTTGTATTCCATCGTCCAGCCTCCGTAGCAAGCGTTTCGTGCAGGAATCATTACTGCGGATGTACGGCTTGTTTTGCAGACGGCACAGGGTGAGTCGTGTTCTTGCATTTCTTCGTTGAAAAATGGTTTTCCGCTTCTTCCGTTAAGTTGGTATTCCGCTCCGTACACCAACGCTGAATCACTTCGAAGCGTGTCATCATACACCCCCCATAGGGGTTCGTCTGGCAGACAAAGGTAATTCACGCTTCCTCCTGTATTAGAGAAATAGGAGCCTCCTGCGTACCCTTTATACACGAGCTCTGTACCATTTCCGGGACAGGTTGTCCGACCCCATCTGACGTACGTGTCACCGCCATAATGGTTGTTGTGAAGATGTTCAAAGTCATCCAATCTTTTGGCCAATTCTAAAATAATAAAAACAACAAGAAACAAACAAAAGCAACAACAACAACAACAAAACAAAAAACAAACAAACAGTAACAGCAACCAAAAAAACCCCAAAAAAACTCCAAAAATTCAACTGAACAAAATCACCACCACGGCCCCAAGTTAATATTATATCTTTCCATATATAGATGATATATTGCTTATTCGAAGAACCCAGTTTTCAATTAATATCCACTTCAAGTCCATTACAAATATTTACACGACAACCGAAACAATTCATCCTAAATGAAGTGGCACTAGCTAAAAACAAATGAAAATTGCCATCATAC
>CM037783.1:33380976-33430976 GCA_021229015.1 Solen grandis | reverse complement strand
AGAACTACTATTTCGCGTTATTATATCAACATAATTAAGATTGTTCTCTGAAAGTTACATCATTCGCTCTTTACCAGTTATTTAGATAGACTATGAATACCAAAGAGAATTTCTAACAGCTCCCGTTACTGGACCTTACACGCGTGCATACTTGTATTTCTGTAAAGACTTATGGTTGATTCGCGCGACACACCTTTGTATTATGACAAACACTTCTGTAAAGTGTTATTGAAATCCATCAAAAGATGTTAAAAGTTATGGAGCAGACACAAAGATGGGGCCTATGAACACCAAAGACAATTTCTTACAACTCATGTGACCTTAGCTTTTCAAGCACACATATGGTTGATGTGCTCCTTACACCTTTGCGTTAGAACCAACACCTTTGTAAAGTTTTATTGAATTCCATCCATAGATGTTAAGATTATGGAGCGGACACAAAGATGTGGTCTTTGAACACCTTAGACAATTTCTAACAACTCTTGTGGCCTTGACCTTTCAGGCATGCATTTGGTTAATGAGTGCAACAAAACTTTGCCTTATGGCCAACACTTCTAGAAAGTTTTATTAAAATCAATCCATATATTCAATGTTATGGAGTAGACACAAAAGCGGAGAGGACAAACGGAAGGACGCGCGCAAACCTATATTCTAATTTTGAACAATTTGTTTATAAATGTCGCTGTCGCTCCCGTCGAAGTTTACTATTTCTGTAAAACAACACGGTTGAACACTAAAATAAGTTGAATTGAAACTTTAGATATTATCCGACGTAATCATTTAATTCTCACTTACTTGATAGTTTTCCAACATTGTAAGACAAAATCGTCAACGTTCTGAACATGTCATTATCCAATTCATTTCTGACAACCAAATCCCCGAGTCCGGTGACCACTGGTATCCTAAGGTACTCCGCTAGTCGTCCAACAGCGATCAGAGACACAGAGCAGGCCGGGCCAATGTAAGCCTGAACATTTTGGTTATAATATAGCTCCGTGAAGTGTCCTATAGCTTTCTCACTCGGACAAGTCCCAGAATACGTATGATAAACTGGGTCAAAGATTATTCCAAATTCTGATCTTGCTTTTTCGAATGCAATTTCTAAAGCAGGTCCAACTCTTCGTACATCGAAAGGTATCGGCGCTTCCGTCATAAGTAACACCCCAATTTTCACATTTAGTTGAGAAGACTTTGAAACACACAACAAGATGAATAGCACACGGAGAGTTACCATGATGTGCATTCCGTGATATGCAGTCATTTGCAGATATCGAGAAAATTTACCGATAAGCACCCTTGTTTGATAATGTCTATACTAATATAAAGAGCTTGTGAAGGTAAGCTGAAATATGTAGTATTCATACACGCAGCATTCATGATCATCAATACAGATAGATGATA
This sequence comes from Solen grandis, assembly GCA_021229015.1. Lineage (NCBI taxonomy): Eukaryota > Metazoa > Mollusca > Bivalvia > Adapedonta > Solenidae > Solen > Solen grandis. Next base: position 33,429,575 of record CM037783.1, on the reverse strand, counting down.
CATGCGAGGATCCAAATGGTGACCGGATTCTGGACTTCAACCCCCCCACCCCCCGCTACGGAAAATAGAAAAAGAAGAAAAGCAAAGAAGAGAAGAGTCCCCAAATCTCAGAAAGAACTGGAAAAATCTCTAAAAAAAAAGAGAGAAAAAAACAACTCCGTAATATGCAACTTCACCAAGAAACACTTCTCTAGGCACATTTATTTTTTAGTTATGATTTTTTATTTAGGACTCGACTGCTTTCTTACCGATCAGATGTTTGTAATACCGGCCACACGTACATTATTCACCGGACAGTGATGAATTTCTAAAAGCAAGAGAAAAAAAATAAAGAAAAAAAATAAATAACATGAATATTTACTAAACATACCTTTATTATTTCATTGTTGGTTCTCGCAATATGCATTACTTTGTTCACAATTATTGGATTATTCAACTGTTATTCAACATAATATAAAACAATTTCCTACTTTGGTCTTATTTGAAACCTGACCTTTTTGTTTAAAGCACTTGTTGTGCAGGGGAGATATAAACCTAAAACACCAGTTTTCTCACCAGTAGGCATCTCGGACAGGTGTCATTAGTTAATGCATGTATTCTTTATTTTTGACATTTAATATTTCTCCTATTATAATTTTGAATAATAGACTACGTATTTACCGAGGTCAAAAGCACTATTCAATCTCTGACTTATTTATTCACTTTACTTTGTAACTCATAATGACAAGCAACGCAGCTGATAATTCGAACCCTGCAAAAAAAAAAAAAACATTTTATATATGTACATTAAAAATACCGTCTCCACACATACTTGTGTATTTTAGTCATGGAATGTTTTAATTAAAGAAACATTAGAAACAAGTTCATCAAGTTCTTCGGTTAGCATCTTAAATGTCAAACCAACCATAAATGAAATTGTTCAGGCAGGAGCAATACCAATCTTTCCGTAGCACGTGAATCAAATGGAAACGATAGGAAATCGTAATTAAAACATGTTTTGATTTCCTGGCATGACCAAAGGTGGATTCATGAGACTACCTTAGAAAGAGCATGATTGGGCAAAGTTTAAGTCGGTTAGAACACACATTAAAATCTATATTTTAATTTTCGCTGAAACATATCTAATTGTCTAATTATTTTCAAAATACACAAAATGATATTGAAATACTGTATATTAACAAATGAAATAACAGTTATAACAATTTTGATACGGGTCATTCCCAAACAATACATAGATTTATTTATGATTTAGGCTGTTTTATGATATTGACAAATTAATGTATTTGATGCATAAAAGAAAATGAAGTAAAGTTATAAATCTTGGACAATTTCTTCAGATTAACTCTTATTTATTACAATATGGTTAATGTGAATGTATTTCATATACACTTCTAGAGGGAGGCGTATTAATGTAAAGTAGGTAAATATAAATTGAAGAGAAGTGGCATATAATGAGGAACGTTTCATACAATGATGATCGTTTTGTGAATACAAAATGAAAACATATAACTAACAAGTTTCTTTCAAGTTGAAAAGCGTTTAGTTTCATCTATGATTGAATGTACGTCTAAGAGAAACAGATAAAGTATAGGTATCCTAAATCAGTTAAAACGCGTTTTTCGAAAGAGAGTCAGTCTACTGTTCATGAAATACTGGAAAGAAATTATGTCAATATTTTTCACATGAACACTTTACGTAATTTGTAATATGGTTAAGGAATAAATCTAAATAAATAAGAAGAAAGTTATCTCCTATCAGTAAAAAAAACCAGTAGTATAAGTAATATCATTATTACTTTCACCTTTAACACATTGTTTTACTTCTTTATACAAACACAACCTCGTAAGATAATGCAAAATATACATAAATTTTTCACAGATTTTGTATGGGCTGAGCGATTAAAAATCAAAAGTACTATAACATGTAAAGATTAGTGTTAGCGGGGATTAAAGATGACGAACATATTTTCCTATAACAACTCAATTTAACTTAGTTAAAAATACATATAAATACAGTTACAAGCCAGTGTTTCATATTTGTGAAATCAACATTCAATATAGATAAGCTGTTTTGTACTGGAAAATTGTATGCAGATAGAGTTATTAGTAAAAACACAACAATTTTTGGAAAGTTATACAGGATTTGTTAACAGTTTAGTGATCAATACAGAAACTTGTTTCTTAGATTTGCCATTGTCTTATAATCATAATTTTTTGTCTGGAGGTAATGGAATTTCTATAAAAGTTTTATATGACAAAGGATAACGTTCCGTTTAAGATATTGTGAACAATAACGGCGAACTTTAAATGCATAGTGAAGTGGTTAAAAAATAGGATGCAATATGAATTTATACATTGTATATGTATAACTCTGCCTGTAAAATTGAATTCAAGAGTAATATAGTGAACTTTCCATTAATAAGTTCTTACTTTAAACCAATTGTTGGTGCGAATACCAATAAACAAGTTTATAGAAACTTACAGCAAAAATGATATTCCAAGTAGTCAAGAAAAATGGAATGATCTTTACTTTGATTTGTCTTTATCATGGAATATTATTTACAGTATAATTTTATATATATATATATATATATATATATATATATATATATAATATATATATATTGTTGTACAAAATGAATATAACAGATAATAAGATGTGTACTTTTTGTAAAACAGACGAAGAAACAATATTACATTTATTCTGAAGTTGTCAAAAATTACAGGTTATCTTTCAATTCTTTAAGCCAAAAAAATACAATTAATACAAAAAAAATCAGGACTTCTCAACAGTAACTTTTTTATATTTTGAGTATATGAAAAATGTAAAAACAAAGATAGTTGTACAATATTATTTCAGAAGGTAAAAGATATATTTTTCTTTGTAAAACGAAACAAATTTTACCAAACTGTCAATCAATGATGAATAGCTTAAAAATCTGAGCATTCTGTGTTTAATGAATTTAAATGCATGTAGTTGAATCAAGAAAGGCGGACTCTCTGACACCACACGACGTAATGACTCTTTTGAATATAATAAACTGTAAGATTCAGACAACAGACAATAGGCTTGGGAAGCTAGTAACGACGAGGCCGAGTAACTGACATAAAGGCAAAATATAACAAATTTTGGAATCATGTTAACGATAATACAAAAAAGTTAGATGGGAGAGGCAGAAAGGTCGAGGACAGTGTAGAATCTGTAGAATTATTATTTTCAACTGTTGAGACTGAAGAAAAAGTGTCTTTGCGTGGAAATCAGTGTACGCGAACCAGAGAAGATATGATGTATACCCAAAATCAATCGACAAGGAACAACCTGGTGTTCTGTAATGTAACATAGAAGAAGAACGAGACCTCAGAAATAAGAGTAACGAGCTTCAAATCACAGAGTTGTATATTTATGAATAGTTCCCAAAGGAAGTTGCAGACAGGCAAAAGAGACTATATTTGATGCTGATGGCAGAGAAAAAAAGCTGGACGTGATGACGAGTTGTATGTAGGCGGCAGGTGAGTTGACGGTGGTAGTAACTTATGATGTATATTATGTAAGACAGAATGAACTTAATGCGTTGGGTGTTTTTGCAATGGGTTGAATTTTTATCGATTTTAAACGACAATGTTATTACATTTGAATCACGAACGGGCGAAAATACTAACTATGGGTTTATACAGGATGAATTTAACGCGTTTGTGTTAAACAGCCATAGTTTTTTTTTTCGATTTTTTATGACAATAATAGACGGTGATATTTTAAGTCCTTTAATTACTTTAGAAAGTTTCAAAAAAGAAGAGCCAAACATAAATTGGTAGCTTTGTTGCTTATAAAGAGAAATGTATTTTAAATAGGCGTATTTGTGGTTTAAAAAAAGCATGCCGACACAATCATTTGGTTAAAAATTCATTTTTTAATTTCCAGAAAGACACCTACTAATGTGGACCCTATGTGTAGAATTAAGATTCTATTATTCATGATATAGAAACCGTGACTTATTTCAGTTAAAGGAGGAAGATATATTTATGTTTGATCTTATTGGTAATAATTGATCTAAATGTTAGAGTTGAGGAGGGAACCGATTCCATTATACACGACCGATTCCATTATACACGACCAAATTGTAGATAAATTGACAGTGATTGTTATGTTATTGATATGCACCTTAACAGAGTCACCTTGGATAAACTGCATAATCGCCATGATCAAAGGTTACACGAACTATGTAAAGCATGTTCATGTAGCGTTTTGTGCTATGGGATAGTCAGGTATTTTATATAATCCCGCATGGATCTTCTGTGATTGTGATTGATTAATAAGAAATTAAAAAGAAAGTTTTTATTTATTTATTTTTTAATTCATTCTTTTTTTGCATTGAAATGGAAACTCGATGATCAGTTGCATTTATTTGTGACTGTAGTACTCATACTGATACAAGGTAAGAATATATAAGCAGTGATACTGTGTAAGGCAGAGCTTGGCAAAAATTTTTGAATTGATGAAATCTACTGAAAAGTAAGTTTCATTAATATAGCTTAATATATCAAGGATGCTGTACTTGTTATAAACGAACCAATTTGCTAGGTGCACATGTATAATATTAATTGATTCTTAACGAATTCTATCATTTATATTTTTAGAGGATTTACAAATGTGTTAATACATGTTTTTTTAGAATGTATATACAATGTATTCCCTAGAGAGGATTTCAATGCCTCTGCTTTGGAAAAAAAAAATGAAACTGTGTTATACGATATCTAATATTAAATACAATATACTAAGCTATAAATAAATAGTAAAAACAATTTGAAATATTAAAGACAATACTTTTTATTTATTGATACGATGTGAATTAAAGCAAGAACTACAATGTAATTTAATGTCTTCTCTTAGAAACATCTGTATAAACATATTTTTATTCACACAAAAAGAATAATTTTCATTTTTTTCCTTCAGTGGATTTGTTTGCTCAAATATACGAATGTATATAATGACACAAAGGAACAACAATTTCTAGAAAGGAAGGCGATATGTAAAATCCTTATACTTATCACCAACTAAATTTTGAATTGTGAATAATATACATTTTACTGGTATGGATCTATGTACATTTTCATAAATATTTGACAATACCCTACCTATCATTTGATAGCTTATATTCGTTTTAATTAGCTCTTGTTTATATTTAGATTTCAAATCACGATTTTTTCTGAGCGTGTGGTATTTTCCCGTTGATATTTCTTTCTTCCTAACCCGTTTCATTGCTATGAATTACTGAATATAAAGTCTATATTTGTTTATGTTGTTCTTAATGAATAATATCTTCATTCTACGAAAGCATTATCAGTAATTAAGTTAAACAGTACGCTTTATATCGTTCAGTGTCACAACAGAAACAAAATAAATTTATTCCTGTACACAATATGTAAAGAACAGACGGGAAGTTGTCTGAGGAAAAAAAAAACTGAACACAAGTCTGAGAAAACTACCTTCAGTTACTACACTGAATACATAATCAATGAGATCATTTTAATTCCAGAAACCAAACAGTACATGTGGTCAAAACTTAAAAGCAAATTTGACTGGGGGGTTATAGCTTTAAACATTGTCATGAAACGTCAAAATGAGAATGCGAGAGTGTAAATAGTGAAACTGGCATTTTCATTAATTAAAAGGCTATAAATTAATATCAGTTATAGTCAAACTTGGTCAAGAGATTATGGTTTTAAACACTATCATAACGGTTGGAAATGATTGCTTTAAAATGACAATGCTATAATGCAAGTAAAAATCTGGCTTTTTTAAACACCGAAAAGGCCATAACACCTGACCTTATTCGTCAATATTAGCCATAATCAAATTCGGCCAATATATAATGATTATAAACATTGTCATAAAGTTTGAAAATGATTGCTTCAGAAATGAAGATGCTAGAGTGCAAACAAAGTGAATTCTGGCATTTTTTTAATATTAAAAGGGGCATAATTGACCAATATCAGCCATAATCAAACTTGTCCTAGAAATTATGGTAAAAACATTTTCATAAAGTTTGAAGATGATTGCTTAATAAATAAATATGCTAGAATGAAAACAAAGTGAAACCTGGCATTTTAGCTCGCTCTATGACAATTGCTTTGCTTGGAAAGTCTAACAAGCTCATTAACATTACACGTTAAGAACTCCATAAGCCTTATCTTGGTCCGAAGTCTCAACCTTGCATCAGCTTCGCTTCCTTTCTCTGACACCGATGTGAATAAAAATGTGAAGGAGATTAATGACTTGAACAAGATTGGTGGCAAACTTTGCAGGGGTTATGCCCGTGTTGGAAATTACGGAACAAGACATACACATCCTTACAGACAGGAGAGTTCCTTGGCCGAGGATTTCGAGGTCGGTCTGAGAAGACTTCTGGTGTAGCCACATCATAAAAAAAACCCGCCAAGATGGCGCCGAACACGTAGAGCAGGTATGTAATTTTGAAGCTGGTAGATTGAGACATTTTATTAAAAAAAATATCACCAGTGATTAAATTGTTTTGGACATTATTCAGCACTGTCAAATAACATGTGTGGATGATGTAAATCCTGTGAAAAATTATTCTCATTCAAATATATTTGCTCCTAAAAATGTTATCATTAATAAGGAGATACAAAAATTGCTAATAATGAAAGTAATTAGTAATGTTGAACATCCTCCTGGGGAATTTTTATCTCTAATTTTCATTATTTCAAAACAGAATGGTGACTATAGAATGATTTTTAAATCTTAAAGAGCTAAATGAGTTTAAATATATCACCATTTCAAGAGGGACACTTTTGAGTCTGTTTTAAAATTAGTCAAACCTGGATTTTTCTTTGCATCAGTTTATTTGCATCATGCTGTTTTATTCTGTCTCAGTTGCACCTGAACACAGAATAAAGCTCAGATTTGAAAAGTCAGGCAAAATCTACAAGTATTAGGCTCTACTGAAAGGAATTTCTTGTGCGCCAAAACATTTCATACACCTTACTCTAGCATCTTCATTTTTTCAGCAATTATCTTCAAACTTTATGACAATGTATATAGCCATAATCTCTCAGTCAAGTTTGATTATGGTTGGTCAGGAGTTATGACCCTTTTAATATTAAAAATTGCCATAGAGTTTGAAGATAATTGCTTGGGAAAGATGCTTGAGTGCAAACAAATTGTGTACGGCGGACGGACGACGGACATTCATCGATTCTTATAGCACATTCTGAGCAAATGTGCCCAGGTGAGCTAAAAGAATAACAAACATAAAAAATAAGTTGTGGAGTGTAAAAAAGAACACAATGAAGATCACAACATGGAATTCACGTGTATCTGGGATTCAAGTAAATGGATAGATTCATACACTGTCGTGTACTTTTACAGAGGGTTTAAATATCCATCGCCTTTTCTCTATTGTCATCAACACCTAATAGCCAGTACGTTGTCATAGTGCCTTTGCCCTGAAATGGTCATTTAAATAACTGTATTTAATCAATTATAAATACATTCAATATGTTTTAGAAATATATAGAACTTCCAAATACAAATAATGCCTCCGTCACACTACCCATGCAATAGTCGTAAAATAATGATTTCGTACGATTATGAGAGTACATAGACAAATGTAAAATTTATACGAGATCTCAATTTATTTTGTGTGTGGTCACATTATATTATACATTACATTATACTTGACTCGCACAATTTCGTATATACGTCGAAAGAAAATCGTAAATACTCGAAGGGAGCTCATAAGATACCTGTAGGCAACTCTACTGTACGATTAAGATTACGATCTACTGTAAGTTCGTACGATTTTTGTACAAGACGCTGGTAACTACGTATATATCCACACCGTGCTCTTTCGGTTTGTATACGAGCTTCGTTCGACCTCAAAGAATTACAGAAAATCATACAAGGCGTCGGAAACTTTTATTTCAGAAGTCTCGCGCGAGTAACAAAACACCCAAGAATATCATATGAGTCGCCGAAACTCCTTCGGAACTCGTATAAAATAATTTGTTCAAATTACGGCTCGTAGGCTGATCGTACGAGTAATATGATGTGGGACGTTAAAGATTTGATAAGAATGTCACAAGTTCCATGACACTGGAGATTCATGCTTAGTGTATTGCTGGAATATTAATTAAATAATAAGAAAGACTTGTTAAATAATTAAACCATATTTTGAAATATAGAGAACTGACCGTAACAATGAATTGGACTGATGGACTGATTTTCAGCTTTGATAGGGAGGGCTTCTCGATAGTTATCGAGATTGCCTCTAAATTAGGTTTCGAATGAATGATTTTAAATATAATATATAAAGTTTTCTTTAATGTTTAATTATTTGATGTTTTTTATATCACTAACCCATACCATAATAGAAATAGCAATACAGTGAATATATGTCTTTATATGTTTTCATAAAGTTAGACACGACTGGGCCGTCTGATTATATGATTATAATATCTAGGGACAATATATCATTGTGTTAAAAGCTTTAATAAATATATCTGAAAGAATTTTGAACTCTACCTTAATCTCCAGTTCTCCTCGTCTGTTAACATTATATCTCGGAAATTTGTCCAACAATGATTTTGTCGTTGCAGAAAATTGAATTTTCATTGCTACAATAAACAAGAAAATAAAAAATAAAGATTTTTGTTGTTGTTGTTGTTTTTAATGTTTTCACTGGCACATACTATATTATAAATACATGAAAGGCCTGGTGCTCAGTATAATTATAAGGGTAGCTCCACGACTGGTTGGTCCGGTGTCAGGACACTGTGAGTGGGTGTGGTGTCATGTCACATGTATGGCTTGATACTGCAGCACTTTATCTGCCTCAAGTACACGTAACCGTCGATTGACAGAAATACTATCGGTGGGACTTTAAACCTAATAAAACAAAACATAGAGCATGTTCTCTCTTGTGTTTGGCGCTCCTCGGGACAGTTCCAGAACTGGATGTCCCAGTGTCAGGATAATGTGACTATCCAATACATATAGATAGAAAACATCGTACCGAGGCTTCTGTATATCTGTCTCATATAGAAAAGTGTCTTCATAAGACTGAAATACTGCTTGTGGGATGTTAAGTACATGTAGGCAATCAAAACCATTTCAAGAAAACATACGTTCAGAGTTGGACTCCATGTGGGAAGCGGTGTTGACGGTATCCCCAAAGAGGCAATATCTCGGCATTGTAAGACCAACAACTCCGGCAACCACTGGGCCTGGCAATACATACAATCATTAACTACATTTTATCTTTTTTAAGTAAACAAAACAACAACAACAACAAAAACAAGTGCAGTTCATTATTCAAAGAAGGGTGTATACTTCGAAGTACAGCTAAGTATAAAGATATGCTTGCAAATGCAGTACACATAAAACAGTTTAAAATTTTGATGATGAATTCGAGCGTCAAGTATTGGAAAAAAAAAACTGAGTGTTCTAATTGTGATACTTTAACTAAGAATATGACCATTAGCATCAACAGGGTTATGATACTATTCAATTTATCTAAAACTTATTTTGTTTCATCTTACCCCCTCTCGGTATTTCCAGATATGATATAGGAGTTACAGTATGAGATCGTATCTAAATTCGCCTGAAGTCGGTGTCAGTACATATATATTTAATGTTCCTAGACTTATTTAAATGATTAATCTATCATTAAATTGAAAAAGACTTCAGTGCAGAAAAAAGCATCCATTGATTTTTAATTTTATTTTTTTGCTCATATTTTTTAAAAGTATGCATAATTATAAAATGTCCATGATCACTTGATTGACAATGGTTACAATTAAATGATAGGTTGATAACCTGAGAACAGGTGCCACATACCCGAATGCAGTCCAATGCGAACCCTGAGGGGTTCCTCGGGCATGTGACGTATCTTAAATCCCCTGACGGTGTGGAGGATGACCAGGGACATGTTGCAGATCTCGGTCACGTGCAGGTCACCATTACGCTCCGGTAATCCGGAGACACACATGTATGCGTCACCAATCGCCTCGACCTGATTCATAAATTTGTCATAGTAAGGGCCTTACGAGCATTTTTTTATAGGTTTATGTTACTATATTATCTACATCTACGGGAAAATGAAAAAGAAAATGTTCTTACAACTTATTCTGTTCTTCACTAGTTCATCTGTGTCATTCCTGCATAAATTACGTTAAATAAATCCAAACTTTTGTAAACATATGTCGTCCCTGTGGACCTCGATGTGCTTCCTTATGTAAGGGAGAAAGGCTGAAAACTGTCCAAGACGCATTGAGTCTTGCAATGAAGTGTTGAATAGATTTAGGCGTTTCTCAGCATTACATTTTTATTCTCTTTCTAACAATAGTTGACATCACAAAATGAGCATGAGGAATTGAACCATTCTTGAATTTCCTTTGTTGAATAGATAATAACCGAGAAAATAACTCTACATAAGTCTTCTGTAAATACTGGCAGCTAAATATGATATGTGGACTGCAATAACTTATCAGAATGATAAAGTTCACAGTTCCATATAATGAACTGAAATAGCAAGGATTACGTCACAAAAATGTTTATTTTATCATGACATCCGTATGTCATGCCGTGGAAAAGGTCCTGCCTTGGGCTGTAATAAGGATTTTCGCCATTGGAGAAAATAAATAAATAAATAAATAAATAAATAAAAATGTCCTCAAACATTCAACGTGGCTCTAACCTATATTTTCAAAGTGCGTCGGTACATAGTTTTCACGTGTAGCGGTCCATACCGGTTTAGTAACGAATGAAATGATTGGATAAATAAAGCTGTTATGATATGATGGGTTAATATGTATATGAATGCCTACCAAAAATATAATTTCGAAACTAGGCAATTCCCTGGATAAAAGAACTACGAAAGGCAAATACGGACATAAACACAACGACACACACTTGCCTTAAGTAGGATAAAAAAAGAAAACCTCAAGGTTAAACAGTCCTTTGAATGAAAGTTCTTATATTAACACGTATTGATAACTTCTTATACTAATAGTATCCTTTAGAGCCAAAACCTTGCTACTTAGTAATATAATATCCTTAATACAAAAAAAAAAAAAAAAAAAAAAAAAAAAAAAAAAAAAAAAAACCAACATCTTTCCACTCATTATAGATTTCAAATAAACTGTGTCTGAAATGGAATGAATACAAAAAGAATCCTGCCACAGTTTCCTATAAATAACATGTCACAGTTTCCTGCAAGACAAAACAAAAATACGAACCTATATATTTGGTGACAAAGTCTTGCGAGTTCAACATGTTTTTTGTTTTTTTTTCTATTATTATTTTAAACATAATAACTACCTATTTTCCGAATGAAACACACGCACGCACACAGACACACACACAAAAACGTTTATTTCAAAAGATATAATTCATAGAATTTTTATGAAGTTTGAGTTTTTCTTATAATTCTGACATTGATTTTAAACTCTAAGACTTATACCACCTATCATAAGGTTTTTGTTTTGTTTAATTTAAAACATATTCATTTCCCTATGATTTCCAAATATTTTATTAATTAAGCTGATTTTCCCAATAAGAAAGCCATAGGTTTAAAAAAATCAAAACAAAACCATTGCAGCAGATTCAATCATCGCTGCGGAATCCTATACCTGGGTTCTGTTTCTATATCTGATTGGGACTCTGTTACTGGTTGATCAAAACAGTTCTAATCGCCTCTACTGACGCTCTTTGAATTGGTAAAGCAAAGCAGGGTAACATTAGATTTATTTGCACTGTACGCAGAGAAGCCCTAGAAAGGGACCCTGAAAATGGGAATGTCTGGAGTTGTTCTGCAACAATATAAATCACATCACCCCATCTGTGAGCCAGTCTATCCCGACCTTTCAACCCAACTTTGTGCAGCAGTACACGGTCTCCAGGCTCCAAATTGATCTCTCTAGCTCGGAGATCATAACGCCTTTTGTTACGTCGAGTTTGGTGACGTGACTCTCGGGCAGCAACCTTGCTTGTTGGCAACTCCAAGATGATCTCTGTGATCGTACCACCAAAAGACATACAAAGGGTTAAATAAACTATGCAGACAAACTGCAGAGGGTAAGTCGACTGGACAGCCACTAGCCCAGTGACTTTCATTTCTTAAATTATCCTGCATATTTATCAAGAGCAGTTTCGAACACGATGTTCCATGAAAATGTCTATGTCTGGCCAAAATGTCAAGATCGCACTTAAGAACAAACACGGCCCCTATCCTGATGTCATGTTTCTTTATGTAAACCAGAAAAGATGACACCTTTGATAAACCGCATAGCCAAAAATCTTCCATAAAAGTAAATGTTCCCATTCAGAAAGAAAGGGCTTGTTTCTCTCTGAGAATTTGGCGAACCGGTTCAGGTTCTAAAGCAAGTTGACGAGTGTCAACTTAGGAATTAGTTACATACGGAAGTTAACTCCAAACTTTTACAAAATGTGGCTAGCTTGAAGTACTAATTATTATGGTGTGGTATGGAAATTATTAATCTGATATAGGCATTCATCCTAGTTTTCCTGTCAATGTTAATTATTCCACACAATACTCCTAAATCCTATGGAAGAGCAACCAGGTCAAAATTCTATTCCGCTTGTTACCTATTTTGTTTTTATTAATTCTGTTGTTATCAAATGTCTAATTTAAAATGTTATCATATTCCAGCTGTTGTTTCTGTTATTCTGTTTCTAAATATCTTTTTATATCCAGAACTTTACAAATATCTTCTTGATTATTGACATTTTATACAATCAATTATTTTGATGTATTTTCTTGATTCGTATTCAGTTACATCTGCAATATATTCCGGTGATTGCATTCCGCCTACAGCAATCCGCTTTTAGCAATTTAATTGCGAAACTAAGAACCTAGAACCTGTTTGTAGACGGAGAGACTTTATTTTCCCGTTGTCTCACATTCCGATAGATATACAATGCAATACGTTAACTACATTCCGCTTGATGCAATCTGCTTGTTGCAATTCGATTGAGAATCGAAAACCCTAGCTCTGTCTGAAAACGTTTCCTTTTTCTGCTATAACTTTATAGCATTAGATACCATAGTCTTTTTGCGTATTGATATACCAATTGGATTTTATACGAGTCCATCAAATTGTGTAAAAAAAAGAAAGAAAAAAAAAGAAAAGACGTAAACAACTCTCTACCACGATTTTTCTTTCTCTCTCTCTCTGTGATTGTGTGTGTGTGTAAAGAAAAGGGAGACAAGTATAAATCTATGTAGATTTAAATACAGAATCTTTTAACTTCTTCTCTTTCATCCCCCCCCCTCTCTCTCTCTCTCTCTCTCTTTCTAAATTTCTAAATATGGAGTGTGCGAATAACACACGGGTCTTTGTTAAGACATTTAAAACACTTACTTCTCTCTAAATATTAATAAAAAATGATGTTTTTTTATTATTTTGGAAAATAAATGAGTATATATGGAAACATCCTAGTATAACAAGCTTTTTTTTAAATCTTCTACCAAAAAGAGCCCTTATCAGAAAATCCAGATGAACATGCAAGTAAACTGGCACATATACAACCAGTCTAAACCTGCAAGTAAATAAAAGTCTATGCCATCAATATTAACTTAGACCAACCTGCATGTTAATGAATGTCTATGGAACCAGTATCAACCAAGATCAATCTGCAAGTGAACTAACGTTTCTGCAACCAGTTTAAGCTTAGATTAACCTGCATGTTAACTAACAGCATGCAGTATAAATCCTGTCCAGTCTGTAAGGGAAATTAGTTATACACTTGAATTATGAGATGTATCTAAACTCTTTAATGTTGAGTATATTTATGTATTTTACACTTTTTGAAATACAGTAAGTATTAAAATAGAAAGACACAAGTAGTTAATAAGTGCATTAACATCATGATTGTGTTTATTTAAATCATTTTTTGCTTGCAAAAGTCTACATTTATCATACAAGAAGTAAACTACGAGCTTCTTTTAGCGCGACACCTTATAAAAACAGAGCTAGAAGATTTAGAAGAGCAGGTAGTAGTAGTTTCGCATTCGCATTACGTTTGTCGGAATACGGTTTAGAATTAAGCAAAACAGAAAACGCACATTTCACATATAATAGCACTTCGAAACAGCTTTATCGAGTCCTGCGTACACAGTTATGGTGGACTGCAAATGAAAATTCTTAAATAAAACAAAGGTCTTACAATATTGTATAGTTTGATAAAAAAACAATGGAATGTAGTTATATTTAACAAAGGCAGAATAAGAAACAAACGAAAAAGAATTTTGACCTCATTGAACTTCCATGAAATCCTTTCCATTGTTTTATGAATTTTGATACAAATCTTCTGCTGAAAAAGAAATTGGCAGCCATCTTGACTGCAAGTGTGGGTGGCTATTTTATTCTTCAAAGCCCATTATGCTTCCCAAAGCAGTGTATATTTTTCGGTCAGAAAAGCAAAATGTGTGGTAAAGATTTGTTACGGAATGCAACTAGAACATATTCTTCACGACAATGTTATAACAATACATATATAAGAAAGAATCTTTTACTAAAGATCCTTCAATTATTTACAAAAATAACTAAATCGCATATTCCGGATATATTCGTAAATTCTCCATAGACATTTCCTATGCCTCCGTTAAAAAATAACCCTAGCACAAATTGATGTCGTAGCGGATAAACAAAGTAATTCGGCGACGGTTGTTCAAACTCTAATCCTTCCGATTATAGACTGACTTCGAGAATACTCGACAAAGCAAAATGTAAACAATGAGAGTATTATGACATCCACTCAATGTACTAATAGCGTAATTTGATCAACATTTTCAGTGAGTTTTTCTGTTATTTTACAGCAAATATATATTTGCACACATTATATACTATTTGTATTAGTCTACAATATACCAAATATGTTATTTTTCAATTTCCTATTCATGAAAATTTAATCATTATGAAATATAATTGGCTTTTAAACTATCCGCATATTAATCAACTTTTGGTTCAGTATGGTTCTATTCAGCAGACTCGTTCAATTCTGTGTCTGTGTCTACTTTGCACAGAAAACAGAAATCCTATCTTAATCAATATGCCCAGATTTGGCGCAGAATTTCCATACATGAATTGGCACAATATTGTTGTCATTCACCACACGAAACATATATACCCACCATCAACATAATCAATATAATGTCAGCTTTATCAAAACCTCGGTTTATCCTCTCCCTCATAGAGGAAACCATGAAAAGACCTATGCGAACAACATAAAACCAGATCAGCCTGCGAGTAACTCGCAGGCTGATCAGGTTTTATGCTGTTCGTTGCTCCTCAGTGGTCTGGAAATGAGGATTTTGTAATTAAATTTGGTAAGGTTTAACTGTGGCTTTCTGCAGATCAGGCTTTATGTGATACATGTACCTATTGAGTGCGTCAAAATGAGTCTATATGAGGGAAAGGGTTAAGGTATATCACATGTATAGGGTAAATTTGAAACAAGTCTGTACAGTAAAAGGAACGATGGATTGCGTTCAGATGAAGG
Source organism: Solen grandis (assembly GCA_021229015.1). Classification (NCBI taxonomy): domain Eukaryota; kingdom Metazoa; phylum Mollusca; class Bivalvia; order Adapedonta; family Solenidae; genus Solen; species Solen grandis. The sequence continues at coordinate 33,414,035 of CM037783.1, read as the reverse complement.
TAGATAACTCCAGAGATAATTGTGTGAGCATAAGATGCTGACATAATGCAAAGTGAAATATCAAATCCTCCTAGTAGTGTAAAAAGTGTTCACAGATATCACAAGGTTCTGCTTACAAACAGACAGACAGACGGACGGACAGACAATTTAGCTTATAACAAAACAAAACCCCTCACACGCACTCACAAAATGTTGTATTGTTTGATGTTTTGGCGATCATTTTGTATTTTTCGCAACATAATACATACGAACAGTCGAAATTTAATGATCTTTCTTACCTTGTATACGTTAAATTGGTCTATAGCGCTATCGAACGCTGTGTAGAGGTCATTCAGGATGTTCACAACCTGCGGTTAAAAGACAGATACGAGATACAAATCAACACGAATGGAAATATTAATCGCGTTACTTTTTCGTTGCATGGGGGAATATTGATAAAAAGGGTCGGTTGGTAATATACATTTAGAATATATGTATACATGCATTATAATATTTAGGGTATATTTGCTGTTTTTAAAAACATAATTCTCAATTTTATAAAATTCATTTGTTTTAATCTTATATAAATCTTGAGTAGCACATTATTAGAGCCTAAAAAGAAACTACAGTCTTCGGTAAAACTACCAAAAATAACCATTTTGTTGTTGTTGTTATTGTTTTTATGGGGGTGGGGCTCGTTCTGAAAAAAAAAACTAAAGAAAGAAACTCTCTCTCTCTCACGTAAGACTGGAAATTAGAGGTTTCTTGTCTGGCGGCTTTAAAAACGATAAACTTCTGAAATGTAGACTGCTTTGCAGATGTACTGAATATAAGGACTGACGCCATTTTCTTCAATGTCGCAAGCTTATGATAGACTCAAGCAATGTTTCCCTCCATCTGACGTCATTCTTACTTTTGTAATCTACTGTTGTGTGTATATTGTGATGATTTTTCCGTTTCGTTATTTTTCCTCGTGATAAATTTCGGTACTTTCATGTAGGCTTATTTAAACTTCAATTTCAAACATTTTAAAGCTATTATTAATAGAGAAAAGTTTCTAATATGTTTTTAATACGTGTAGGTTAACTATGAACTACATTTTGGCAGAGAAACTTTAATTTATCATAGTAAATGCATTTTTCATGTTTTTAACACGGTAAAAACAAAGGGTTCCTATTCTATATGTATAGAACGGCCAGTACCGAGTCATCCGTGTGGCAGAAAAGTATAAAAGGCAGCGAAAATTTTGTTACGAATTAGTTGGCTGTTGGTCACTGAAGAGAACGGTAATCTGGTATAGAAGAGATACTCTCAGAGTTGATGCTTTTGCACAGAGTTGCATGGAGATTTTTATGTAATCGTCATAAAAAAAAACAAAAAACAAAAACAAAACAAAAAAACCTAAACACAAATGTAAATCTAAATCAGAAAAACCAATTTCAATATGTCATTAGACCGTGATACATTGGTTACTATCATAAGAATGCATACATGAATAATAATTTTAAATGATGTAATAGGTGTACCAAGTTTCATGAAAATATGAAGTTACCTTTACAGGAAATAGCTTAACCAAAAAGGTAAACGTAAGGCAGATCATTCTGTTCCATTATATTTATCCAACCGTTAAATATAGGTCACTAATATAGCAAAAATATTAAAGAGTTCATATCACAATGTAAATGTGTGCAAGGTTTTATAAAGATGTGAAGTCATCTTCGTGAAAAAAAGATTAATCACTATGTTCATTCAATCATAAAAATTTAGATAAGAACCATACAATTGCATACATATAAAATAGTTTATATCACAATGTACATGTATACAATATTTCATAAAGATGTGAAATCGTAGTCATAGAAACTTAAAGTTGAAACACAAAGATAAAGCCGAGTCAGAACAACCTGTGTGGTTCAACCCTGAAATGTTGGTCATAGCCATTGAATTGCATTAATTTTAAATACATGTAGTTTCATATCAGGAGGTACATTTGTACCAAACTTTATGAAGAAGTAAAGAAATCTTCATAGAAAATCTCCATGATTATAATATTTATAGTTTTACATAAAAAAAACCCATCTCAAACGGAAATGCAAACCTAAGGAATTACAATCAATATTATCATGTTCATTCGACCCTGAAATATAAATCACAGTCAAAAAGTTTTATTAAAATTAAATAGATAATATCAAAAACCTAGGCAGAACACAATTCATAAAATCATATTTATCCAATTGTGAAATATATGTCAGTGCCAAATTGTTGTATAAGAATGATCTAGTTCATATTATAATGTACAGGTATGACAGACAGCCGGATGGGCGAACGAACGTACAAACGCACGGGCTAAAGAACGGACGGATGAGCAGTCGGAAATTATATGTGCGCCCAAAGGAGTTGGAAGAGCATAACATTACGTTTAAGCAATATTTTTACCATCCGTGCAGATGCCATTGCCTTCATACGGCCTGGCCCTCAGTGTTATTTCCTTGAGGATGATGGCAAATGACCAGACGTCTCCCTTCTGGGTGTAGCAAGAGTTCTGTGCCGTTTTTCTTAAGTGTTCGAGAGCCATCATCCACAGAAGCTCTGCCCAGGCAAGAGAAAGAAAAAATAACAACACCTTTGTGGTTTTGGTAATAAATTTATTTCCATCAAGTTATGTAGAGGATAATTCTTGGATTCAGTCAAATATCATTTAAACTCAAAGGTCTTGAGGCTTAGATAATTTGTAACTTCTATAAATTAAGGAATTTATATCTATAAAAAATAAATTTTATTCCTCCATCAATCGGTTATCGAATAGTAAATGCATCACTGTAATACAGAAGTCATTGCTCTACAATATTATAGTAAGTAGTAATTACATATTCGTACTTGTAGGTGAGTGAAATAATAAGGAAGCAATTTAAAAAAAAAAAATGTTTAGTAGAAAGTCAGTCTGATAAGAGTTTGATATAACAGTAACTACTCCTTTTATTAAAAGTCTGATCGGTCATAGATATTTCCTTTTCTTTCTCTCTGTCCTTGCTAAGCAGTGACCTTGGCCCATAGTCCGTAAGCTTCAGGGCAAATCGACTGTCTATGACACCGTTAGTGCTGGACAGTCGACCGTGGGAATGCAGAGGACATTGGTGCAGATAGGTCATTCCCTAGGAAAGAAAGATCATATATTGGGTCACGTGTACAAAAATAGGTAATTTGTCTAAGAATATGCATATCCGATACTTACAAAATGTTTATATCAAATTTGTTAAAAATATCTTACTTTTAGCAAACTATATGTTCATCATAGCACACTATTACACTTTCTTTATTTGGTTCATACTAATTATCATGGCGAGTGTGTATGTGTTGGGGGAGTGTGTTTCAACCGATGATAATTGCTAGTGCGACACGTGACGGCAGGACTTTAAACCCACTAAACAAATGTATACGAGTACAAATGAATTAGTAGCTTTCACTATTCGTTACAAAATTTAAAAAAATCGTTATTTTCAATAGAGAAGCATATATAATGAAATTATCTAAGAATGTAGAATTTAGTTAGCGGTAAGTGTGTCTTATGACGTAATCATACTGATTTGACGTAGTGAATTCAGTATGTCGTAACTGACGTGACAGTAAATACACTACATGACGTTATACCTTAATGATGTCGTTTATGAGGGAATACCGGAAGGCCCAGTCCAGCTCGATAATTTTGTTCTGTAGTATGTCCTGTTGAGATATATAATGAAATGATGATGGTTAGTTACAGTCAGTAGTACAACTAGTAGTCGTTATTGTAGTAAATGTACAAGAAAACGTCCGGACTTTTCGGCGTGATATAATCCATGCTTCTATCGAGTTCAACACTGCTTAAATGCTGGAATTATAATTACATAAATATCTGAATTATGTAAATATCCTTCCGCTGACAATTTCTTAAAGTATTTAGGGCTTGGTTGTTTATATAACAAAGGAAGAAATAAAGTCTTAATTATTCTTATACAATGATTTTCTTTACACAGCCCTTTACCAACCCTGAGTAGATTCATTAACTGTGTTATTCTAGAAAAATGTTTCGTTCATATAAAATAAAATAAATTTGTTCATATATATGTACCACTTATTCCAGTAGTATTTTAACTCTTACTATTTTTAATTACCGTTTGAAATATATAAAACCACACGAAGCATAATTAAAAGTATCATGTTCTCATATGTCCGATTTAGGATGACATTTTGTCTGCTTTTGTTAATAAAAATAATACAGGATGTGAAACATTTTGAATAATTCTTTTAAAATTAGATTATATGAAAACGAAGTTCATTTGCATTGTAATTAAATACAGGTGTGACGTGATAACTATTTTTGCATATACTTCATATATATTCCCTTACATATTTAAATCTATATTGAACAAAAAATCAATGCAAGGAATGCGAAAGTAAAACTGTGATTCATGATTACTTTTATTCCGTTTTTTTTTTTTAATTTACTGCTATAAGATGTAATAAAATACTTAATTATTGGGAATGTGTTTTATCATTCTCCCTCTGACGACGATAATATGATACCTTTCTTACATTTTGCATTCAATTTGACAGTTTGTCTTGAAATATATTTAAATATCTTAATTGTCAAGAAAAAGGAATTGTCGAGCATGCGGCACTTTGCGATACATTTTTACGTTGAAAGTCTCCAGTAGGTAAATATTACTTACATATTAATCGAAACATTTGGTAGGAAAACTCAATAACAATTTTAAATTTGATAGTCAAAAAAGGGTGATTATTTAGCAATTCTACCACATAAGGGAGACATAAGTCCGTATCATCTATATATTAATCGTAGAATTGAAAAGGTTTTATTGAAATATTCGAATTGCACAAAATGAGATATCCATATCCGGTGTTAACAATTATCAACCATGGACCCAACATATAACTTTATCCCATAATACTTAAAGACTAACTCGCAACTTTCGGATTCCGTGTCAGTTATACGGTAACTGACACATAGTCTTGACCACAGCGCCATTATTCAAATCACTTTACCTGTGGACTTCCACGTGGACAGTACTCCATCAAGATGTAGATATGATCCGGTTCCAAGCAAGCGCCAACAAATTTCGCCAGGTTTAAATGGGATATCGTCTGCATCTGAACCAAAAGCAAACAACACCTCTCTATTAACACTAATTTATAAGCATTTTCTATGTATAAATATACTCTCTTCGCCTCATTGAAGACGATTGCAAAACTACAATAGCAAAAAACATATACAAAAGCAATAAAATTTAGAAGCAGAATAAAAAAAAATCAATGTACAAATGACAAAGAACAATGTAATAAAATACATATGCACACATTAGTAAAATCAAACACATATAACAGCATGTGTTCATCTTACCGAAACGAAATGAAAGTTTCAGTTGCATCTTTAAACAAAGAGGCAGAAGAACTCTACTGGGCAAAGCAAATTACGGCAAATGTCGTCAAAGATCGCCGAAAGTTCAATTTTCTTCATTCGTTATGATTCAGAATTTCCTTTAAACATTGTTCCTGGTATCTTTTATTATAGTTAATTGTTAAGGTAACAATTTTGATTGGTATTAGACTATTTAAATGCAAAAATATATACAGTTTTCTAAAAAAAAAACGAGAAGAAAACACCTCCCAAGTTACTTCCTTTAACGTCATTTTAGGACTCCCCTAGATCTGTCAAAATGCTTTGATCATCGCGATATGGAATAGTTTTACTATTCCCTCACATAAAAGCACTAATAAAAAGAAAAATATGGTAAATCGACCATAACTACAGTAACGTAAGTGTATGTAAAAAAGTATATTTGTAACATTGATTCTATAGTAATAAGATTTTATGTACTCGGTGAAAATAAGTGTTTGCTTTAATCTCTTCGTTCAGATGACTTATATTGGATGTTAAGATTTTTCATTCTTAAAACTAGGTAACAAGTTATAGTAACAAATAATTTTGTACTTGCACATAAGTTTATGTACAATACAAAATGATGATTGCATACTATGTAAAAAAATCATATAAGAACTTATCCGTTCGTTTATTAGATCTAAGCTGAATGTATTGATAATGCGTATTCTCTGTAAGCAAAACGGTTTTCTCTATATTAACACCAAGGTTTGACTAATTTTACATTATATATTAACGCATACATATTTGCATGTTTTAAAAGATGAATTTGATATCTTTTCAATCATATATAAATCTTTAGATCAATGGAGAAATAAAATATTAAAATGGTAGCAAAACGAATCATATGCGGTTTCTCACATCGTTTTTCGTTGATCATCTATGTTTAAATTGACTTCTTAAAACTGAATCTTAACTAAGCGAAATTTCAGATTTGAACTGAGAAAAAGCAATGTATCAGTTTATCAACTGGTAATGAAACGAGAAAAAAGTTTTACATCCTGTGAACTATTTCACACAGTACCAATACATGCATATATGCATATACTGTTAGAGTACATAATTTACAATTATATACACAATTGCACTACAAAATCATTATGATATCAGACTTCCAAATCAAAAAGTGAAGATATTATAAACATAACTTCTTAACGTTAAATTTTATCACGTCCTTTATAAAATTAGAAAGCATTTCTTGTGACAGTTTGTCAACAAAAACGTGTACGCAAATAAGCATACAATTTCAATAATCAATTATATGCAGAATATTGAGTTGAAGTATAGCTCAAGTTTATATGTTTTGTGAAGATCTAGATACAGAACCTGACGAAACTCTACGGCCATTTCACGTGTCAGATCGACAGTGTGTAGATGTAACTTCCGGATTGCCACGGTCTGAGTCCGGCAGTACCCTGTTGACGTGAACACGTGATTGGAGGATTCGTCATCCTGTTGTCATGGAAAAAAATGAACAATTGAATCCAATATGACGTGGGAGAAGAAGCAGATACATGTATAAAGTGAAATATGCAAACAGAGTTTTTAAACTATCTGCTTGAGAGGATAAACTGATCTCGAAAGTGTCTTTATTCCAGACCATTACTTTGGATAAAATGAAAGTTATCATGTGAATATTTAACAAAAGAAAACACCTCAGTATCTTTTGATGAATAAGTAGATTGTGTAGAGCTGAAATGATCAATAAGTTGTCCCACGCACACACTATGATGACTATACAACCGTTTTATCTAGTTTGTCTATATCAATGAGCACACACTACGCAGCTCCACTATGATGTGGTTCAGGATAGAGACATTTCTAAAAACAATAGAAGATCGAAGCAAGCGTAGCTAGTCAAGGTCTTGATGTCTTGAGAAATGTTTGAATAAATATATCCGACGTAGAAGGCGACCTAAAATTGTTGAAATAAATATAATGTATAATTATGTGCATTTCAATATATCGATATACGTATGTAGCAATACCTCTGTTGGAAATTGTGATCAAACCCCATTTCAAACTAATGAAATAAAATATATGTTTCAGCTATTGAAACAAAAAAAAGTGGTTTGATAATAAATACATTATGAAGCGACAGACGGCTGGATAAGAATGAATCATTAATTCTCCCTTTTCTCAGTTGTATCTCGTCGTTAGTCACCAACCATGTCTTTCTTCCGAGTTCTTGCTCCTGTTTGAATTTCCTGTGTAAACAGAAAGCCAACCATGAACAAATTAAATATTTGTTTCAACATACTGGTTATGCATAAATTCTTCAATACATGTACTTTGTATTTATCAGCGAAGTTATGAAATACTTTAAAGACATTTACGTAACATACTTTAGCATTTTCTAAGTATCGTGATAAATGATTGACAAAAGATAAAAACTTTTACCCCATAAAAACGTGTTTTGGCAACTTAGCAAATAATAAAACAGACCCAGGCCAGTTTTTCCTCCTCTGTGTTCTAGTACAACTCTGTAGATCGGATTCTACCTAGTATACACGAAATAGATAAATCAATTGTTTCATATACCGCTCGTTCAAAGTGAAACGTCACAAATGTTTGTATAACAAACGAGGACAATGATTAAACGAAAGTATTTATCTCCCACCTGTAAAGCAGAGCTGCTACTACCAATATGATTGCAGCGACAGCAATGATAACTACACATACGATGACAACCACGGTCGTGTGGTCCTCTGAAATATAACATATTATATTAGATATGCAATATAGCATCTCTCACGGTAATTCATTTTCTATATAGCACTTGCAGAGTCATTGGGTTTTGTATCCTGGAACACCGCTTTGCTACCATGTACATATTGCTCGGTGTAACGCATCGGAATCCCAGGGTTGATTTTTCCGTTACACTCCATTTCAGATTTAGTGAAACTAATATGCAGTCTTGGTCATCATACAATATGTGTACCACAATTTTTGCGCAACAAGCATACCGTCGTTGACGTCACCGCCCTCGTCCACAACAGACTTATAAGCCAGGTAGAGTGCGCTGTCGTGAAACGCCGTTAAGAAGTAACTAACCTGGAATATATATGTAGGCAATCGATGTATTCCCATCTTTATTTTCAGTTTTGGACATATATGTTGTTTACTCTTTTCAAAAGTATAGAAATTCGGCACCGAACTGTTGGTGCAAGGCAAGAAGGTCAGTTTAAGGCCAAAGAAACGTATAAGTGGTACATGTACATGGCACATGCCATAGTGCAAACGATCGGAATTCTGCAAATTAATTTAATTAGCATGTATATGGTACTGATTTAGTTTCGTTGCATTTATCCTTAACAGACACCATCCAGCCTCACAGAGTTACATAGCACATAGCGAGACGATATCCGTGATATTTTCAAAATAAACGTATAAAGAATATAAAAAGAGCTGAACTACACAGTGTATGTTTCGAAGGAAAATATACTAATTACTATTAACAATCCTATTTTATTAATGCATTACTGTGAATACCATCAATCGAGTTTCTTAATCATTCACGGAACGCCGATTTTGTACATTTTACAGGCAACGAGATGTATTAATCATATAACAGTCTTCAAGATATAATGGTGTGGAAACATGTTATGCTCTAAACGTATACTGATACCTAAATGAAAAGTACCAAAATAACATGACTGGTTGAGGTATCAAGCACGATTTTTTGAGCAAATCATCACTATATTTGTTTAATTTAGGCAATTATCTGATATATATTTGATTATTGTCGGAAGGTACATACATGTAATCACAATTGTTTTATCTTTGTATGCTAAAAAGGTGAACAAGTTTGCGCTTATCTTTAGCTCTCGTAATTCCGAATATTGTACATGAGTCATACCGATTTTGACATTCTTTTAAGAACATTGCATATCAAATTATTGAAGATTACAATTTCTCCCGTGCCGAATTCGTATCCAAAGTCTATTTCGGCCCTTCGTATAACCTCCTCTGCAAACTCCTCATACTCCGGCCCGCCCAATTGCCGGATTGTCAGTAATAAGACAGACTCGTACGCACGTGTAACTGCATCGTCCTTGTCATCACCTGCAAAGAACATGAAATGGATGTTAAGTATACCACTCTTCATTTATAAACGTTATATTTCAATAGCTTAAATCATGGATATACACTTCCAATAATTAATCCGAGTTGGAAAATACTTTGTATGCTTACATGTTTGTATTAACTGTACATGCTTGCTTGCGTGCGTAATTTAATATTCTTCATTAAGTCTACTTTCTTGGAAACTTGTGAATATTTCTTGAATTGATTCTCGGTGATTCTGGTGACAAATATTCCAAATTTAAGTAAGGTAAGTGTCCAGTTTCTAAGATGATGTAATACAACAGTAGATTGAGAAGTCCCTTGGATGCAATTTATTTTATTATTATCTCAGTTGTTAAAATAGCATGTATGTACTTCAACACAATTGTCACAGTGGAAGTTCCATTACACTACTATTGATCATATATTTATATAACACATACACTTGAATTTCTAAACATAGTAGAAAGTGAATACATATAAATATGAATGATATATGTTTGAAAGGGACAATAAATTATGTATTGTGTATACAAGGCATAGACTTGAGGAACCAGAGCTGATGGATGTCCTTAGCATTTTTTGCTGTCTCCCAGCTGAAATTTAAACTCAATTTACTAGCGGCTTTGTAATATAACCAGGTATTGTGCAATGAATAAAATATTATAATTATAGACAGTCTATTTTCAACAATTATATCCTCAAGTGTCCTCTTAAAGTCATTGTTTTTTTTTCTTTTGAATTTTAGAAAATCTCAATTCCTTGAAAGGAATAGCCTGCTTTGTTTAATTTTTTTACGATTTTAGTGAATGAAGGTTGCGTAATTTTAGGCTTAGTTATCTTAACTTTTTAAGGTAGTAGAACCCTTGTTTTTATCTCAGTTGTGAATAGCTTGTATGTGCTTCACCACAATCGTCACAATTGAAATATAATTCCCTTGTATTGGAAGTTCCATTACACTACTATTGATCATATATTTGTATTTAACATGCTGGTTGCATTTTCTAAACATAGAAGAAATCGGAAACTTATAAATCTGATGATGATATAAGGGGCAATATATTATATAAGGAACAATAGATTATATATAGTATATGCAAGAAATGAACCCGAGCGGATGATTATCATTAGCATGTTGTGTTGTCTCCAAAAAGAAGCTGAAATCGATCGAAAAAAAAACTAAATTTGCCAGCGGCTTTGTATTATTACTAGGTTTTGTGGAAAGAAAAAAAATGTTATACAGTTGAACCTCTGAAATCCGAACACCTTTGGGACCGACCAAAAAGAAACAAAACGAATTGAATCGTAATCGGCTAAATGATTTCCTGCTTAGCTAGACTTACCGTTTTGTATGATATGTAAAACTGGGGAAATAAAATGTGTTAATTTTTATCAGACTATACCATTCTTTATTTTCCACATGTTAACGACAACATGAGTATGTACCTTCGTTCGATCTACTTTGTTGACGCATTTGTTAATATTAAATGCCAGTAGTAATTGCATTATGTAAGGATAATGCTTGTAAATGGTACTGATAATTGCGTAGATGTGATCCTCTCTCTCCTTCTCTTTTCATCATTGTTTGTATCCTTATTTGTTCATTGGTTTATACTGTATGAAGGATAATAAGATTAATATATAATAGCTGTACTAGTTTAGTTACGTATACCTGTCATGTCGTCTTTGTACCGTATTTATAAAATGAAAACTTATCAAAGCAACATACAACTAGTAATTAGCCATACGGTAAATTATAATACAATGGACAATGCATACTGAAGGAATTATTTCAGGCTACAAGCTCAACGTTGTAGTTACCTCAGCACCGTACTAACGATGTCCTTTTTTCTCTTTTTTTTTCATGCGGCCAAATAATTCCTATGCCTTGTAGGTTTTACATGTATTACTTTTATGACACTTTCTTTCCGCGAAGCTTTCCACACGCGAAATGTCGGAAACAGAATCAGCAAAAGTTCTTCACCTGTACTTCCCTGTTTTTTTTGGTACTCCCATATACTATTTTCTATTTTCCAAGATGAATAAGAAAATATGGAGTTGTATTGCAATTTATTCGATAACATAATTTATCACAACAACAACAAATCTGAAGTTAATTGTTAAATGATAGAACGCGGAAAGTTTTTACTGAAATCGTTGTTGTTGATGTTTATTGAGTTAAACGTCCTACCGACAGTATGTCAGTCACTTGCAGACTATGTTTGTGGAAGATATAGTGCTGCCACGCTGCAATATCACGCCGTAGACATGTGGCATGATTCTACACCCAGTTACATTTTCTTGACACTGGGCATACCAGTCCTGGAACTACCCTTAAATAATAGGCGCCAAGCAAGGGAGCAATACCAGTACCATCTTTTACGACTTTGATATGTCGCGACCGGTGATCGAACCCACGACCTCCCGCTCCTGAGGCGGACGCTCTAACCACTCGGTCACTTGGGACGGTTTTACTGACGTATACAGTTATAGGCAACTAGATCAATAGAGTATTAAATGTTATATCAGCATGGACATCCTACCTGTGAGCAGGCATAAGGACTCATTATATAGTTACCTTGTATTTCTCATTTATTAATATGAGAACACTAATTGATTTGTATCATGTTAATGAAACAATGTGTTCACATTCCTAATATTGCTTTATGATGTCAAAGACTGCAAACTAAGACCAGAATATTATTTCCGTTTATAAGAGGAGGTACTAGATAAGCTTCGTAATACACATCTATAGACTAATATTTAGTAATGAACTTGTATAAGCTTCAAATCTTTAAAAATGTTCTGTCAATTCAAATTCAAGTACTGTCAAGGTAGAGAATGTTTCTTCTTTTTTTTATTGTTTTTAAGCAAATTGAAAAGATGATTTTCACTGACATACCAGTGGCTGTATGAGAAAACTTCATTATCAAGTTTCAAAAGTATGTAAATGCTTTCATTATTTTGTAACTAATATATCAGAAATGGCCAATATGGGAAAGTACTTACAGGGATGTCATCAAATAGCTGTAAGAAGTTTTAATGTCAGTGTAGAAATCTAACTTCTGCCACAAAGGAAAGGTTCAAAATTTGTATTATCATTTTATCAGAAACTACCAATTGGGTTTCAATGTTTCTTTCTTTTGTTCTTATTATAAAACATGTTCATTCATAACCTTTAGTAAAAGAATATTGCAATAATAATAAGATTTTTTTTCGGCGTAGCTGTATAGTTTCGATTTCAACTCGCATCTTAAACCAATCAAATGTACGCTAACAGCGGTAAATAATTCTAAGCTGAATAAAAGGACTCCTGTTATTGGTTAACGCATCGTTATGGACTATAAAATTACTGTAAATAAGGGGTGCAGCTTGTATATATCATTCAGCTTGTGTTATTACTTTTCTTTTTGATGTAAACATGAAAGTGATTTCAGTAAGTTAAATACAATCCTTTTCCATCAATTGAGGAATGCTACTTTGTGAAAATGATTTAAAACAACAAAAAAGAATCCACCGTGTTATGACATGAAACCCCTTAATTACTATGTATATTGAATTCTTCCAGCTTGCCGAGATGCTCTCATTGAAAATTAATTCGCCAAAACCAAAACAACTAATAACGCTTTTTTATCATAATTGTCATATGCAATAATGATATGAACAAATATCAAACAAGCCTATTTACAGATATAATTTTTTGTATTACCGTCAATAAATAAGTATATTTCATAGAAAAAATACTGAACAATTTCTAGAGCGTACTAAATTTGTTGTGCGTCGGTCTTTCGCGCGCTTTTCCTCGGAATGTTCTAGAAGTCCTTTATCAATGAATCTATGCTTTAAGGTGCTGATCATTAATGTATATGCCTGTATAAACTATTTTGATACAGTTTACAACTGATAAAATCAGACCTGAACAAGCTTTTGTCAGTAAGAAATAAAATAAAGGTGAAGAAAAAATTGTATGTCCTAACTACAACGAGCAGATAACTGCTCATTACATGATCAGCCTGGAACTAAATTAGGTCTTATTCAGCGGATTATCATAGATTGTTTTATAGTTCATAGGATAATTTATAACATTACACTGCTTTTAAATAAGAACATTTGGAGGTACTCTGAAATATTTGTTATATCAAATCATTTCATATTCTGATTTTAATCATTTTACAATTTTTTATGGTGCAGGTAAGCCTGTTTACGATAATGGTCAGTCGTGTCTTTTGTATAATAGTCTAGTCATTCTTTACTGTACATTTTGCTTTGAATATATATAGACATTATTTTTGTACTTTGTTTTTGCTACATTCCTGTTGTTGTACACATCTCGTGGACTATTTTCTTATTTGCAAAATAAACCTTGTTAAAAACATTGCCATTCATCATTGTTCACTACCAAAATTAGACATGTTTTTTACAATTATTTACAACAATGCTTTTATACATATAAAATTAATTGCAGAATATAAGATGCTAATAATAAAATAATTATACTTATCTTGTAAATATTACCTACCACAAGCTGGTTATTATTCATTCGTTAAATGGTTCACGTTTGAAAAAAAAATTCCCCAATATAATGGAATTGTTGCTTGATAGTTGTAGTAAGATCTTAAACATGTTTGGATTTAGGATGTTGTACTTGTTTATGTATGTTTTCGTATTCACGTATATATATAAGTCCTTAGGTTGCAGTAACTGGAATAATAAGAACAAATGGCTTGTAATTTGGATTTTTTTCCTACTTCCTACGTCAATTGGATCTTGTATATAAATATCATTGTACTGTGAGGACCGAACATATTTTAAGGAACGAGATATTTTTATTTGCCATATTAGATTAAGCAATGTTATATTATATGCCGTATATGCGTGAACTGATGCACTTCATGTGTTATAATAGCGACTTTTCTAATTACCGCACACACGTTCATTCATAGTATTTTGCTTCATTGATATTTCCAGCTTCATTATTAATTAGATTCGTTCGAGAAAAGTGTTATTATGATTACCAAATATTTTGGTGATTAAAACATTTCTTAGATGTAATTATATGAAAGAACAATTAAGAAATTTAGAATGATTCTATAAATGTATACCTCTTGCGTGTGCACTTGCTTCTCTGAGTAATACGTCGTAGTCATTTGTTTTAGCCGGATTGAAAGGAACGTCGTGTGGTCTTTCCATGAAGTTACTTCTTCGGAAATCTGCCACCAAATTTGACCCGGCAAGTTAAAAGAACACGTCGGAGAAATCGTATATAATGGCCGTGTTCTTCCACTGGTAAGCTCTCATGGCTGACATTGAGTCTGAAAATAAATCAAAGAATTATTAAAGATAGTTGAAATACACGAAATAAGATAATAAACTGAAGGTAATCTGTCCATCATGGAATTATATTCGTGGTCCTTCAAATGATTAAAAATACGCAAAACTTCATTGACTTGAAGCTATAGGCTCTTTTATACAAAATCATTAAAGGCTGAAATTAAATGAATTCCCTCGATTTCTTGGTGGATCCTGATCACAATTAAGTAATGGATGGATTACCTTAAAAATGAAGCAAATGTGATTTATTTTAGAATAGCGTTTAAATCTTCACGAATCATGATAGCTCGAAGCTTAAATCGTAATTGATATATGATTGGTAGCTCTATGCTTAGTTTTCCCCGCTGCTGCTGTCAGTGGGAAGAAGTACAATTATTAATACGGAGTTATATTGACATTTTACAAATAACGGTTTAATATTTAGAATTTCTTTCGTATCAACCTTAGTGCATTTATACAAATATAACTTGATATTGAATTTCTTAAAGAACAAAACAAAAAACTTGAAAAAACTTGATTTTGACAGAGAACCAGGGGGATTATAAAGCTTCCGAACAATACACCTATTTTTCAAATTCTGATGTTAGTTCTAGTTTCCGGCGTTCTAAAATGGGTATAAAAGAGGTGTAGGACATCAAGATACGCTTATTGCCATCGACTTATTAACATTCGATACATTAACATTTTCTATTCTTACCCAAGAAAACAAATCATTATATGTACGGTATAATCATTTGCATAAAAAGAAAGAAAATCATAATTTAATGACTTTAAATGCCTATTTATTTGCCAATATTGTCAAGAATTTAGTTCAAGAAAAACTAAAAGATTTCAAGGTCAACTAAATGGTATTCAATGGCCACATTTCGAATCTCCGCTCTATTTTCATCGCTTTAAAATGCTACGTTTACATTTTGTAACTGGCGAGCATTTCCGACGATGGCTCTCAATACTTCAGAAATGCAAATCTATCCGGTTGGTACACGACGAAATGTGGAGATTATGCGTTCACGGAACACTTTAAGAACATTACATAAAACTGTCTACCCCCTTCCTTCATTCAGAATAAAACAACTCTCACTCTATGTTTTCGAATCAAAATAATATGCAATTCCTTCAAGATTTCCATGCACGCATGTTCCTATTATAGATCTCCATGATTACTTAAATCGTACCATGTACAAAGTTTGGTTACACTATGTCAACAGTAACTAAATATATTGAATAAAGATATATTACTTTTTATTTTCCAATCTCATTTACAAATTTAACTTGTGTAGTTTTTGAGATTTAAATATTCTACATTAAAAAGGGCCGATAACCCGGTATAAGTACATGGTAATATTGTAAATTGTAAAAAAAACTTCCATTTCTATATTTTGATTTGATTCTTAACAGGAATGTCCAAGTTACAGTTTTGGTATTTTATCAAAAGCAAGACTTCACCTACACTTACGTCAATGATCAAGTGATGATAATAGCCCGTTCCCAGAACCCATAAAAATATTGACAAATTAATTGACCACCAAAAATATTTGTTTGCTGCTATTGGACATTATTTCTTTTCTAGTTCAATAGCACATACATTTGCATATATTTCTAAGAACGTTTGCTGTTAATATAAAAATTAATCAAAAATGATATAGATTTCCGCAAAGTGGCAAAGGGTAATGCGAGTTATTGATATGTATAACGGTAGTTCTTTTCGGGAATCGGCAATACATAGTTAAAAGACATAGTTAAAAGGCAATAACCTGTGTTCTGTGAAGTTTCAAGTTCATAATTATGTCTTTTAGTCTATGGGTTATTACCCAGACAAAAATGAAATTTAACAAGTCACTCATTTCACGTTATCTCCAACAAAGTGTTGGAAAAAATATCATTTGTATGACCTAATCAGAAGGACCATGTTTTCGCGCTATTTTATCAACATATATTAAAGATTGTTCTCTGAAAGTTACATCTTTCGCTATTCATCCATTATTGAGATAGCCTTCGAATACCAAAGACAATTTCTTACAACGTTCACTTTACCTGTATTTCTATAAAGACAAACGTAGTTATATTTCCAAATATAGAAATTATATAGCGGGCACGAAATGTGCCAAATGAATACCAACGACTTTTTCTAAGAACTTCCTTGACCTTGACCTTCCAAGTGCGCATATGGTTGATGCGCGCGTCACAACTTTGCGATAGAACCAACCCATTTGAAACGTTTTATTGAAATCTATCCTTAAACGTCAAAGATATGGAGCGGACACAAAGATGTGGCCATCAACGAACACCAACGACAATTTCTAACGACTCTAATGACCTTGATCTTGCAAGCACGCATATCGTTGATGAGCGCAATAAACCTTTGCGTCAAAGCTAACCTTTCTGTAAAATTTTGATAAAATCCATCCATAGATTCAAATATGGAGGGTATACAAAAGCGGAACTGACAGACGGAAGGACGCGCGCAATTCTAATTCTGAATAAGTTGTGTATTAGTGGGGCCTTTGTCGCTCCCGTCGAAGTTTTCTATTTCTGTAAAACAGCACGGATGAACACACAAAAAAAAATGAATTGAAGCATTAAATATTATCCGACGTAATCATTTAATTCTCACTTACTTGTTTACTTGTTTTCCAACATTGTAAGACAAAATCGTCAATGTTTTGAACATGTCATTATCCAATTCATTTCTGACCACTAAATCCCCGAGTCCGGTGACCACTGGTATCCTGAGGTACTCCGCTAGTCGTCCAACAGCTACCAAAGATATCGAGCTGGCCGGGCCAATGTAAGCCTGAACATTTTGGTTATAATATAGCTCTGTGAAGTGTCCTATAGCTCTCTCATTCGGACAAATCCCAGAATAGGTGTGATATACTGGATCAAAGATTATTCCAAATTCTGTTCTTGCTTTATCAAATGCTATTTCTACCGCAGGTCCGACTCTTCTTACATCGAAAGGTATCGGCGCTTCCGTCATAAGTAACACCCCAATTTTCACATTTAGTTGAGAAGACTTTGAAATACACAACAAGATGAATAACATACGTAGAGTTGCTTGAATGTATACCATGATGTCCTGCACTATGGAATTGAATAATGTACTGTGGTATCCTCTCTATCTCCCACGTGCTAAGCATTCAGTCCATTCAGTCCGTGTGATATCGAGAAAAAATGTACATCATAGCAGATTACCGGGTAAGCTAAAATAAATCGACAATACATGCGGCATTTACGATCTTCAATAAAAATACATATGCGAATCCAGAAGGGAGGGGAAACGGAATTCAAAAAAGGGGTTTATGGGAAAGGAGAAAGAAGAGAAAAACTCGCGAACCTTAAAAAGCTAAGATGGGAACGAAAGAAAACAAAAGAAGACTCTCTGAAAAGAAAATAGAAATGTCCCTTCCTCCAACCCAGGTTCGGCAATCATTGTGAGTTGGCCACTCAAACATCCCTGTCAAAACCTATCCTACCCCCTTGGGATAAATGGGTTGAACCGCTCATGCAGATACGGCGAAATGTAAGACACACTTCTCAAACTACACTTAATTCTTAGATATAACTATATATATAAAGGACCCGGATCTTTCATTACTGATCAGATATCTTTTATACCAGCCACATGTGTATCATTCACCTGACACACGGCTGACATTTTAAAAAATATATTGAATTATTTTTCGCTACACTTTAGTTTGCATATTTCATTGTTGGTGCACGTAGCATGTATTTCAATTTTAACAATAATTGTTTAATTGTGTACATAATATAAAAAAAATCCCAAACTGGGTCTCATTTGAACCCTGATCTTTCTGTGAAATGTACTTGTTGAACATTGGAAACATCTGCTAAAACACCAATTATACAATCCTTCCTATCCTCTTTGTAGAGATTAGACAGGGTATTTTATCGTGTTATTCCAGTTAAGATTCTTGGAGCCTCGTATTTCGTTTCAGGTGTTCCTGTTCAAAATCAGCATTATTTTCCTAAACAGCGGACGCAAATTCAATGTTTCCCTGAAAGAATGGTAGATAAACTTGATTGAGAAAGTCTCTGTTTATTTGAAATTTAAGTTATCTCATCATACCAAGAATTTTTTATGGAAATTATATTTTATTTTGAATATGATGAATATGGGGATTTCATTTACCATCAGAAATAAATTTAAGGCCTACATGTGTGGATATCAACAAACGTTTTTCAAAAGTTTAAAGTTATTAAAAGCGCGATTTTAAAATAATATTGCCGCAGTTGAAAAACAACACTACATATTACGACTGCCCGTGGGAATTTCGATACCGGGTATCCAAATTCAGTGTCTCTGACGAGCAAATACGTGTACTTGTTCGTGTGTTCCTTTGCTATACAATAGATAAATACGCTTGCATGAAGGACTTCTGTATAGACGTGTGTCATTCTTTTAACAAAACTTAGATTAATAAAAGGTACAAAATTTTCTTTATAAGATACGTTGGCCCAGATAAATTTCTTATTTTTTATATTATCTTATAATCTGTCACAACGAGCAATATATCTACAAAGATGCCTTAGCGAGCAATTAACAATATATCGTTCAATGAAATATGTTCGGCCCTCACAGTAACATGATAAAATATTAACAAGATTCATTTGATGTGGAAAATCCATTAAAAGTTCCAAATTAATAGCCACTTAACTTTTTCCTTTACATTTTTAATTAATTTTAACGACTCTTACTCCTTTGATCTAGTATTTGTAATTAGTATGGGTAATAATGGAGATGATGTAACACCAACGACGGAGTCGGTTATCAAAAAGATAATGATTCATATCTCCCTAAAGAAAATGACATTTGCCGATATATCAAAAGCTTGTGCAAAAATAAGACTAAAATCGTTCCAAGAAAGTCAGCATCTGAGATGGAGTATGAGATCTAAGAACACTATACAAGAAAGGAAGAAGAGCGACAGCGGATTTCAAGCCATATAGCATGAACACCATTAACTTCTAAAACAATTCGACGTTTATAAATTTTAATACAGTGATTTTGGTACATAAAAGACCACCCACCGGAACGGTAAGATAAATCTTTTCTATATGTTTTACTTATACTATTGATCATCAGGTCATCACAATAGAACCAAAGTGTGTTTCAGTAAACAACGGGTATCAAAGTCACCAGAAATTTTGTTCATCTTATTACATATACTTCAAATGTTAAGATGCAATATGGAGAGGGAATATTTGTATGCGTAGTTGGTCCGGTATTTTTTTCTACATCACATAATAAAATGACAAGCACTGTAATTAAGAGCTGAGACTCGACGATACTCCTGCTGTTTTACTGAAACGGGATAAATATTTTCATGATTTTTCAGATAGAAGAAAATCTGCTTACAATTAAGGAAGTTTTTCGGGGGATAAATTGTGATAAACTGTTCTCTTAGAACAGAACAGACCAATGTCAACACGTCTCAAGTCAAATATTGTAGTCATGTGCGGCCTTTGATCCGTTCTTAAGCAACCTCGTGAGAAGTTGTCAAAGCAATGGTGAGCCAGCATATCTTAGATTGGAGTAAATACATAATTGGGAGACAAAGACAAAAAAAGAATATACTTGAAGAAATAGTAAAAAGATGCATCGAATGATTAAGGTAGAATAAAAACAATGCATTTATTGGTATTATGGATATATTTCTAATGGGGAAAATGCTTTCGCTAGTGGAATATAAACAAATTTTATATTAATAATATAATTATCATTTTCGAAGATACGTTCCTGTGATGCTATATACCGAGGGCTGACCGCGAATCTGTCCCATCTCTTTCTATTTTTATATACATTTAGAACAGTTTCACGGTCAGTCCTCGATATGATTCTAAACTATATATGAACGGGATGACGTCACATTGAATTAAGAATGATGATTTATGAGGTATAATACCATAGGTGGGTGATATTTATTGAATTAAACTAGGTACAGTTCATCATGATGTCAATATCTACAGAACTCAAGATATCAATTTTGATACATGTGACAAATACGTGTAACACAAATAGCGTAATGTACACACCACTCGTATTTGAAACATAAACAACACTATCACACACTTCCATTGGACAACTGACATTTATATACACCTTAGTTCTATGAGAGGATGGAACAAGTCATGTGAATTGTGCAGATTTGTGTATTATGTGTGTTTCGTTAATATATTTTCTTAGTTTGACAATATTTGTTTTGGATGGCTTGAATAATTGTACCAATTTATATGTACTAGATCTAGTGATATAATACTTTTTAAGGCAGAGAAAGCCTTCTGGATTCGGCAAATTACGGATAATGTCGGAAAAGATTTCCCAACTTCCGATATTCTTCGTCATAAAACGCCATGGTTCGGAATGTGATTCTTTTTCATCAAGAAATTTAATTTATATCTTATACCATTGTTATTCAAATGTAACAATTTTGATTGGTATTCATCTATTTAAAGGCAAAAATATCGCACCCCTCGAATTACCTCCGGTGACGTCTTTTTTGAAATTCTCCTAGATCTGTCAAAATGCATGATTGTGATAATTGGGGTATTTTCGAAAAATTCTCCATACAAATGCTTTTCTTTTAAAGCAAAGTGTATCTTAATCAACAATAGCTGCAGTAACACAAGTTCGTGTGTTGGAAATCATGTAAAGTAAAATGGTAACAGTGATTATTTCGTACTAAGATAGTACGTCAAATAGCTTTTGTATAAAACTCTTCAGAAAAAAATATATTGAATGCTTAGACTTGTAATACCTAAAAACGAGTAATAAATAACTTGGAAATGATTTTTTTTAAAGAAAATAATGTTGTTGTACATTTGTTTATGTACAGTACAGTACAAAATGGTATTTTTTCTGGGCTAATTTTCATACAAGGTTGTGGGATATTTTCTTTCAAAAACAAATGTCATAATCTCTTCATTTTTTCACTCCACAATGAATTTTCATTAATCATGAAAGATTATAAAGACACTAAATAGGATAATTATAATTATTATTTCAGGTTTGTGCTCACATTTTAACGGAAAGCAGTCAATACCTGATATTCGGTGTTAAATAAGGGTTCTGATACTACATACTGATATGAGTTATATATCTATATATAAGACATAGATATTTTTATGGTTAACCTATTTAAAATTAAGCATATTATGATTCATATAGTATATGAATAATTTTAACAGCTTGATTTAAGTAATTTGTATAACAATTAAAACAAGAAATTGTAGTGTTGCTGTTTATAAATGGGGAAACAGTTTCAACTGTAATGTGAAAATGTTCTACATAAATCTATAAATTTACATTTAATCAAGTATTCTCTTAAGTTTTCCATTTGACATATCACTTAGGTATATCATAGATAAATTCATAAGAAAAAAATGGGAAAATATATTACTTTTAGCAGTTTTTATACGTATACCTCCACAGAATTTGCAAAATCATTTCAGTACAATGTTAGATAGACTAAAAAGCAATAAACTTTAAGAATTTGTGGTAAGATTTCTTAAATTTCTTAAACAGCACAAAATGAGTTCTTTATATGTATTGAAAGAAAAAAACACACACAAAAGAAAGCAGAATTACAAAATTTATGTATTAAGGTTCCACTATCTTAATTGACCTTTTTCCTAATATCAGTACATGATCGGCATTTCATAAAAAATGATGCTCATGCAAAATATTTATATTTTTTCTCATCATTCTCTTGCATATCTTCCCGTTTCTAATCCTTAACAATGTCTAAAATTCTGAGTATTGTTACATAAGATATAATGCATCTGCATGTAATAAAATAAAATGATCACTCATTTCAACACGAAATTTTATATCTTTATGCAATTAACTATCACTTTGAATATTAGCACCATTTCCGCATAAACTCTTTGCTTAAAATCATTGTTTTCTACAGTATATGGATCATC
The DNA here is from genome assembly GCA_021229015.1 of Solen grandis. Classification (NCBI taxonomy): domain Eukaryota; kingdom Metazoa; phylum Mollusca; class Bivalvia; order Adapedonta; family Solenidae; genus Solen; species Solen grandis. The sequence continues at coordinate 33,391,276 of CM037783.1, read as the reverse complement.
CAATTTGTACACCAAACGATATCATAACAATTTATATAATTAAATTACCCTATTTCTTCTACCATTATTACAATATTCTAAGATATTCGGATATTTTTTTTAATCAAAAGTTTTCTAAACTCTGTACATTTACCAATATTTTACATTTACATATCTAGATACGTATAATGGTTAAGGGGCCGTCACACCATGACGTTCTGGGGCCGTATTCATAAAGCTCCTTAGTTTTTAAGGAAAAAAATTCCTTAACTGGAATAACTCTCTTAGGTGTTTTATATATAAGACTAAAGGAAATCCTTAATATCTAAGGGAAATCTATGTGATTTTAAGGCAAATTTTAGAAACTAAGGGATTTTTTGTCCTAAGGAGCTTTATGAATACGGCCCCTGGTCAGCGTTCTTTGACGATTAATGAAACGTTGGTAGTCGCCCATGGTTGCTTGGATAACGCTAGAAGAGCGTTGTGTGAATGCTAGTGAACGTCGATGATTGCCGGTAATCGGCGGAGAACGCTGGTCCGAAAAAAAATTTTTTGAACATGCACAAAAGTTCTCAATGATGACCGGCGTTCTTCAACGTTTATGTTTAAACGCTGAAGAACGTTTAAGAACGTTCGTGAAACGTTTTACTAACGTTCACTGAGCGTTGCACACGTTGGTCTATCGTAAGTTAGTCGTTACTCTAGCATAATTTGGACGTTAGTAATCGTTTGCCTTGCAGTGAACGAATCTCTGGCGACCTGTCAACGACAGCTGAACGGTCTCCTAACGCACGCAGCGTGCGACGAACGTGAAAAGACGCTATAATGTCGTTATTCACACGCTACTCACACGCTCAACACGCTCGTCTATCGCTGCCAAATCGTTCGCCGCGCGCCAATAGCACGTTAGTCAACCCTAAGGACTTTCAAGAACATATTACTTGGTCACTTCTACCCGCTTTGCATGCGTTAGACACACGCTAGTTATGCGTTAGTTACACGTTAATCACACGCCAGTTGTGTCAACCTCATTGCAGAACGTTCAAAAATAGAACGATTGTAAATGTTCAGAAAACGTTACAAGAACGTCATGGTGTGACGGACCCTTTAACTCCATAACTCAACATATACCGTATTTTTACACGCCTTTTTGCACACCCAAAATATGTTTACAGAACTTTAAATTTATACTTACAAAGAATTTTGAATTATTATATCCCCAGACCTGAGAACCAAAATTCATGATTGAACCAGCAAAAATATCAAATAAGCAAGATTTAACATTTAGTTCATACTTTCTTAAGTTTGCCAAAGGAACGTTCATAACTTTTAAGTGTTTTACCATGGACAGACAGGTTATTATAGAAAGCCATAACTAATAAATCACAATCGTTCATAACTTCAATACTTCGAAAAGGTCTGATAACGTATCACAATACTTCACACGTGCCTATATCGTACATTGCATGTTTTATACTAAATAACATCCCTCCATTTCTAGTCTATGTATTTTTAATCACAATGCATCTCTATTTAATGAGTCGAAAACCTGCAACTTTCCGTGATTATAAATAAATGTGTTGATTCTCCTTTTCAGGAAATAACGATACGGACAGTATTGAATCTATATTTAGAATTGAAAAAAAGCTACAGTAAAGCTTACTTATAACGAAATCGGATAAAACAAAATACCGCTTAATACAAAATAAAAGTCATTCCCCGACTTCTTCCTTTATTATTTCTATGGACCCCAGCACGCATAAGATAAAATCGGATACGGTGAAAAATCGGCTAAGACAAAAGAATTAGTAGGTCCCTATACTAAAGTTTACCTGTGAAATGGTTCGGTTAACAAAAAAATGACCGTCACAGTTTGACAAGTGTTCACAAATGTCTGTCACCCGCGCGGTAAACAGTACCCGACTAAATGTACGTTACGTAATCAGTTTAAGCCAGCAGAAAGGCAGTTTCTTGTGAATAATAAACGCACGTCTCTCACATACATGTATTCTATTCCAATTACCCTAACCTACGATAAACTCGTGTTGAATATTTTTTTGTTGCATTTTAAACATTGTCAATTTTTGCTTTCTAGTAAAACACATATGCCGTACAGATAGTTCAAAAACAAAATTGGGTCATTCAAGGGGAATAACTATGACGGAACAATGTGGCATCTTCTGAAGATTATATAAATGTTAGCATTTTATATTCCGTGATTACATAAGTGAGTTTTTGATTGACGATTGATCATCATCATCATCACCTCATCAATAAACGTAATGGTGGCAATCCGATATGACTATGCAGCATGGAAGACTGTGGACCCTGTTGTGATCCAAAAGTTGTTTTTATTTCACAATTAGTTCCCTTTCGTAACCATTTATTTATACTTATTGGAATTACACCCTAATCAATTTAGTAGCAAGAACTGAAAGACAATGTATAACGAAATTTCACTATATAAAAACATTTAAAACGAAATTGCGTTATATGGATAAGACGAAATTTGGATAAGATGAAATAATTGGCAATATTCCCATGATTTCGTTATAAGTGAGCTTTACTGTATATTTAAAATATCTATTTTCGAATGCCGTCACAGGAAATATCACACCAATTATTTGAGTATGCGCTCACTTCGCAGGCTGAAATTACGAATCCAGTACCCCGAACTGGTGAAATCGTCTTGTTGCAAGTTCCTGGTTCGGGGATACCGTATTCTATTTTTAACCTATTACCCCAAAGCACCATTTACGAAATTAGCGTTTTTATTTACTATGTGGTCTACACTAGCAGAATTTATTTGAAAATAAGAGTATAATTATTTTTCATTTCTTTTTTTTTTTCTACCGAACATTTGTGAGTAAGCTGCTTTAATGTTAGGTAACAGAATGGTCTGATCTTAGTGACCTGGGGTTAGTATCATATCACATGCAAATGTGCGATACAGCAGTGTGACAACACTGTCTGCTTCAAGTAGACACTGAAATACTCTTGGCAGGAAGTAGACCCTGCAAACACATTGCAGGTAGTAATATGATCAGTGTAATGGAATGATTATATTCCAAGGGAGGGAATCAATGATGTTTGTAGTATTTGGAAAAAAATAATAATGTGAGATTTTTTTATATACAACGTTTATTATTAATACATGTATAACATAACGGACACTCAATACAATGTCGAAACAGTGTGAAATATTAATGAAAACTAGAAGTCGTTTGTTTATGATACAAACGAAGCGGCTTTCCGTTTGCTTATTTCAAAGGTATTGAATATATAAGATAATACAAAGAAATGGAATAATGATGCTTAAAAATGGAAGATTTAATACGTAGATCATTATTATCATAAATATATACTTATGTTAAAAAAAAAAAAACTTTAAATATTTTTTTTCCACTTTTATCTCTTAAGAAGATATTAAGTAAGCATAAATATGGATCTTATTTGATTACGCAACCGTTTACTATCATTCAGAAAAAACAACAGGAACATTTTAAGATAATACTATCATCAAGAATATTTTTCTTACTTTATTCAATCGATTTTAAACGTTTTTTTGTTGTTGTTTTTTAATATCAGTTTCTTCGTAAGCAAATGGCTTAACAAATATTCTTTGCAATATGTACCATATAATTGAACTTGTACAATAGAAAAAAAACTTTGAAATCCATAACTTTAAACCTTTAAATTGATTGAGTTTTGCATTTGCAAAAAATAGATGGAAACAAAGGCAGAGGTGTAAGCAAAATCATGAAAATAATTTCTTATATCTATGTAATTAACGTTATAAACGTCTTGAAACTTCCAACAATTCATTTTCTTTTGTTTTATATATTGTTTTTATTATTATTATTACTATTATTATTACAGATTCAGAAAAAGAAACCGTTAAGCTTTAGAAAACATAAAAAATATTGATAGGCAGATATACATGTATTTGTCATTTTCTTCAGGTTTGCGGTAAGCCGTGATGGCAAATGCAATAAGTTATCCGTATAGGTTTCTTTGGCTCTAGTCTAATTATACTTATTCATCTTAAATGCGACTCATTTACTCAAAAACGTATCACTATTCACTATTCAACACTGGCACCTTTCCTGCAAAAGAACAATCGGATCTTGCTCAAACAACCCAATGATCGCTTTAATGAATTAGCCCTTATACGAAAAACATGAAAAAGTCATATTTGATGACGTAATCACTTGAAATTTTCTGGACTTTTTTCGCATTATACGGTACGGCAATATACTCATTTAAAGTTTATATATCCAATTTTATGATATTTTTAATATATTTTCCTTACAAGGTATGCAAAGGTATGTTTAATTAAAAAAGTTTGTTTTCACATTTTCAAATAGGCATTCCAGCAAACATGAATATCTGCCATGTTTGATAAGGTAATCACTTGAAATTTTCAAGACCTTATGAACGTACTAAGTTTCGACATTTTTGAAAATTTTAAGTTCATTGGTCTAATTGGCGATTTTATATGATTTTTTTTCAATAATTCTTGCTTTAGTATGCATGACGTCATAACCACGTGACAAAACAAACATTTCTTGCAGTATGCATCACTTCAATTTTAACTCTATCAATTCTTAAGAATTAATTAAGATTGAAAAATTATATGAAGAAATTAAATTTTTTCTGTCCAATTTTCATGCTTCTAACGCATCAGGAGGCTTTGTAACATTGAAATATATTTCTAGGACCCAAGTTCGAAACTCGGTATTGCCATGAAATCTTTATCTTTTCGAATTTGGAAATTTGAATGCAACGGTGCACATCTACATCCTAAAATACATCTTCTGTGAACAAATCTGACGTCATTTGACGTCATTGAAAATTAAAAATAATTGAATGTATAAAAATGTACTTTTTTATCGCTGCAATTTCAATTTCATTAAAATTGACTCAAAATGTACGATGCCAGAGCGAGAGAAGTCGTTGAAAAAATAGAATTATGTCCTTTAAATGACGTCATAACCACAAGACTTACGAGGAAATCTTTCAGAGAAAAGAAAGCAGACGTCTAGGCAAATAAGCTGTCCAATTTCTATGCTTCTAACTCATCAGTAGCCTATGTAACATTAAATAATAGTTTTAGGACCAACGTTCGAAACTCGGTTTTGCCATAAATTCTTATTTTTTTCGAATTTTAAAATTTGAAAAACAAGATGCACATCTACTTCATAACATACACATTTTGTGAAAAAATTAAGATAAAACGACAAAAAAAATGCTCTGAAGCGCGAAGAATTTTTTGAAGCTGACGTCAAATCTGAAGTTATTTGACGTCATTGAAAATTGAAAATAATTGAATATAAACTTTTTTGTCGAGGCAAACTAATTTTCAAGTTGCTCAGACTAGCAACATATTGAAATTAACTCTTGGATTTGGTTGGAAAAAAAGGAATAATAATATTAAGAAGAAGAATAAACATAACAAACCCTATACGTTTTCCGCAGGTTTGCGGAAGGCCGTAATAGCGTTTTACTTGTCAGAGCATCAGTATATCATAACAAGGAAAACCAGACCCTTCAGTGTATTTAAGTCGATTCTCTTAAAGAAAAATACCTGTTTAAACATGGAAATTTACAAATAAGGATCTTTATTAATTTTTAAATGAAACATTTTTTCTGTTTTTCATTTTGATAAATTAGTTTGCGAAACTATATGAAAATCGTCTGTGTTGGCCGATCGGTTAGAGCGCCCGCCTCGGGAGCGGAAGGTCATGGGTTCGATAAGCGGCCGCGACATACCAAAGTCGTAAAAACGGTACTGTTATAGCTCCCTTGCCTGGCGCACAGCATAAAAGGGTAGCTGCAGGACTGGTTGGCCCGGTGACAGAATAATGTGACTGGGTGTATTACCATACCACATGTGTACAGCGTGATACTGCAGTGTGGCAGCACTATATCACTCTCAAGTAGACATCGTATTTTCATCGTATTTAAACGCAACAAACAAATAAACAAACAGACAAAATATATGAAAAGTTCAAAATGGAGACCACAATATGGGATTCACGTGCGCAGCTCTTTGGCGGTAGTGGAATACCAGAACTAACAATTTATATTAACAAAGGGCCTGCGTGTAAAAAAGGACAGTAGATAACATTAATAAAGAAACAGCTGAGGTCGTCATTTACAGTAGACAGACAGAATTAGCAAAAAGAGGAAAACAACATAAGCTTAAAATTCGAACTAGAGTCAGCGACTAAAATATGTTGTTTTTTTTTTGTTGTTTTTTGTCACTTCTACAGTCCAACCTGCCTGATGTATTAGTGTGGTTTCTTGACAAACATCCTTTACCTCATACGGACTCTTACTGAGGCACTGACAAACAGAACAGATCTGGATCCATCGCATGTCTAAGCAGGGTCTTTTCTGTTCAACCATAAACTACAGCTTAGATTTTGCAATCTGTACAGCATAACAAATTGTTTCAAATACAATTCAAAACTCATGAACATTATATTCTTCGTGTTATATTTTAACATAATTTTAAACACGTTTATTTATGAGATAACTGGAAAGGGTGGTTCACTGTCGTGTACTATAACATGGGGTCCAAATCCTAGTCCGTATTACCAATCACGTTCTCCCTATTGTCGTCAACACCCAGTAGCCAGTACGTTGTCATAGTGCCTTTACCCTGAAATGGTCATTCAAGCAGTTGCATTACATGTAAGTCATTTTCAAGCATTCCAAGCACATGTTACATGTAGGCCACAAATGGGAACATAAAGAACTGACTTCAATAACGGTATGGTCAGGTAATCAACTTGGGTGGGGGTATAGGCCCTGATAGTTATAGATGTGACACCTAATTGAGGTTTTAAATGAACGATATATATACATCTTTTATCCATTTCAGTATTTTTGCAATATTTGTATCACTTACTTATACAATGAATAGCAAACTATGGTGAGTATGTATCTATGTCTATTAATTGGCGGTTAGATATGTTTAGACAAGGCTAAACCCTTTGACTCGATCCACAAAATTGCTTTCAGAATTCAAATTAACCGATCACATAATTTATCATTTAGTTATAATACCCTGGGATTTTAAATAGCTGAGAGTTCAAAGTTTAAATAAATACATATCATTGAACTATGAACTCTACCTTGACTTCCAGCTCTCCACGTTTCTCAACTTTATAACCTGAGAACTTGTCCAACAATGTTTTTGTTGTTGCGGAAAGTTGAATCTTCATTGCTAAAAAAATGAAACTTTTTTTTTTTAAAATCACCGGAAAATGGTATTTTATACAAACACACACGACTTGGCTCTCAGCCTATAAAGTATAAATGTAGTTCAAGGACTGATAGGGCTTTTGTAAGAATAATGGGTCTGGGTGTCATATAAGGCCAGGGCGTGATACTGCAGTGTCAGTACTTTATCCGTCTTAAGGAAACCTAGTTTCCAAATGATTGAAATACTTTCATCGGGACGTTAAACTCAATTCAGATGAAGAAACAAAGAATTAAGTACTATATATACACCATATCTTTTGTACTAAGTGCTCATAAGGACGTTCCTGAACTTGTTGTCCTGGTGTCAGGATAATTATATCCAATATATAGACAATATAGCCTATGTCACTTGTCTACAAGGTGATATCACCGCTAGACTGTTGTATTTCTGTTTTTATATGGACAAATATATTCAAATGACTGAAATACTGCTGGTGAGACGTTACAAGGAGACAAACATAAAGAAACAAAATGAATAAAATAAAAAGAAAACATACGTTCGGAGTTAGACTCCATGCGGGACGCGGTGTTGACGGTATCCCCGAAGAGGCAATATCTCGGCATTGTAAGACCAACAACTCCGGCAACCACTGGGCCTAGCAATTCATACAAATAATAGCTTTTTCGGCGTAGCTGTATAATTTCGATTTCAACTCGCATCTTAATCCAATCAAATGTACGCTAACAGCGGTAAATAATTCTAAGCTGAATAAAAGGACTCCTGTTATTGGTTAACGCATCGTTATGGACTACAAAATTACTGTAAATAAGGGGTGCAGCTTGTATATATCATTCAGCTTGGTGTTATTACTTTTCTTTTTGATGTAAACATGAAAGTGATTTCAGTAAGTTAAATACAATCCTTTTCCATCAATTGAGGAATGCTACTTTGTGAAAATGATTTAAAACAACAAAAAAGAATCCACCGTGTTATGACATGAAACCCCTTAATTACTATGTATATTGAATTCTTCCAGCCTGCCGAGATGCTCTCATTGAAAATTAATTCGCCAAAACCAAAACAACTAATAACGCTTTTATATCATAATTGTCATATGCAATAATGATATAAACAAATATCAAACAAGCCTATTTACAGATATAATTTTTTGTATTACCGTCTATAAATAAGTATATTTCATAGAAAAAATACTGAACTATTTCTAGAGCGTACTAAATTTGTTGTGCGTCGGTCTTTCGCGCGCTTTTCCTCGGAATGTTCTAGAAGTCCTTTATCAATGAATCTATGCTTTAAGGTGCTGATCATTAATGTATATGCCTGTATAAACTATTTTGATACAGTTTACAACTGATAAAATCAGACCTGAACAAGCTTTTGTCAGTAAGAAATAAAATAAAGGTGAAGAAAAAATTGTATGTCCTAACTACAACGAGCAGATAACTGCTCATTACATGATCAGCCTGGAACTAAATTAGGTTTTATGCAGCGGATTATCATAGATTTTTTTTATAGTTCATAGGATAATTTATAACATTACACTGCTTTTAAATAAGAACATTTGGAGGTACTCTGAAATATTTGTTATATCAAATCATTTCATATTCTGATTTTAATCATTTTACAATTTTTTATGGTGCAGGTAAGCCTGTTTACGATAATGGTCAGTCGTGTCTTTTGTATAATAGTCTAGTCAGTCTTTACTGTACGTTTTTTTTTTAATATATATAGGCATTATTTTAAAATTGTACTTTTTTTTGCTACATTCCTGTTGTTGTACACATCTCGTGGACTATTTTCTTATTTGCAAAATAAACCTTGTTAAAAACATTGCCATTCATCATTGTTCACTACCAAAATTAGACATGTTTTCTACAATTATTTACAACAATGCTTTTATAACCTATCATAGCATTAGAGTCTTTGAAATGTGTTTTGCATATATTTCCATTTATAAGTTTCTTAATTAAAGTATATTTATGCATGAATGAAAATCTCGTTTTTCTTTCATCCTACGCCGAATATCTTTTTTAAAGATATTTCTTGTTTAAAGTGAAAATACTAGGTACAGTGAAAATACTAGGTACATGTATAAATACTTCAATCAAACAAGGAATTTTAATTTATGATGATTTTTGAAGTACAGCTCAATAAAAAAGATACACTTGTACATTAACCTTAATGTTAATTTTTAACTATAAACTTTAGCATGAAATATGCGATTACACCATACTTAAGTATTATAATTGAGATATTCTAAACAAATATATGACCCCTAGCTTCAAAAGGTCTTTGATACGGTTAATTTTACCTCAAAATTATTTAATTTCATATATATCCCGTCTCGGCGTTTCTTGATATAATATAGAATTTTTTAAGTCTTAATTATTTTTAGGTTTGACTGAAGAATGTGTCACTACAGTAGAAAAATATCAAGTGTTTCCGAGCGCCTGGACTCATTTATATGATGTCTTTTTCACATATGATTACAAATGCGACATACCCGAATGCAGCCCTATGCGAACCCTAAGGTGTTCCCCGGGCATGTGACGTATCTTAAATCCCCTGACGGTGTGAAGGATGACCAGGGACATGTTGCAGATCTCAGTCACGTGCAGGTCACCATTACGCTCCGGTAACCCGGAGACACACATGTATGCGTCACCAATCGTCTCGACCTGTTTCATAAATTGATTATAGTTAGTGCATTATGAGTATTATTTTTAGGTTTATGTTCCTTTATGAAATTACATCTAAGGGAAAATTAAAAATATTTTTCTCACAAACCGATAACTTATTCCAGTCGAAGTCGTTCTTGCATACATTAAGTAATTGTCTATTATTTCGTAGAACAGACAAATTTATGCCCTGTGGAGGGTCATGTGTTTGTTTATGATTGCCTTTTCAATACACCCCAAACACGGATGGTTTGACTGATGTAAACATTGGTATTGGAAGGGGTGCAAATCGCTGCTTTTTTCCGTCAGCTCATATTTAAAACGATCCACAACGAAATACCTTGTCATACTGTGCTATGTTATTTTAGATATTTTTCATATACGAATTTAATCGCTTTATAGAGACTATTTT
>CM037783.1:33330876-33380876 GCA_021229015.1 Solen grandis | reverse complement strand
TCAGAACCAGCTTCTTCAGGTTCAGCAAGCCCTAGATGGTAGAAGAAGAGTGAGGAGAAGACAAAGAAGAGTCAGAGCCATATGGATGCGCCAATGGATCAACCGCAGGCCACAGCTGGGGCTGTATGACAGACTGATGGTGGAGCTGAGGAACGAGGACCCCCGTGCCTTCAAGAACTTTATGAGAATGCCTCCGGTGATGTATGACGAACTGGTGGAAAGGCTGACACCAACACTGACGAAGGAGACAACCAATTGGCGAGCTCCCTGCTCTCTACCTCCTCGGTAGCAGTTTCAGGCTCCGAGACCTTCGCCCTCGGCCTGGGCCTTGCTTGCCCCTTCTTTTTCTTGGGCAGCTCGCCCTTCTTTGTTTTCGGTGCCATCTTTACTCTACCGAATATGGATCAGTACTGATCGAGAACACCGGACGCGGCGGCTTTTATACACGCGGGCGGCAAGCGGAGCACAAGTGATCGGCACGTGATTCACACGCGGAGCACAAGTGATACACACGCGCTGCGTGTGATCACTTGTGACCCCATTTTCTGATCACAAGCGCTCACACACGGAGGACTCGTGGTAGACACGCGATGGACACACGGAGCACACGCGCGCGTGTGGTCCACTTGTCATTCGCGTGTCCAGCACGTTTGAGACAAATTGGCTGATTTTCACCGCGTGTAGAAAAAAATTGCAAAATTAATAGCAAAATTACACGTGATCAACTCGCGGAAGCCTGTCTGACCGGGCCTTTAAATCATCATTGAGTGAAAAAAATGTAGAGATTATTACACAGTTTCGAAGAAAATATCCCACAACCTTGTATGAAAATTAGCCCAGAAAAAAATACTCTTTTGTACCAACTGTACATAAACAAATGTACATTATTTTCTTTAAAAAAAAAAGCATTTCATTTCCAAGTTATTTATTACTTGTTTTTAAGTTTTGCAAGACTAAGCATTCAAAAAAATTCTGGAAATTTGCATACAAAAGCTATTTGACGTACTGTCTTAGTACGAAATAATCACTGTTACCATTTTTCACTTTACATGCATTTCCGATACACGAACTTGTGTTACTGCAGCTATTGTTGATTAAGATACCCTTTGCTTTCGAAAAAATGCATTTGTATTGATAATTTTTCGAAAATATTTCCAATTATCACAATCATGCATTTTGACAAATCGAGGAGAATTCCAAAAAAGTCGTCAACGGAGGTAATTCGAGGGGGTGCGATATTTTTGCCTTTAAATAGATGAATACCAATCAAAGTTGTTACATTTGATTAACCATGGTATAAGATAGCATGAATGCAATTCCTTGATGAAAAAGAATCACATTCCGAACCATGGCGTCTAGTGACGAAGAATATCGGAAGTTGGGCGATTTTTGCCGACAGTATCAGTAATTTGCCGAGCTCATTAGGATTTCTCTGCCTTAAAAAGTATTATATCACTAGACCTAGTACAGATAAATTGGTACAATTATCCAAAACAAATATTGTCAAACTAAGAAAACATAGTAACGAAACACACATAATACACAAATCTGCATAATTCACATGACTTGTTCCATCCTCTCATAGAACTAAGGTGTATATAAATGTCAGTTGTCCATGGAAGTATGTGCTAGTGTTGTGTATGTTTCAAATACGTGTGACGTGTACATTACGCTATTTATGTTACACGTATCTCTCACGTGTATCAAAATGTTCTGTAGATATTGACATCATGATGAACTGTACCTAGTTTAAGTCAATAAATATCACCTATGGTATTATACCTCATTACCTCATAAATCATTCTTAATTCAATGTGACGTCATCCCGTTCATATATAGTTTAGAATCATATCGAGGGCTGACCGTGAAACTGTTCTAAATGCATATAGAAAGAGATGAGACAGTTTCGCGGTCAGTCCTCGGTATATAGCATCACAGTAACAAATCTTCGAAAATGATATACTAATAATATAAAATTAGTGCATATTCCCCTATTCTTCTACCTTAATCATTCGAAGTCTTTATCTCTACTTCTTCAAGTATATTCTTTTCTCTTGTCTTTGTCTCTCAATTATGTATTTACTCTTATCTACGATATGCTGGCTCACCATTGCTTTGACAATTTCTCACGAGGCTGTTTAAGAACGGATCAAAGGTCGCAAATGATTACAATATTCGACTTGTGACGTGTTGTCATTGCTCTGTTCTGTTCTAAGAAAACAGTTTATCATAATTTATCCCCTGAATTTATCCAACTTTCTATATTTTAAGCAGTTTTTCTGCTATATATGGATTTATTCAGTTTTAGTTAAACAGAAGGAATATCGTCGAGTCTCAATCCTTAATTACAATGCCAGTCCTCTTATCAGGCAATGTAGAAAAAAAGTCCCAGACCAACTGCACATACAAAAATTCCATCTCCATATTGCATCTTAGTATTCGAAGTATACGTAATAAGATGAAAGAAATTTTTGATAAGTTTGATGACTTTGATACCAATTGTTTTTACTGAATCCCACTTTGACTCTAATATGTAATGTAATGAACCAGTAATATATGGTATATATAAGTAATATATATAGAAAAGATTAACCTTACCATTTAGGTGGTCTATTATGTACCAAAATCACTGTATCATAATTTATAAACGTCGCATTGATTTAGAAGTTAATGGTGTTCATGCTATATGGCATGAAAGTCTCTGTAGCTCTTCTTCCTTTCTCTTGTATTATGTAGTTAGATCTCATACTCCATCTCACATGCTGACTTTCTTGGAACGATTTTAATCTTTTTTTGCAAATAATCTTGATATATTGGCAAATGTTATTGTTTTGGGAGATACTAATCATAATCTTTTTGATAACTGACTCCATTGTTGCTCTTACATTATCTCCAATATTACCTTTACTAATTACAAATACTAGATCAAATGAGTAAAAGTCCTTGTCTTTAGTAGAACAGTAATGGAAAAAGTTAAGTGGCTCGTAATTTGAAACATTCAATTCATTTGAATCTTGTAACTATTTTATTATTTTACTATGCGAGCCGAACATATTTCAATTAACGCTATATTGCAGATTCATCATTTTGTGTGTGCAATGACAGCTTCTATGATAATATAACAAATAAGAAATCGTTGTGCCTTTTATTAATGTACATTGCGTTAAAAATATGACACACGTCTATACAGACGCCCGTCATGTAAGCGTATTTATGGAAAACACCTACAAGTGCACGTGTTACTTGCTAGTCAGAGTCATTGAATTTGGATACCAGGTACATGTTCGGAATTCCCACGGTCAGTCGTAATAGATTGTGTTGTTTTCAGCAGCGGCCACATTATTTCAAAATCGCACTTTTAAGTAATTACTTTTAGATTATGTTTTTGAAGTCCATTAACACGTAGGCCTTAAATTTAGTTCTGATAGTGATGGACATATTCATTATATTCAAAATGCAATATAATTTGCATCAAAAAATATTTGGTATGATAAGAAAACTTAAATTTCAAATAAATAGAGACTCTTTCGATCAAATTTATATTCCATTTCTTCACGGAAAATCAAATTTGCGTCCACTGTTTAGGAAAGCTATATTGATTTTGAACAGGAAAGTCTCGAAAAGAAAACATTACGAAGCTTCAAGAATTGAAACTGGAATTACGCGATCGGTTACCCTGTCTTATCTCTACAAAGAGGATTAAAAACTGATGTTTTAGGTAGATATCTCCCATGCAAAACAAGTGCCTCTAACAGAAAGGTCAGGGTACAAATAAGATCCAGTTTTGGAATTGTTTTATACTATGTACACAGTAAAATAATTATTGTTAAAAATGAAATACATATTACTTGCACCAACAATGAAATATTTAAGCTATAGGGTAGAGAAAAATATTTTAACCCTTTCCCTCATAGAGGAAACCATGAAAAGACCTATGCGAACAGCATAAAACCAGATCAGCCTGCGAGTTACTCGCATGCTGGTCAGGTTTTATGCTGTTCGCTGCTCCTCAGTGGTCTGGAAATGAGGATTTTGTAATTAAATTTGGTAAGGTTTAACTGTGGTTTTCTGCAGATCAGGCTTTATGTGGTACCTACTGAGTGCGTCAAAATGAGTCTATATGAGGGAAAGGGTAAGGTCAGCTGTGTATCCGGTGAATGATACACGTGTGGCTAGTATTAAAATATCTGGTCGGTAATGAAAGAAGTCGGGTCCTTTATATATAAAGTCATATCTAAGAATTATGTGAACTTAGAGAAGTGTGTCTTACATACTTTGCTAATGATTTCGTCCTATCTGCATGAGCGGTTCAAGTCATTTAGCTAAAGGGGGTAGGGTGGGGTCCGACAGGGATGTATGAGTGGCCAACTTACAATGATTGCCGAACCTAGAGGGGAGCAACTATAAACATTAAAATAATTGCAATACGTGGGGGGGGGGGGGGGGGGGGGGGCAAATGAAAGTGCCATACGCGGTGTGTCGTTGGGACATTCTTCTTTTGTTACCTCTCGTTCTCTTCTGGATTTTTAAGGTTCGCATATCTTTCTCCTCCCACCCTTTTAATTCCGGGTCCCCTTCGCCTAGATTCGTAAATGAATCTTTATTGAAGATCGTAAATGCTGCATGTATTGCCGAATACAATATATTTCAACGTACCCAGTAATCTGCTATGATGAACTTTTTTCTCGATATCACTCGGACTGAATGGACTGAGTGCTGAACATGTGGGCGATAGAAGGTATACCACAGTACTTTATTCATTGCTAAGTATTTCTATAGTGAAGGCCATCATGGTAAACCTAATTCAAGCAATTTTGCGTGTGTTATTCATTTTGTTGTGTGTTTCAAAGTCTTCTCAACTGAATGTGAAACTTGGTGTATTACTTATGAGGGAAGGGCCAGTATTTTTCGATGTAAGAAGAGCAGGACCTGCATTAGAAATCGCATTTGAAAAAGCAAGATTAAACTTTGGTGTAATCTTTGACCCCGTTTATCACACATATTCTGGAATTTGTCCGAAAGACAAAGCTATAGGACACTTCACGGAATTATATTATAACCAAAATGTTCAGGCTTACATTGGCCCGGCCTGCTCGGTATCTCTGATTGCTGTTGGGCGACTAGCGGAGTACCTTAGGATACCAGTGGTCACCGGACTCGGGGATTTGGTGGTCAGAAATGCCTTGGATAATGACATGTTCAAGACTTTGACGATTTTATCTTACAACATCGGTAAATTATCAAGTAAGTGAGAATTAACTGATTACTTTTGATCACATCAAATCTTTAAATAAAACTTATTTTATTACGTCGTTAGTGCATACTATTTTTTTTAAAGTTTACAATATTCCCTCTCGACGGTTGCTTTAGAGATAATACAAACTTTCATGGGCGTAAACATTTTGAGACCTTATAATTTTGGTAATTTATGTTATTTGACAGCCTCAACAAATGTTAACGCCCAAGAAAAAGTATGTTGTCGCTTGTATTTCAGGAAATTTAGCAAACCTCATTTAGCATTGTTAAGTTCACATAACTTTTTGTTTGAGGTTCCTGCATGGGATACCCCATTTACTGTCCCCGTAATAGGTGCAGTTGAGGTCGGGGATCCATTCTCAGCTGACCTTACAAAGTTTACTTACATTTGATCAGTCAATGTGATATATTACAGGGACTAATGAGTCTTTAATTATAATAAGTATCATGTAAGGATATTTATAAGTGTATGTGCATTCAAAAGAAAACAACAATAGCAACGACATGTTGTGGTCAAAAAGAAAAAGAAAGAAAGAAGGTAGTTAAAAATGATGTTATGCATCGATTATGATTTAATTTTCTATTTACTCGTTGTTTATATTCAAATTGTGCTTTTTTCATTGTATAAATATTAACATTTCTTTTGGATATTTGCTTTTTAGACCATATACATCAAGTATCGTCATATTGTCAGGTAATTTAACATATTAAATCTGTATTATATTTTGAGCATATCATAAAATAACATTAAGTTTATTCCATTCAGAATCCCTGTTTTTCAATGTTTCCCTGTGTTTCGAATATTTTAATTTTTCCTAAGTTTTAATGCCAATATTTCAGCACAAAGAATAAAAATATAAGATAAAATGGAATCACATTGGCAGCAACCTTTGCCTATGAAGAAAGAAATCTGACAAATTTCAAACTTGAGTTACTGCATGATTAGCATTTTTATTCAAGACACTTAGCCATTTTATAATTGGTTCTCCAAATTTGAAGAACTGAAAGACTTTGTAAATAAACGGAGTCAAATGCATTTTCAAAATCAACTAAAAGAATTGGTGCACATAATTTTGTTTTCTGTATATTGCATGATATCATAAATTAATCTTGTATTTTTTTTACCTATATATCGTTCAGGTATAAATCCTGTTTGGTCGTTGTTAACAAGTGAAAGTAATACATTTTTGAATCAACTAGAAGCTATTGTGTTAGAATATATTTAAGAAGCGATATTGGCCTATAGTTTCTCATGAATAAATGTGATTTATTTTCCTTTGGATTGCAAGTAATAATCCCTCGTCTTTGTGTTATAGATAGTTCCCCCTTTTCATACCCATAGTTAATTTATCTAACTAAAATTTACCTAATCTGTTCCAAAATACTTTAAAACAAGAGGGCCATGATGGCCCTGGATCGTCACCTGGTATCATTAGGCTATGTAAAATCAAGTGACCCCTGGAGCAGAGCCACTTTTGACCCCAGGGTCATGATTTGAACAAACTTGGTAGAGGTCTATTAGCCCATGTTACATACCAAATATCTAAACTCCAGACCTTGTTAAGATTTTTCTATTTTTATTCCAAAATAAGTCTATGTAAAATCAAGTGATCCCTGGGGCGGGGCCAATTTTCACCATTTATCTAAACCCCAGGCCATATGTTTTCTAGTTTTCTAAAAAGAAGAATTTTCAAGTTATTTCTATATTAGCCTATGTAAAATCAGGTGACCCCTATGGCGGGGCCAAATTTGACCCCAGGGCCATGATTTGAACAAACTAAGTATAGATCCACTAGACAATGCATGATTCATGGTTTGAACAAACTTGGTAGAGGTCTATTAGCCCATGTTACATACCAAATATCTAAACTCCAGGTCTTGTGGTTTCTGAGAAGAAGATTTCAGGTTTCTCCTATATTATGTTAAATCAAGTGACCCCTGGGGTGGGGCCAATTTTGACCCCAGGGTCATGATTTAAACAAACTTAGAAGAGATCCACTAGACAATGCTGCACACCAGGCCTTGTGCTTTCTGAGAAGATTTTTCAAGTTTTTCCCTATATTAGCCTATGTAAAATCAGGGACCCCTTTGGTGGGGCCAAATTTGACCCAATGGTCATGATTTGTAAAAACGTGGTAGAGACCCAGTAGACAATGCTACATACCAAATATCTAAACTCCAGGCCTTGTGGTTTCTGAGAAGAAGAGTTTTCAAGTTTTTTTAGCTCACCTGAGCACAACGTGCTCATGGTGAGCTATTGTGATCGCCTTTTGTCCGTCGTCCGTCGTCCGTGCGTGCGTGCGTGCGTGCGTCGTCAACAATTTGCTTTAAACAACATCTCCTCATGAACCGCTGAAGGGATTTTGACCAAACTTCACAGGAATCATCCTTATGATGCCCTCTATCAAAGTTGTACAAATTATTCAGATTGGTTAAAAAAGTAGGTCACAGGAGCTAAAAATAGATTTTAAAAATGCAAACTTTGAAAATCTTCTTCTGCAAAACTGCAAGGCCTAGAGCTTAGATATTTGGTATGTAGCATCATCTTATGGGCCATTACCAAGATTGTACAAATCATAGCCCTACGGTGATAAATGACCCCGCACCAGGGGTCACTTGTTTTACATAGAGTTATATAGGAAAATCTTTAAAAATCTTCTTCTATAAATCCATTAGGCCTAGAGCTTAGATATTTGGTATGTAGCATCATCTAATGGTTCATTACCAAGATTGTTCAAATCATAGCCCTACGGTGATAAATGCCCCCGCACCAGGGGTCACTTGTTTTACATAGAGTTATATAGGAAAATGTTTAAAAATCTTCTTCTATGAATCCATAAGGCCTAGAGATTAGATATTTGGTATGAAGCATCATCTTATGGTTCATTACCAAGATTGTACAAATCATGACCCTATGGTGATAAATGACCCCGCACCAGGGGTCACTTGTTTTACATAGAGTTATATAGGAAAATCTTTAAAAATCTTCTTCTATGAATCCATTAGGCCTAGAGCTTAGATATTTGGTATGTAGCATCATCTTATGGTTCATTACCAAGATTGTTCAAATCATAGCCCTATGGTGATAAATGCCCCCGCACCAGGGGTCACTTGTTTAACATAGATTTATATAGGAAAAACTTTAAAAATCTTCTTCTATGAATCCATAAGGCCTAGAGCTTAGATATTTCATATGCAGCATCATCTAATGGTTCATTACCAAGATTGTTCAAATCATAGCCAAACGGTGATAAATGCCCCCGCAATAGGGGTCACTTGTTTTACATAGAGTTATATAGGAAAAGCTTTAAAAATCTTCTTCTATGAATCCATAAGGCCTAGAGATTAGATATTTGGTATGTAGCATCATCTTATGGTTCATTACCAAGATTGTACAAATCACAGCCCTACGGTGATAAATGCCCCCGCACCATGGGCACTTGTTTTACATAGAGTTATATAGAAAAACTTTAAAAATCTTCTTCTATGAATCCATAAGGCCTAGAGATTAGATATTTGGTATGAAGCATCATCTTATGGTTCATTACCAAGATTGTACAAATCATGACCCTATGGTGATAAATGACCCCGCACCAGGGGTCACTTGTTTTACATAGAGTTATATAGGAAAATCTTTAAAAATCTTCTTCTATGAATCCATTAGGCCTAGAGCTTAGATATTTGGTATGTAGCATCATCTTATGGTTCATTACCAAGATTGTTCAAATCATAGCCCTATGGTGATAAATGCCCCCGCACCAGGGGTCACTTGTTTAACATAGATTTATATAGGAAAAACTTTAAAAATCTTCTTCTATGAATCCATAAGGCCTAGAGCTTAGATATTTTATGAGCATCATCTATGGTTCATTACCAAGATTGTTCAAATCATAGCCAAACGGTGATAAATGCCCCCGCAATAGGGGTCACTTGTTTTACATAGAGTTATATAGGAAAAGCTTTAAAAATCTTCTTCTATGAATCCATAAGGCCTAGAGATTAGATATTTGGTATGTAGCATCATCTTATGGTTCATTACCAAGATTGTACAAATCACAGCCCTACGGTGATAAATGCCCCCGCACCATGGGCACTTGTTTTACATAGAGTTATATAGAAAAACTTTAAAAATCTTCTTCTATGAATCCATTAGGCCTAGAGCTTAGATATTTGGTATGTAGCATCATCTTATGGTTCATTACCAAGATTGTACAAATCATAGCCCTATGGTGATAAATGACCCCGCACCAGGGGTCACTTGTTTTACATAGAGTTATATAGGAAAATGTTTAAAAATCTTCTTCTATGAATCCATTAGGCCTAGAGATTAGATATTTGGTATGTAGCATCATCTTATGGTTCATTACCAAGATTGTACAAATCATGTCCCTATGGTGATAAATGCCCCCGCACCAGGGGTCACTTGTTTAACATAGAGTTATATAGGAAAATCTTTAAAAATCTTCTTCTATGAATCCATTAGGCCTAGAGCTTAGATATTTGGTATGTAGCATCATCTAATGGTTCATTATCAAGATTTTCAAAATGGTGGCCCTTTGGAGATAAATGACCCCGCACTAACTTATATATTTGGTATGTAGTATTGTCAGGGCTAAAATGTTTAAGATTGAGTTATATCAGAATTTTTGTCTGTTTAAAAACCTTGTAATCAGTTGTAGCAATGGTACTCAGGTGAGCGATCCAGGGCCATCATGGCCCTCTTGTTTCTATATTAGCCTATGTTTAATAAAGTGACCCCTGATGCTGGGCCAATTTTGACCCCAGGGCCATGATTTGAACAAATTTGGAAGTGATCTACTAGACAATGCTGCACACTAAATATCTAAACCCCAGGCCTTGTGGTTTCTGAGAAGAAGATTTTTCAAGTTTTTTTTCTATATTAGCCTATGTTAAATCAAGTGACCCCTGGGGCGGGGCCTATTTTGACCCCAGTGTCATGATTTGAACAAACTTGATAGAAATCCACTAGACAATGCTACACACAAAATATCTTAACTCTATGGCTTGTGGTTTCTGAGGAGAAGATTTTTCAAAAAAAAAATTCTAAATTAGCCTATGTTAAATCAGGTGACCCCTTGGCGGGGCCAATTTTGACCACAGGGTCATGTTTGAACAATCTTGGTAGAGAGTCATAAGATCATGCTACATACCAAATAACTAAACTCCAGGTATTGTGGTTTCTGAGGAGAAGATTTTTCAAGTCTTTTTCCTATATAAGCCTATGTTAAATGAAGTGACCCCTGGGGCAGGATCAATTTTGACACCAGGGTCATAATTTGAACAATCTTGGTAGACAGTCATAAGATCATGCTACATACCAAATATCTAAACTCCAGGCCTTGTGGTTTCGGAGAAGAAGATTTTTCAAGTTCTTTTCCTATATTAGCCTATGTTATATCAGGTGACCCCTTGGCAGGGCCAAATTTGACCCCAGGGCAATGATTTTAACAAACTTGGTTGTGATCTACTAGACAATTTTTAATAAACCCCTTGGTTTAGAAAATTTTTTCAAGTTTTTCCAATATTAGCCTATGTTAAATGCAGTGAACCCTGGGGCGGGGCCAATTTTGACCCCAGGGTCATGATTTGAACAATCTTGGTAGAGAGTCATAAGATCATGCTACATACCAAATATCTAAACTCCAGGCCTTGTGGTTTCGGAGAAGAAGATTTTTCAAGTTCTTTTCCTATATTAGCCTATGTTATATCAGGTGACCCCTTGGCAGGGCCAAATTTGACCCCAGGGCAATGATTTTAACAAACTTGGTTGTTATCTACTAGACAATGCTTCACACTTAATATCTAAACCCCAGGCCTTGTGGTTTCTGAGAAGAAGATTTTTCATGTTTTTCCTATATTAGCCTATGTTAAATGAAGTGAACTCTGGGGCGGGGCCAATTTTGACCCCAGGGTCATAATTTGAATAATCTTGGTAGAGAGTCATAAGATCATGCTACATACCAAAAATCAAAAGGCTAAGCCTTGTGGTTTCGGAGAAGAAGATTTTTCAAGTTTTTCCTATATTAGCCTATGTTAAATCAAGTGACCCCTGGGGCGGGGCCAATTTTGACCCCAGGGTCATAATTTGAACAATCTTGGTAGAGAGTCATAAGATCATGCTACATACCAAAAATCAAAAGGCTAGGCCTTGTGGTTTCGGAGTAGAAGATTTTTAAAATTTTCATTATTAACAACTTTGGTAAAGGGCCCCATAATGAACATTCCTTTGAAGTTTTATTAAAATCCAGTGAGTAGTTTAGAAGGAGATGTTGTTTAAAGAAGTTTTTGACAACGGACGCACGGACGCACGCACACAGGCACGGACGACGGACAAAAGGCGATCACAAAAGCTCACCATGAGCACATAAAACCTCTGAACTAATTCCTTTACTTCCATGATATTTGTTATTTTCATTTTCTTCAAGGCTGTACTAGCTTCTAAAAAAGTATTTTTCCTTCTAATTGTAAAGATTCACAATTATCCAATTTCTTTATATCCGAATCAGGTAAAATATCGTCTAGATTGTAATCAATTAATTCGTCATCTCTGTTGCTAAAAATTTCCTGATAAAATGATTTAGATTCCTTTAAAATATATTTCTGATCAGTTATTAAGGCCCCGTCTTCTTTTTGTAATTTTGGAATTATTTTACTGGTGTAATTGTTTTTTTCCTAAGTTGCAAAATATTCGAATAGAGTACCCACGTATTTTATTTTTTCTAATATCTTCTAAGTTGCGTTTAAGTTCATGTAAGTCTGCTTCATTTGATTCAGAAAGTTTTTCTTCAAGAGACTATTTTTGCTTTATCAGATCCTTTTCATTTTTGTTATTGAATTTATTTTTATATGCTGAGTATGAAATGGATTTTCCTCTTAATTCCATCATTAGTGTTTCAAAAAATGATGAGTAATTGTAAACTGTATTTCACTGCTGTGTATTTGATCAATGTTTGAAAAAATGTAAATTGGAACTGCATATTGAGTAACCACCTCTCTAATTTTATCATTTATTATCTTAAAGTGTTCAGATTCTTTTAATAGTGAATAATTATATTTCCATTATGGTTTTCCAGGCTTAATTGTTTGAAAGTTTAATTCACGTGAAATTATAGAGTGATCTGATTTATAGCTATATTTTAATTTCTCTTTGACTTATAGATGGTAAAAGAGTATCAGATATTAGGAAAAATTCTAATCTTGCTTGGTGTAGGGGGTTTCTTTTTTTTTCCTTGGGTAGCGTTTTAGATTAGGAAATAATTCACGAAATGGGTGTAATATCGTATAGCGGGTTATCTCTACGGGCGTAATATTCTGCGTTTTTACCATAAAATTGGGTTAGTTTTTTTTCTTCGGATCAATTTTCTACGATTTCAAATAAATTGACTTGTGAAATATGACTTATAAAAATATAATAATTGATGTCATAATTTTATTTATTCAGAGCAAGAACGCAAAAAATGAGAATGCGTGCGCATACTCGTATTTTTAGAAAAGTTCTTCAAGGTAAACATTTGAACTAGGGACATTAATTCGAATGTTTTCAAGTTATGAATATTTGTATCCGCCAAAGATTTGTGATCGAGAATGGACATTGTTTTTGCCTTGTATGTTAGTTGGTTTTCCACGATGTTTGTCTTAATGTTAATGTCAGCAATTTTAAAATTGGCCATAACTTCACATAAATTATATAGATCCTGACGTAAAACTTCATAATTATATGATTGGAATGCGACTATGGAAAATTTGACACTAAACCATGAATCTACTTGGCTTAATGTGTTTAGTTATCTGCTTTTCTGATTTTTCCTCCAATTTTTGTCGGGAGCATACTTCGTTGACTATACTAGGTAAGGACTTGAAACTTAAAAAATAATTAGATGACGAGATGGGAAAGTGCAGTGATCAAGAACCGTAACTCTGACTGGACCAGATTTTGCATATCCATTAATGTCATTTTAAAATGAATCTCTGTCCAAATAATTAATTAGTCACTATATACTTGAAAACTATACAATGTATTGACTTAAAATGTCATAAGATTGATGACAAGTGTAACTCTACTTAGACCGTTTTTTAAATATCAGTTCTGTCTTTAGTTTTTGTATCAGCTGCTTTGTAGAGAGCAAAACTCGTTAACAATATATATATATAAACACGATGAGGACTTTAAACTTAAAAAATAAAATGATTGTAGGATTAAGCAGTGCAACAACATAAAGCCATAACTCTGCCTATTCCAATTTTTGTATTATCTCCCTTTCTCTATTTTTATCAGTTTTGTCCAGAACATAACGTGTAAACTATACAACTTACACAAGGTATTGATTTGAAACCTAAAATATGAATAGAGCTATGGAAATCATCCTTCTCCTTCGTCGAGTGCCGTCCGTCGAGCGACGCCATTAAATTTCTATAGAGATGTATTCGGTCCAACATTTTACCCTTTAAATTCTCGACAGAAAGTTGTAAGTTGAAACATCATGCACCGGAAGAAACAACACTTTGACTATTGAGCACTAAGCATAATATATTTATCACAATTTTTGCTTGTCGATCAAGGTTGAACCCCTGAGCTCCATTTTCCAAAGTGACGCCCTAGGAAGACACTTAGTTGCAGCAACACTTGCATAGTTTTACATTTTTCTAAAGGGAAATCATTTTAACTGAATTCGTTAAGGTTATTCCAACCATCATTAAAGTGTGATCATATTCCGTCAATTGATTATGGTAGTGCATAGTAAATGTAAACCTTCATAGACTTTTAGCAAAAGAGTCTATAACTCAAGGTCAAGACATACTTGCATCTGCACTGAAGTCTTTCTAAGTATTTGATGGATCATGGTTATAATTTAATGATGGATGGATTATCTCCCAAGTTTATCGTCTTATTTCGTGTATTGCCATTCTCTTATAAAATCTTTGATTCATTTTCAGACTCAATGTCAGCCATAATGAGCGCTTACCAGTGGAAGAACACGGCCGTTATGTACGATATCTCCGACGTGTTTTTTAACCTTGCCGGATCAAATTTGGTGGCGGATTTCCGCAGAAGTTACTTTATGGAACTACCACACGATGTTCCTTTCAATCCGGCTAAAAGTGATGACTACAACATATTACTTAGAGAAGCAAGTGCTCATGCAAGAGGTATAGATTTGTTGTTTATATATAATTACGCCTTTATCAAACAATTTTGGAATGTTTCACTCACCAAGATCTTTGGCAAGCTTAAAAAAATCTTCTTTGTACTAATCTTATTTAGAATTTAGCGGGAAAAATACCATGAACGAATTTGTGTGTGGATAATCAGAAACTCGCAATGCATAAAGTGCAGCAGTTCACGCACAAATGACATGTAATATTTCACTATTTAATCTTATTGGTATATAGGAAATATAATTTTCTCATTCACCGATTTATGCTCGACCCTTACAGTAAAATGATATTTAAGCTAAAAAACACCTTTGTCGTGGAAAACAGTTCAAAATTACAAGCTACTTATCCTTTACTATTTCAGTTTATGCTTAACGCAACAATAGGACACTCAGTTCTTTTATTGAATGTTCTCTTATTTTATTATAATACAGTTAATGCCAATCAAAGTTCAGATGCATTTGTCGAAGTAACAGTGAAGGATATTTATGTTGAGGTTTTATGGAGAAAAGTTAATTGATTTTGAATTCATCTCCTACTAACATAATGCTGACATTTTTCCCGATTGGAAAATATCCATAAAAATAAAAGAAAATGCAACCGTTGTCATGTACCGGGGGACGAATTTTATTTCATATTCATTTTTTTTTTATTTCAACACACACACACACACACACACACACACACACACACACGATTCTGTGCTGTAATTATTAGAAGTGATATGTAAACATACTACTATTTTGTAAACGGATATGGGCTCGCATGTTTGCATATGCAACAAAGACGCATGTGTGATTATTTATGCCTTTACTTTGAAAATGTGTTGTCGTTTACACTGTGTACGTGAATTTGCGTTAGTATTTGTTTGTATGTATTTTCATTGCTAATTTTATTCGCGTATATCTGTAAATAAAAGCATTTACTAAAATGAAAGTTGAAAAAGATGAAAGTTGAATCGTTCGTGTTGCTCGACGTATGTATTATATTTTGTTTATAACCTTAAGAAAACGTTCCCTTTGAATAATCGAATACATGTATTTAAAATGTCAAGGTCATTTGGTGAACTTTTACAATCAGTGGGATATACTAAAATGTATTTCGGCTTTATTATACATAATGAGAGGGGGCTGTGTCTAAATCAGCACATTATTTCTAAGCAAAGAAACTCTATTTTCAGTATTCATCATTTTCTGTACCTCGGACGTGCTGCGCATCATACTGGCCAGAGCACATCACCTCGGTATGACAAATGGAGATTACGTATTCCTCACTATGGAACTGTTCCCTAGCGATATTTTTGGATATTATATGAACTTTCTCAGAGGTACGTTGTTACTTCCTGGAACTTGTTAAGCACAATTTTATACATTCTGAAAATCAGAAAGTTCCTTTTTAAGGCCGAATATACAAAACAAAACATGATATTCATATAAGTCAGAGGAGTGTAAACTATAATTTATGTATGAACGCAATTCGTTTAATAAAGGATAACACTAATAATTAAATGTCCAAAGGCAACATGTTGAGCCCGCGGTCTAAATGTGCCCTTGACCATGGAGCTAAGGACCCAACTCTTTAGTGTTACACATCATCTATTTGAGGCAAAAGTTACTGCTGAATCATTTGAAAATCCTCTGGTCCAGAGAAAATTTACATCCCGGACAAGAAAATTCAGGACGATGAATTTCACTTCTAAGTGTGACCTTGACCTTGAAACTATGAACCCAACTCTTGAGCGTTATACTAGGATTTAGCCCGGACAAGCAAATGACCTTTGACCTCTATATATAACCCTGACTTTTAAGCTAAGGACACAACTTTATTTGAAAATCCTGCAATCCACGTCTAATTTACAGCCTAGACATGCAAATGAATTTAACCTCAATGTGCGACCTTGACCTTGAAGCTACATACCTAACTCTTGCGCATGACACTTCGTCTCACTGAGTTAAACAGAAGTTTCAAGTTTTTTAAAAATCGTCTCTACGTTCGACCTTGACCTATGAGCTGGGAAGAGAATTCTTGTGCCTGACTCCCCGTCTAATTTACGTTGACAAAACTGCCAAGATAAGTGTGACCTAGACCTTTGAGCTAGGGACGAAACTCCGCCTAATTCTGGTTAACATGACATCCAAGTTGTTTGAAAATGCTGCGATCCATGTTACAATCCTGACAAGCAAATCTAGCTCCATGACATTAACCTCAAAGTATGACATTGACCTTTGAGCTACAATTCTGGTTCTTGAGCGCACCACACCGTCTTAGCTTGAAATTTATGCTAAGCTTTATGAGAACCCCCCTATCTGTGGCGAAGTAACAGCCCCCCCCCCCTCCCCCCCCAAAAAAAAAAATGAACTCATTTTTGACATTTGACTTCAAAGAATGACCTTGACCTCTGAGCTACAATTCGGTTCTTGTGCGAGACACACTGTCCTACTTAGCTTGACGTTTGTATCAAGTTATTTGAGAATCTCTCCATCGATGGCGAAGTAACAGCCGGAAAAGCAATTTTGACCTCTAAGTGTGACATTAATATTTGAGCTTAACACATTAATCTTGTGAGAGACACAACGTTTCAACATGGTGAACATTTGTGTCAAGTTATTTTTAAACTCCCCCAATAATGAAAGAGTAATGGTCCATTGAAGCTGTTTTATATCATTTTTTTATATTTGACCTCTACGTGTGACCTTGACCTTTGAGCTAAACACAATTTTGAACATTTGTGCCAAGTTATTTTTAAATCCTCCCAATGATGGCAGAGTAAAGATCCGGAGAAGCATAATCTAGACGGGACGCACGCACGCACATATACCGTACCGCCATTGTGGCGAATATGTCGAGTTCACTGTAAGCGGCTCGACAATAAAAATGCAGTAAATAATTTCAAATTTATTACTTCTAATAGGTAAGGTGAAATATAAAATCCCTGTTACTTGTTTCAAAGCTATGACAGTCTAGTGTCGATATGCAAAACCTACATGCTATTGCTTATGATGCGTTAATGATACTCGTATATTTGGATTCAGAATTATATTGAGATACATTAGCTAACATACAGGACAAAAAACCATGACAGTCGCGGAAAGCATGCAATTCTTGGCTTTTAATGGAGTTTATTAACCACCACACTACTGGTGTAGATAATATAATAGCCGAATTATTTTACAATCTTCGAATAATTTGAGAATAAGAACGATAGCGGAGATATTTGTCTGAAGCCTAAATATACATAGCAGACTTGCTTGCATAACTTAAACGCCCCATCCCACTGTATTCAGATTATGTGGTTTCTACATAATAAATAATGAGACAGAAACATTGATTGCGATCGGGATGTTGGAGCAAGGGGCTACACATCGCCGGCTGGTGAAGCTCTTGACGTACACAATGCTGTGGTCACCAGAGCCTTAACAAGATTCCAACAGCATGTTACGCAAGTCAAATGACATTTGTGACAGAAAAATAAAATGACACCTCGGCAGGTGAAGAGCGGTTTTTGATTGTTAATCGCTTTAAAAAATGGCAACTCAGTCGTCTCGTTACCTTCAAACATAATACATTTAAAAACTAATACGGGTGAAATTTTGACCAAAACTATCCGGACGAGGTTGCATGCAGATAACCTTCTACCGAGAAGATTGCATTTATGTATTACGCCGGCTAGTCCAAATTCTGTTACAAAATGTTACAAGCTTGTTCACATGTAAATGATTTACAATGTGATGTAAAAAAAAGTTTTTATCTACTTTTCCTCGTCATATTAATGTTGGTGAAGTTTTTGTTTCATGACATACAAACTTGGCACGTGTAGGTTACTTAACATGGAGAAACCCTATATTTCGTAAGAACACTTCAGAGAATTTCGGTTAAATCTTGGACACGGTATATCGGAAACAGGTGTCACGTGACACATTCCGCAACCTGGCGTCTTCACGAGTCCCGGGAAGGGAGTTGGTAAGCGTATTACGTTTCCAGAGCACAATGTTCTCAAGGCGAGCTATAAGGGTCACCCTGCATCCGTTGTCCGTCGTCGTCCACCATGCGTCGTGCACCGTTCTTCGTCCGTCGTCAACAATTTGCTTTGAATGACATATCCTCTGCAAGCACCGGGTAGAAGTTGAACTCGGCATGGATGATCATAAGTGGCTCCTCACAAAAAAAAATGTTTATATAAACTTGATCCATGCAGAGCATGGCAACCAACAGAATTTTACTTTAAATACTTCAAAATTCTTCTCCCCTGAAACCATTGGTAAGAAGTCAATTTCTGGAACATGATGGATGTATCTACCTTAAATATAGAGACATAAATGTGTGTTTTTTAATAAGCTTATATGCTCTGGTGATCGATGTAGAGCCATATGACAATATTGTTAAATTTTCAGCCTGTGAAGTGAGTGAATGCGCAAAGAGAGAATGTGAACAGTCATGTGATGACACACCGATATAGAAATTCTACATTATATGTTTTATAATTCTAAATATAGGTTTTATATCGTTCGTAACGCTAAACCCTGTGATGGAGAAACCACTTTTATTTTACACCAGAGAATGAGGCATTGCGTGATCATGCGCTTCTGGTAGATGGTCAGAGTTATTAATAGATTTATAACATACGGACACAGTTTTAAATAAAATTCTTAGTCAATGATAATCTGTGCACGTGCTGCTTTAAATCCCATCGAGCATAATATGGAATGAGATGCAGCTTGCAATGTCAGTTCGTCAGGTAAAGCTTTTGGAAATTA
Source organism: Solen grandis (assembly GCA_021229015.1). Classification (NCBI taxonomy): domain Eukaryota; kingdom Metazoa; phylum Mollusca; class Bivalvia; order Adapedonta; family Solenidae; genus Solen; species Solen grandis. The sequence goes on along the minus strand of CM037783.1, from coordinate 33,361,692 downwards.
AGTAGCTTCCTGCTATTCTGGACAAACGTTGTGTCACAGAGGGCCTTTCAGGAAATAAAAATAAGGCGTGGTAACACAAACTACCAGAAATAAGTCTCAACTGCGGTCAAAATATATTACAATCACGATAACAAAAGGTCAAACCCATTGTCCCATGGTCAAATTAGTAGAACCATAGTCACAAACAGTAACAATCACTGTTACAATAGCATAAAACTACGGTCACAAAAAGTCACAACCACGTTCAAAATAATTCAAAGCCATGGTCACAAAATGGTCAAAACCTCTGTCACAATATGTCACTACTAATTATTACAATAAACCACAACCACGACACAATATTTAACAAGCACGGTCTCAGTGAACAGGTAGCAAACACGGTTAAAGTAGGTCAAAACCACGGTCACAATAGGTCACAATGACAGTCATAATAGGTCACAACCACGGTCACAATAGGTCGAAATCACGTTCTCAATATGTTACCAATGACAGTAATTCACTGTTACAATAGGCCACGGAGCACGGTCACAAAAGGTTACCAATAACGGTATCAATTCTGAACATTTATCTCGGTTATCCTTCTCGGAAACAGTAGAAAAAAAAAACGCCCCAAAATACGTTTTCTTAAAGCTGAAATTAAATGTTCTACAAAAATATTGAGTAAAACGTACTTTCTATATATTTATTTATTTATTCAAAATTATTTTTTGCCTGATAAAATCATTGTGACGTCATTTAATTACCTTGAACAGCTTCCTCTTCACGGTAGATTTGGTAAAACGAGATTAATTACTTTTCCTCCATTTCCTCTATAAATATCAAGACATTAATTGCTGTCTTTGACATTCGAGAGCTATGTTTAGAATTTGAGACACATTATTAAATGAGCATGCTAAAAATTAATAAGTTTCCTCATAGTCATAAAAGAGAAGTATTAGCTAACAAAATAATTAATCCTTATGACTGCTCAGAGGTAGAATTTGCTTTCTGATATTCGATATTAATAATCTGTCGGTTTAGTTGTCTGTCTAAAACTGTATACTTCAGGGACCCATTTTCGCATACTAGCATATCAAACCTTGTTAGTTGTAAATAATGTAATCGAATAATCTGCATATTTTATTCCTCATTTAAGAAAAGATCTTTGAACGTATAATAAATAGGTATGCGTGACTTAATATATTACTCATAATTTGCGAAACACCACATATCATATGTCACTGTGAATTTGAAATGATCATAACTTCTGTTATATCTGTCCACCTCTCTTGAAATTTCACAACCATCCTTTACAATTCCAAACCTTAATTAATGCAAACATCTCAAAATATAAGATAATTATATTTTGAAATTTCAAATAAATACCAACAAAAATCAAAGGACTGAGAGTGCCAATGTTGCATTAAGCGTAATCTAAACAGTAAAGGGGATAGTCAAGTGGCTTGAAGTTTGGAAATGTTTTATTGATTTTCCATATATAATGGATCTTATAGCTATGACATCATTTTACTCTGAGGGCCGAGCACTCGTTTTTCATTGAACTGCCTATTTAATTAAGGAAAAATTATTTGCCAGGGGTACTATGAAAATTGTATAGCGAGACACTGGCTTACGTCACACAATTTCATAATTGTATTTTCATTGAATAGTTTCCCACTTACGCATCGTTGCAAAGTTATCATTCGTTATTTGCCCAGATAACTTCTGTAATAAAATGACAAAAAATCATACTAAGAAGATTGTTTTGCATTTTCTTCATGTAGGCTACTTAAAATGTCGCTCGCCTTAACTGGAGTTCGTCATGTATATGTATTTATTGTATAAGAATGGTACGAGCAAACAGGTGCTCGGATTGCTTGCTCGCTAGAGGGCACTGGATTTGGATATCCAGTATCCAGGTTCCCACGACCGCTCCTAATACGTTGCATAAAAAGCAAAACGTTTACATTTCTAAATAATGACACCATTCACAAAATTTTCAATTTACATCCACTTACTGAAATTGCAATATTATCTAAATTATAGAGTGTTCAACTTAAAATGTTATTGTGGAATTGTATCGTCATTTGTTAAATAATTTTGACAATTTTAATTCTTATCAACCAAAAAGCAAAAAAAAAAAAAAAAAAAAAATAAAATAAAAAAAATAAAAAATAAAAAAAATAAATAATAAAAATAAAATCTTTAGTAAATGTTGTTAAGACCCCAAACTTTAAAATAACAAAAAAAATTATACTTCCAGCTAAAGGATTGGAAAGTATTGAGAAAAACAATGAATACATATAAGTTTCTTTCATTCAGTATATACATGTAGCAATGAATAAATAAAAAAAAAATAAAGGGAGAGGATACATCTACAAAATTATCAGTACGGTTTACAAGCATTTTCCTTACAAAATGTTAATACATGTTATATTAACATTTACCTTTCAACATATGGTAGATCAAACGAATGTACATACTAATCTTGGCGGAAAATAAAGAATATTTCTGTCCGCTAAACACATCTCAATAGACCGGGGTTAATCAAATCTGGCTAATTGGGCAAATTTTTAATTAATTATTTTACATAATATTTAAGCTATTTTCAAGACAAATAATGTGTCCATTTGTACCAATGACTAATCCCATCGAGCAATGTATTTTAAAGAAAAGAATTGCAAATGTGAAAAGAAAAAAACCAAGTCACTTATATTTTTAAAAATATATATTTTATATAGTTACTAAAATTTAACTTAGAAATGCCAAAAATAATTCTCGTTACCTTTCGTTACATTTCTATAATATTCAAACGCCATATAAATATAAATTTAGACCGAAATAAAAATATATGTGCTACATTATTTCCGTGTTTGAATTTGGGATTGATTTTAAAGCAGCTCGTTCACAGATGGCTATTGACTAAGAATTTGATTTTTAACCAAGGGTGGGTAATAAGTCTATCAAGTACTATCTACACACGCATTGTCCGTGTTTGTTAGAAAATTAACAGTTTTTCCATCTCATGCAATAGAATAGTATTGGATTTATATTTAGATTTTTAAAACCTATATTAAGAAATTCTATTTTTCTACTTGTCTGATCACATTTACTCTTCGCGCATGCGGTCACCTACTATCTTAACTTACTAATTCCCTACCTGGAACCGATGTATACACAATGTTGCGGAATGTGTCACGAGGCACAGAATGCTCATATTTCGGGAATACCGCATGTTGTATTTAAGGTCTTCCCATCCTAATAGCGATCTATTCCACCAAAGCCATGCATATAACTTAACAATACACATGTATATAGGCATTTAAAGTGTCAAACAATGGTAATCGTAGGGGCAAATTGACATGTCTGGACAAGTGACAGAAGTTCTTTTATTAACTTACCTTGATTATTTTGTTGTTATGAGTAATCTCTCCTGAAAACTAAAAGAAAAGTGATTTTCCCCATTTTCGTATGGTAAAGTTTAGATTTTTTCACGAAAGTTGATAAAAAATCATTACTGCATCTTTCTACCATGAGTTTTTCTAATAAATCAAATTCATATTCACAGAAAATACATATTTCCCATAGACTTCAATGTTAACTTATATGCGGATTATTTCCCCCAAATTAGATAAAAATTGAAAAAAAAACTGTTGGTGAAATATTTTTATTTTTGAATGTCTTCAAAGTGACAAAGTTCCATAGAAATATAAGCATCCAGTTGCAAGATATGGCTATTAGGATGGGAAGACCTTAACATGATCTCCCCAGGGTGAACGATTACATTATGACCTACAATTGCTAAATTCATTTGTCATGAAACAAAGACTCCACCAACATTCACGAAGGAGAGTAGATTTTTTTGTTATTTCTACCGATCATCTCTGAACGAGCTGTTCTAGGATATTTAAATGTTTTACTCATCCTGCTGGCATTACTGACAGAAAATAAGACATTGTTTTCCTAACAACATGAGATGGGGAAAAAAATTAACAAGACTTGGTGTTTGCAGACCTTACCATTCCTAAACCTGTCACACTGAGCTCAGTTTACTAGCATGCATTTTATGATTATATTAAAGAGCTGAATAATATAATCCTTACTCAAGTTGTTAGGTCTAAGCTGACAAGGGAAGCATAATAACTAGCCTGAAAATATAATAAAATAATAAATGTTTAACGATAATCAACTTATGCTGTATAAAAATAAAACAATAAAATACTTGAGCCTTCAACTCTCATATTTTTATTCATTTTTTTTACCAGGAATTGAGATATCTTTAGTTAAATCAAATTAATTAGAAAAATTCACAGAGAACATCCGAGGATGATATATATCAATAATATGTCTATATCACTATACAATACCTGGACATAATACATAACCCCCAGTGCACTTTGTTTTCTTCGGTTAATTTCAGCTTTTTATTGGGGGGGGGGGGGGGGGGGGGGGAACGGGGCAGCACACTGTGCTGAGGACATTCATTTGATCTGGTTCCAACTGTGATTAGTCTAAAGTTATTGCTTCTTATGGATATTTTAACCTATTGTTGTGCTAGTTACTCATATGAATGGACACTTACATCACATAAACTGTATTTGTATAACAAAAATTATTGAATATCAAATTTCTGAACTATTCACAAGTTTCCATGTAACGAGTTATTGAAGGGAGTTAACTTACAGAGACTGCGGTCAGGGTACATTCCAGTTTATTAAACAGTAGGAGCGCCACTGCATTCTCACTTAGACGTCAATATTGTCCGTCAAATTATCGGAGGTCATTTTGTTTGTTTCTGAGATATATTTTCTTGACATGAAGTCAGAATAAACAATACACAATTGAGAAATTAAAATGACAAGTTCAACCAGGGCGCACAAAGGACTCCTGGTCATATGCGTCATTATGAACTTTACAGGGTAGCTAAATTCTAATCGACAGAAAGTTTATTCAGTGAGCGGCGTTTTTAATTTGCTCCCTACGTTACACTTGTATGGTGAAAAAATATGGGGAAACAATCCGAATTTATCTATCCTAAAACACATCCATGCATCCCTACAAGTAGTTTCCAACTCGGATAAGATATTGGAGTGTCTATCCATTATTTAAACTATTGAAATTTAAAGTTTAAAAAGATATAAATTAGGCGTGGTATACTTAAAAACCATTTATGCTATATACAGGGGATGACAAGGATAACGCGGTTACACGTGCATATGAGTCTGTCTTGATACTGTCACTCCGCCAGCTTGGCGGACCGGAATATGAGGATTTTGCAGAGGAAGTTATACGAAGGGCAAAAACAGATTTCGGATACGAATTCGGCGCGGGAGAAAAGGTAATACTCGAGAATGTTATTTTAAGAATGTCAAATTCGGAATGTTATAGATGTACCATATTCGGATCCATGAACGTTTAAGATAACAGCTAACTTATTCACCTTTTTAGCATACAAAGGCAATACAACTGTAATTACATATATTTGTTTTAGTTCAATATATCAGGGTACTTTATAAAAAAATAAAGTAACAATGAATAAAAGAATGAGTAAAACTTTTGAAAGCAATCGGTATATTTCCTCAAAAGCATACGCTGCGAATTTCAGCTCTTTGTGTATTTTTACACGTGTATAACGAAAAGAAAAGAGGTCGGATGTCGCCTTCTTTATTACTTTAGGGATTGCATCAAAAACATTCGTTAAGACAAAAAAGCTAAGAATATGTATAAGCTTAGATTATTATTTCGTCAAGTATCGTAGTGAAGGTCATGACCCAAACTATGAGGTGTATTCAAGGATCGAATCAACGACCGCTGGTAACACTTCATGGTTATTGATACAACTTATAACATTATTTAACAAAATACTTCGGAAATCCGTTTGGCTAGATTATGTCTGTTCAAGACAATTATAGCTTATTAAAGCCAGAAAGGATCAAATTTGCAAAGATACGTTTGTTGCTACTTTTTCCTTGTAATACACATGCATTTCTTTGGCCTTTCCGTTCATGCATGCATTACGTCAGCAGTTCGTTGCCGTATTTCTATCCTTTTGAAAAAGTACACAATATAAATGTCTCCTCCCGAAGATTAAGATAGCCTTACATCGAATATTTACATATATATTTCCAGGTTAATTATTTTTTAACGGCTTTCCATGACAGCGCACTGTACCTGGCTAATGCTTATAAGTCTGTCCTGGACGAGGGCGGTGACGTCAACGACGGTATGCTTGTGGCGCAAAAACTGTGGAACTCAACGTTTGAAGGTGTGCTTTTGAATAAAGATGCAGTCGGATTCCCAATTCATGATTATAATTACTTGAGATAGATATAAAAGGTATCACACAGAAAGAGACGCATTCTCCGGACACCGGACAAACCAGTCCTGGAACTACGTTTTCAATATTTATATTCGGCTTAGGTATTTATGTCATAATAAAGAAAATTGTTCGAATTCAGACGGACAGACAAAAACAAAAAGTTTCCCTATTATGCTGCGATGTATTCAAAGCTGAAATTTGAATGAATATTTAAAAGTTTGATAGAATGTCACATTTGTGTTACCAGTGACTTTTTTTTGCAGGAATCACAGGTCAAGTAAGAGTAGATGAGTTTGGAAATCGCGTGGCCGATTTTGACCTTTTTGATATGACGTCACCAACAACAAGAGAGTTCCAAGTGAGTCTTAGAAGTGCTCATTGCTGGGCCTACCATGTGTTGTTATTTTATTTTTTACATCGATTGATCATTTAATTGTTTTATTTACTATACATATGTAAGTTTCAGGTCGAGGCCAGTACCAAACCATGGGCAGTGTCAATCTATTAATTGATTTCTAGTCCACAACGTCATTAGTGATGGCATATCAGACGCTGCTTGTAAATGACGTTATACGATAAACAGTTGAAATTGAAATTTTTTTATCGGAGTCGACTTTTTTTTAAAGATCAAAGACCCAAACTCTGATTTGTTATGGAACGGGATGGACGACATGGTAATTGAGGAGACGAGGTTCAGAGGACACAACCCTAATTACGGGAGAAAAACGTCTGTCAGTTGAATGCAATGTATCCAATTAAAAGTACTAAAGCGAATCGAAAAGCAAAATGCGCTATTTTAGAGAAGTCGAGAAGCCGAAGAAATCCAGCAAAGAAGAAACTATGTGCAAGCTTTGAGAGAATTTTGGGCTCGACAATATCTTTTTCACGTTTTCTATAATTCCTCGTTTCAAAATTAGAACTCCGTGAATACTGTCGTAATCCTTATTCATTTAATGCTTTTCGATGGATAAAACAGAAATAAGGGTAGATTATATCCTGTTAATTTCAGTTTTGAACAGTGAAATTATCAGGAAAACAGTGAAGTTATCAGGAACTTGTACCCGACCCTACGTTATCAACTGATCGGAGCTTCAATTGTGCCGGGTTTTGTGCAAGAAATGGTGTCATAAATAACATTAGGCAAGCGACGTAATCCAACTAATTTGTTACGTCTTTTGTCAATAAAACATCTGTTTTTAAAGCATTAAATAAAAAAAAATGTTTTTGGTGAAAGATCGATATATAATATCATTCGTGACCATAAAAAGATGTATTTTTACTCGTGGCTTTGCCACTCGTGAAAATACCACTTTTTATGTTCATTCAGTGAAATTATTAATCAATCAAAACAAACAATTATCCTCTACTTATCATCATTTTCATTATCATTACCGCTACCTCGAATATTTAAAGCGTATCCGTTCAAATATCGAATCACGATCGAGAAATGACGTCATCATTTTGGATAACGATTTTCGAATCGGCCAACGGTCTGGGACCTATACACGATTTGAATCATACATGCAAATACACATTCATTTGTTTTCATCTTTAAAATGTTTCCGCCTACATTCCCATCTCTTTAAATATTTATGAAAACTATCGACTATACGCAGATTTTTTTTTAAGTTTTTATCTTTTCATTTTGCAATCTTTATTTTTTTTTTTTGTTGAAATTGTTACTTTTATTCTTACCGTTGCACTACGTATAAGCTGATTACATTATTAAGGAAACATTATGATTTTTTTTGGTAGCTTGTTGGACGATTCTATGGCGGAACTCAAATGTATTCACCAACTAATGGCGTGAGCATCGTGTGGCCGAATGGCAAACCTGTCAACAAGCCTCGTTGTGGTTTCAAAGGAGAGCTCTGCATACACGTACCGGGTCAGCAATGGCATTAATTATTTTTTTTATTATTTATTAATATTATCATTATTATTATAATTATGACTAATGACTGCCTGTATGTCGAACGAGAAGTTATTCCTTGTCATTCAAAGACGAAATTCAAGTAACGTTTAAAACAAGGCAATATAAATAATGATGGAGACGACGACGTTGATGATACAGATGTTGAATTGACATCATATTTAAAATATAACCCTATTTTTTACATTTTAAGACAATATGCTGGAAGAAGATCACTGTGTCGACTAACTATGTTTAAATGATGTATGTTTGTAGTGGAATGTGTTTCCGTTTTGCTATTTTTTCTAATTTATCTATGGTATGTATGTGTTATTCAGCTGTATAGAAAACACGCATTACACACATTTGACAGATGGCCTAGGCTGTCTACAAGTTTCACTACATCTTTCGTGAATTGTGAGTACATCGAGCAATATGGACTAAGCAAAGCTGTATTCCAGGATACAAAACCACATGACTCTGCAAAATGTTGCATAGAAACTAAATTGTGTGTAATGATAAATAACCTATTGAATTTCCACATATGCTTTATTTCAGAGGACCACACGACTGTGATTATCACCGTATGTGCAATAATTATTGCTGTCGCTACAATACTATTGGTAGTCACAGCCCTGCTTTACAGGTAGAAGATAAATAGTTTCATTTTATCCATTTACCTCCTTTATTTATGTACAGATTTGTGACCTTTCACGGAATTTTTAAATGTATATATCTCGTGTACTAGTATTCATACGCATTTGTGATGTACCCATTTCTACATTAAGCCCATGTAGCCTATCAAAAAGCGTGGGATACTTGGCTAGCATTTTATCCTTATAAGGATAGTCATAAGAGGTACGTCGACCAGTCAATATGCTGCTTACCTAAATGAGTACTCTTCAGTTGAAGATATAATAATATAGTGGCGCGAATTTTCAAATAATCGATAACGAACAAGTGCTAACTTATAATCCCACGGGCGATGTAACGGGATGAGCGCTCGTGGATTTCCGACGCTGCCTATGTAGTAAATTGGCTACAGCATTCATCCCAGTTATCCTATTTAGCCGTTCTAATTAGAAAAAAAACTATTTATATTAGCTTATTTAGCCTATTTAGGCTATGTATGAAATAGGATACAGCATTCAGCCGATTTATTCTATTTACTCAATTTCACATTGAACGGTTATGTTGATCACAAATTTGTGACTTGATGTGGACTTGTATTTATTCGCTGAGCTTTAAAGGTATATAAATAGTGGGTTTGTCTATTCCTTGCAGACTTTTTAGAAACTGAACTGCAGTGCTGTAATAGCTAACATACAAAACTCTGACCTGGGTCTGTTCTGTATGCCAAGGTGTCAAACACGTGTATATGAGGTTACGGTTTCTATCTTGTCTTTCAGTCATTAAACAGCATACTTGAAAACTGCTGAAGTATTTTGACACATATGCCTTTAAACTATTGTATACGTTTGTTAATAAACGCAAAGTTCGTGAGTTGAAAAACTGACCTTTATCTTATTCGATATTCGAGGAAAGAACATGGAAATATGTATCTTTCAATGTAGACACGTATTGTTATTTATGACTTAAATGTTGAAAAAAAACACTCTTATTCATGATTGGTTATCTGTTTACACAGGAAATTCAAACAGGAGCAAGAACTCGGAAGAAAGACATGGTTGGTAGCTTCCGACGAGATACACATGAGAAAAGGAAGAGTAAATGATTCATTCTTATCAAGCCGTGCGTCGCTTAATAACCCAATGGTAATTATTATCACCCTTCGTGAGATCACAATATATTCGGTTAATCTTCTAGTTGGTTGCAAAACGTTTGTGAAGCAACACAATTTTGGGGAAATTGTTAAATTTACAAGTCACCCAAATTCTATGACAAATCAAGAGCTCGGAAAATTCAAATTTATCAGCGATTTATTCCAATTCTCAAGAAATATTTTATTTTATACCAAAATTATCATGTTGGGCTTCTAGTACTGACAACGTAATTACAAGCTTTCCCCTACATTTTACACGAGTCATCAAAAGAAAAGAATTATCATAATATAACAACAACAAATGTTAGTACATGTACAAGTATACACAAAGGTGTACTGTACAGATATATAAATTGGCTGATATATACATACGTATGGTAATAATTTATTTCAATAGTACACCATTTTATTTTACCATTTACAAAATACATCGATCTATTTGATAAAGCAAGTGTTTGTAATAATTTCAGAAAAGATACTGAAGTTATTTCTTTTTCTTATGAACTCATGTTACTTTCATTCCAGCCAAAGTTTAGGAGTATTGGTATTTTTACGAATAGATAATATTCCTTCAATCAGTTTCAAAACTCTATATGTATATTCTCCTCGTAAGCTGAAGGTTTGTTTCTTACATATGTACATGTGTCTTCATTTCTTCCGAGTTAGATTCATTTATTATTTGTTTCAAATGCAACAGGATGACGGTTCCTTCAATCAGGTGTTCACATTGATAGGGAATTGCAGGACTCAGACCGTGGCAATCCGGAAGTTACATCTACACACTGTCGAGCTGACACGTGAAATGGCCGTAGAGTTTCGTCAGGTTCTGAACTTAAAGCTACACAAAACATCGAAAATTGAAATTTTCCTTAACTCAACATTTTGAATGTTTAGTGCTGTATCATTTATTGAATATATATATATATATATATATATATATATATATATATATATATATTGTAAAACAATATTTAACCCCTGACATTACTTATACGCAAACGTGATAAGTTTATTTTATAAAATGAATTTTGCCAATTTGCTTAATATTTTCTTGTACAAATAAAAAAATATTTAAAAATATGTAGGAATCTATGCTTACATAGTTTCAGAAGGGGCTTTAATTGAGGTTGAAATGAAATTTACCCATGTTTTATGTCAAAGTCTTTTTTATGTTTTGACCAATTTTCAGACTGATATGACCAACAGAAACCTAGATACTAAAGAGTGCGTATATTCCTATCTGAGTCTGATCGCCGTAGTAACGGTGGGGACTTTAAATAATAGCTTAAATGAATATATCACATTTTTATGTAATAAACTTTTTTCTTTTCTTATTTAAAATAAAACGGTTGGCACGAACACACTAGATCTCGTCTCGTTTTTGGAGATATTGGAGATGTTAGCCAAACCTTAGAAATATGTGAAGACAAGTATGACTGAAAGCTGTGGAAAATGTTTGCACCTGGTTGAAATTATTACAACTTATAGGCTTCAATTTTGTAGAGAAATTGACGGTTTGTGAGATAAAGTTCATCAGGTTATATCATTTAATTTTGTTTGTCTTCGTTTAATAAGAGTCATATATGATATTCTCTCTTGTTGGCATGTGGAATCAGAATTTTTTTATTTGGCAATCTGACATCCTCACTATTTATGTAGTGTAAATGTATATATAATTCCAAATTATGTTATTTCTTAATATTATAAAAAAATTGCATGTATTGTTTTTTTTTTGTGTAATAGTTCACAGGATGTTAAACTTCATTTATTTCATTTCCAATTGAACTGATTTAATTACAATTTCATTGCCATCTCTAAGCCCGAATTTTAAATTTCGTTTCTTTCAGATTCAGCTTACATAGGTTTGGGGAAATAGGATAATTTAACCCTATTTTTTAAATTTTGTTTCTTTGTTTTCTTTTTATTCTTTTTATTTAAAGAAAGCATTTTATATCATATAAGAAATTGCTAACATAAGAATTCTGTTGAATTTATCTTCAAGAAGATGTAAATACATTTGTTTTTTTTTAATGTAAAAGTATACAAACCTTAATGTTAAACAACCGCGGCCAAACCGTTTTGAGTATAGAGAATACGCATTATCACTGTAACATTGAACTTGATATACGTAGATATAACATATGAAAAATGCATTTCATCAAAGTTTTATATGTTTCTATTTGTTGTATTTCTTTGGACCGCTGGGGTTGCCGGGCCGGCAGTTTGGGACCGCCATTAACACTATAGTACAAATCCAACAATTAATATTGAAATTTCTCAAATAGAATTCAACATTTTGCACGGTACATAAACTACATAATCATTTGTTAAATAAAGCATTCATTTACATCTACCGAGTACCTTTTATGTTAGTACGACAGAATCACTGCTATTCATATCCGTAGTTACACATATTTATGTTACGGTAGTTATCGTCGGTTTACACACCCTTTGCTTTTTAAATTTGCCTTTATGTGAATTTCTGAAATGGAGTGTTGGAAGTTATTCGAGGATTGTTTTTCTTATATTTTTTAGAAAAGGATATATAATTTGAATTAAATAGACGAGTGCAAAAATCAAAATTTTTACGGGTAGCGAAAATAAAAATAACCATAAACGAATATTCTAAATGAAAAAAAATCTGAATCATGGCGTGTTAGACGAATATTCTATAAAGAAATTTCGGCTAACTTTGCCAACATATGCCGTAATTTGCCGAGCCCATTAGGGTTCCTCTGCCTTAGATTTGTTTACGGTGCAACTGAACTTTTAATTTTGTTTTCTTAAGGTTCAGCTGAACAAATTAAACAAATATTCTGTGTATGTGTTTGATTTTAATTGATATCAATGCATTCTACTCTTGTTCTTTGTCATTTATATAAGTATGAATTATTTGTTCTACTTTTTAATCATATTGCTTTTATTAAGTGAATAGATATTGCTAATTGCTGCATTTTTGTACTCGTCTATAATTAGGCGGAAAAATATTCAAATAATATATAGTAGTGTTCAGAGAAAGGTGATAAGTGTTTGCTTTTAATACAGATGCAGACGGTATCCCATTTAAACCTGGCGAAGTTTGTTGGCGCCTGCTTGGAGCCGGACCATATCTACATCTTGATGGAGTACTGTCCACGTGGAAGTCTACAGGTAAACTGGCATGGCTAATGGTGCTGTGGTCCGTATTAGTCATATACCGTATACCTGTCACCGAAGTTAAAACCCCGCTTAGGTTTATAATTCTGGCTGAGAGTATATAATACTAGTCTTGAACCTGTTTGACAATCGGCATATATTCACATATATATAATACTCGTAGTTCCAGGAAAGGTTGAGCCGATGCCAGGATAATGGGATACTTGACTTGTTTCTTTACAATACGAGTATCACATATCCACATCGTGATATACTAGTAGTTCCAGGAAAAGTTGAGCCGATGCCAGGATAATGGGATACTTTGACTTGTTTCTTTACAATACGAGTATCACATATCCACATCGTGATATACTAGTAGTTCCAGGAAAAGTTGAGCCGATGCCAGGATAAATGGATACTTTGACTTGTTGCTTTACAATACGAGTATCACATATCCACATCGTGATATACTCGTAGTTCCAGGAAAAGTTGAGCCGATGCCAGGATAATGGGATACTTTGACTTGTTTCTTTAAAATACGAGTATCACATATCCACATCGTGATATACTCGTAGTTCCAGGAAAGGTTGAGCCGATGCCAGGATAATGAGATACTTTGACTTGTTGCTTTACAATACGAGTATTACATGTCCACATCGTAATATTGCATTGAGAAAACACTTTTGGACCACATTTGTAACAAATAGGGCTGTCACGATATATCGGAATACCTGTATATTGTGATTCATGCTTTTACAATTCGCGTATCGTATGGATGGGTTCCATATCAGCCCTATCGCAATACGTTATGCATCTAAGTTCAATTTGTATATTTATTACCTTGTTTTCTAACAAAACTCATATCCAAAATTTAGATAATTCATCAATATTAACTTCACATCATGGTTATTCCACGGAGAATCTGATTACATTGAGTGAAAAAAAAAAAAAAAAAAAAAAAAAAACAATGCCTACGCTACAAGCAACCTCCAAATACAGGGCATTATCATGTGTGTTAGTGGTCACGTTATCGACCTTCACAAAAATTTGGCATTAGTAAGACATGCTAAAATCATAAGAATTAATCGTTTATATAATGTACAAATTTACATTAAATTTTAACGCATTGTAATAATGGTCTTTTTCATGGTCCCGTAAAATAAATTTTATTGTAGCCTCGTTCTGGAATTATTTAATGACTCTTGTTTAGTTTCTCCATCCCTCTTTCACCTTTTAACGCAGAGGAACCCTATTGGGCCCGGCAAATTACGGCTAATGTCGCCCAAAGATCGCCCAACTTCCGATGTTCTCGCCATATCACGCCATGATTCAGAATATAATTATTTTTATTAAGAATTTTCAGTCATGATATCTTATATCATTCGTAATCAAATGTAACAATTTTGATTGCTATTCATCTATTTAAATGCAAAAAAATAATAATAAATAAAAAAAATATCGTTCTTTTTTTAAAAAGACGACCCCAACTCCCTTCGGTGACGTCACTTTTTTAATTTCCCTAAATTTATCAAAATGAGTTATTGTGATAATTGAAGATATTTCGAATGGTTTTCCATAAAAAAGCAAATTTTAACAAAGCAACGAGATTTTAATCAGCAAAAGTTGGAAATTCGTGAAAAGTGGAAAAATTTTAAGTGTTTCTTTCGTATTAAGATTGCACGTACTTGGTCAAATAGTTATTGTATAATAACTTCACATAACTTTTATGGAATGCTTTTTTTTATGGAATGATTTTTAATTCTAAACAAAAAAAATGAAAAAAAAAATCAAGTTACAAATTACTTTCAAATGAAATGCTTTATTAAGAAAAGAAAATTTTAGTTGTTTATGTACTGTATAAAATGATGAATTTTTTCTCTGGGGAAATTTCATATATAAATCGAGGGTTTTTCATAAGTTATTATCTTTTCATTATTTCACTTAACAATGATTATACATTAATCATGCATATTCTGTCTTTTTACTGAGCTTAAAAAAACGGGGGTCAGGTAATACATACTGTTAATAATAATCTTTTTATGGTTAACCTATATAAAAATGTGCATTTTTATGTTTGATATAGTATATGAATAACTTTTGAACAGCTTGTTCTGAGAAATTTGTATGAATATGATGACTGTACTTTACCAGGATTTGTAGTGTTGCTGTTTTATAAATGGGGAAAAAATATCAAACTGTTATATGAAGACTATCTACATAAATGTATAAATATACATTTTCTCAAGTTTTTTTTTAATGTTTTTAATATGTTTTCCAAATGATAGATGCTTTAGGCATGAGAGAAAATGAGAAATTTGATGACTTTATAGCAGATTTTATACGTATATCCCCAAACAATTTTCGAAAGCCTAATCCGCAGTATCAAATGGTGTCCATGATTTCTAAATAAGCGGTTAAGATCCTTCGTTGTCAGGCTCAAAAAGAGTATCCTCAATCACAGGAGACATTGTTAAAGCAACAAGGTCCTGTCTTGATGCTATGGCCTGAACTTGCAAATAACTTGTTTTTCCTTAAAAAAACAACAACAAACAAACAAAAAACAACAACAACAAAAAAACATGACGACATTGGCAAAGTTTAAAGTTGTACTGTAATTTCTAAAGAACTGATCTGGTAAGAATTTACACTGTACACTTATGCACGGATGGGTGACAGTGTGTAAACTATTTTTTTCTAGTAAACTTGATTTTTCAAGCTTATATTCATTTATTTACATTATACCTCAGTTTCATGACTTCACACATATACATGAATAGTATAACAAGAGATATCTGTTACGAATATTTAAAATTGAGATTATTTAAATATATTGTAAGTAACTCAATATGGCAAGCGTATTGTATTGTATCGTTCAACCCTATCATTGTACGTATCGTATAGGCAGTGGTAATACGCAGCCCTAATAACAAATCACTTGTTATTATATCATTCCTAGTAACATCGTTCTGACACCTTAAACCATACTTTTTAGGACAACATGTTAATAAGTTTGTACGACTTTATGTGCTATCTTTCATGTGACTAGTTAGCTTTTTTGTCACGTTGAATGGGAAAACGCTAGCTTTCGTGAATTCCGGCTGAAAAAATAACACGGTTTCCCCGATGCAGGTGGTTGGTGTATCTTGTGATGCATTCTGCACCATGGCGCCATTACAGGTTCCGAGTTGTGAAGTATTTGGTGATATAAAATTTTTCTGTAAAGTGAAAGTATATGCAAAATAGTAATTGTAATTAGTCACGTGACAGCTCACGAAAATAGAAATTCTAGATATAAATTATATACCGTTCGTAACGCTAAAACTTGTATCAGAGAAAGTGCCAATTTATTTACAATCACGGAATGTTTGACTGGTTGACCATTCGCCTATGGATAGATATGGGCATCCGAAATATACAGTCGCTTTATATCAAATTCTTGGTCTAATTGTTTTAAGCAGTCTTGACAAAATAAAGTGATTTGAATTGAATTGAAGTATTTCTTTTATTATTAATAATAGTATGTATCATTATATCAACAAAGGCACCAATATGAACATTCATAAAAAAACGCGACTAAACTAACCACCAGAATTATTTCTTATTTTCCTTAATTTCTGCTACTTCAATCACTACTACAACCACAACTACTCTTACTATAACGTCACCGATAATTATGCTATCGCATTCACAAAGTCCAGTACAACACCTACTACCAGTTGTACTATTGGCTGTAACTAACCATTATCATTTTATTATATATCTCGACAGGACATGCTACAGAACGAAAGCATCGAACTGGACTGGGCCTTCAGGTATTCCCTCATAAATGACATCATCAAGGTATGACGTCGTGTAGTGTATTTAACTGTCACGTCAGTAACGTAATGTTGAACTAAACTGTCACATAATTACGTCAAAATGTACTTGTCCGTCAAATCAGTAACGTCATAGTGGACTTTCACGCCAGTCACGACATATTGCATTAATTACGTCAAATCAGTAAGGTAACGGCATCAAACATTTAGCGTTATCTACTACTTAGATACTTAGTAGATAATATCATTATTTATTTTCTCTAATGAGAAATGCGAAATGTTTAATTTTATAACGAATAGTGATAGCTATTTATTTTATGTATATTTTTGTTTATTGTGTTTAAAGTCCCGCCGACAGGGGTTCCACGTGAATAAGGAAAATCACAGTAAATTAGTGTGCTACGACGAAATAATTATTCGTTAACAATTAGATATTTTTTGACAAAATTGACATACATATTTTGAAAATATCAGATATTCATAGACAAATGATCTATTTTTATACAAGTGACCAACTATATGTTCTTTGTTTCGTAGGGGATGACATACCTGCACCAAAGCCCCCTGCACGCCCACGGCCGGCTGTCCAGCACTAACTGTGTCATAGACAGCCGGTTTGCCCTGAAGCTTACTGACTACGGGCCAAGGTCACTGCTTAGCAAGGACAGAGAAGAAGAAAAGAAAATATCTATGACCGATCAGACTTTAAATAAAGGGAGTAAGTTATTGTTATTTTCTATATAAAAAAAAACAACATTATTCTAATAGTTTCTTATTATTTTACTCGCCTGCAAGTATAAACATGTAATGTTTACTTACTTTTCTTTAGTATTATAGTTATGAATCTGCTATTCGATAAAATTTACGGATTGACTGAGCCTCAAAACATTTCCTCCTCACTCGATTTATCAAAATGATTTCAACTGAAACCAACAATCGTATGATAATTAAATGCTAATAAAATATGAGGAACCAAAGAGACAATGTTCATATAATTTATTCTTCCATAATGCCTGGGCAGAGCTTCTATGGACGGCACCCGAACACTTGAGAAACACGTCACAGAACTCTGGCTACACCCAGAAGGGAGACGTCTGGTCATTTGCCATCATCCTCCAGGAAATAACATTGAGAGCCGGGCCATACGAAGGCAATGACATCAGCACGGATGGTAAAATAGTGCTTAAATGTAGTGTTTTGCCCCGCCATTTGCATAGAAGGTTATGCGTCTTGCCTGTGAGTTAGCTCGTGCATCCGTTCGTTCGTCTATCTGTCTATTTGTCACATCTGTACATCATGATATGAACTAGTTCATTCTTATACGACTTCTTTGCACTGACCTGTATTTCACGGTTGGATGAACATGCTATAATTAATTATATGTTCTTCCCCTGGTTTATGATATGAGCTGTTTAATTTTTTTAAAAAAAAAAATTTTTTGGGGGTGGGGGGGGGGACTGTGACTTATATTTCACGTTTAAATTAACAAGAAAGAAATTATTGTATATACCCAGGTTAAACTTTCCGTTTATTTTTTTTCTGTGTAAGATTATGTAAATTATGATTACGAAGATTTAAAGGGAGATAACTTCATATCTTCATGAAATTTGGAACGAATGTACTTCATGATATGAACCCTATTCAATGGCACGGTTGAATGACACTGTGAAACAGGTTGATCTGCCTCAGGTTTACCCTTTTCTACGAAGATGACTTCACAACTTTCTGTATCTTAGTAGACATGTACATTGTATTTTGAACTATGTTATTTTTATACAAGGATATAGTTGAGACCCATAATTATGGGTTGAAAATATATGGTGAAACATGTTTTTTCTGCCTCAGGTATACCTTTAGGCGATTTTCTACTAGGAATACTTTACATCTTTATTAAACCTGGTACAAATGTTCATCATTAAATGAATAATATAATATCTATATAAGGAAAATACACATTCTCATTTGCTGAGGCCCGATAAGTTTGTTTAACGAACTTTGAGGGCCTCAGCAAATTCAAACGCCCGAGAGAAGGTATATTGTCGTTATACCTGCATAAAATTAATCACAAACCATTTAGCGTTGTTGATTTCGCATAACTTCACTTGTGTTGTTGTTGTTGTATTGGGGTTTACCGTCGCTGCGATAGTATTTCAATCATATAGCGACGTCCAGCTAATTACAGGTGGAGGAAGACCCCAAGTACACAGAGGTACCCGGGTAGAACCACCGACCTACCGCAAGCCAGCTGGAAGGCTTCCTCACATGAAAAATCCGAAGTCCCTACCGGGATTCGAACCCACAGCGGTGAGGGGCTGAGAGATTTGTAGTCCACGACTGTAACCGCTCGGCCACGGCGGCCCCCTCACTTGTGTAATCAGTACTGCATGTGAGTTTATATATATGTATAACGATTGACAGACTAAAATGACGTCATGATTTTATATTTTCAGTGTCGTGCCGCATACGCTTTAATTCTGATAAAACAATCTTAAAAGTAAACAATAAAAATATTTTTTATATTTATTCATATTTTCTATAGTTATGAATAGTTCATAACATTATAAATGCATCATTTTATTTGAGATGATAAAGGGTAAATATTGGGTATGTTTAGATTATTATGTTTGGAAATTTAATACGACTAATGCTCAAAGCAAAGCAAATGGTTTGGTCATATTATTTATCGTTACGTGAACAGTCAATCAGACCTCCACCATTATTCTTAAACTATTCATTAACAATACAGTTCTATTTTTTGCAAAGCATCAAAGACGCCGCGCATGTTTTTGAAGCACGACTTAAATAAAGCAAAGTCATACAGAAAAGATCCAAAAACATCAAACAACTTATATTATCAATTATACAGAAATATAGAACAAAAAAGGACAGAACATACTTTAATCATAGTAAACACATTATGTGATGATGATTTGAGATGCCATAAATTAACTACTGTAAAGTCATTTATTTTCGTTGTCATAAAATTTAGTAGAATATGTGATTTAATAAATTTCGTTGGTACATATATCCAAAGAACCATGTACTAGAAAACATGAGGTCTATGAAATAAACAGTTTTAGTAGAGATAAGTATTCGTGGATAACGAAAAGTCAATAGATACACATTATATGTGTCCAGTTTTTTTTATGATAACGATAGAAGACTTGCAAAAATTGAATCTTGTTGTTTTTTTCATCAGTTCATACAAATAATTGTTTCAAAAAACATATTACATGTTTTAATTTTACGATAATAACAGTGGTTGCTCCCTGTTTTGATTATGCGGCTCCATTTGGCAAAAACAAAAATATTCAATACTGATAATGATGCAGGACATACTATTTACAATCGACTTTCGGAACACTCAGATTTTATTCTAAAAATTGGAAAACAACTTCATAACGTATCTAATAGAACATAGTATCAAAATAAAAATTATATTTTAAAATATGGTGATCATATGTGTACAGCTTTTTTAGAGCACAAACTGTCTGAATTGATACATTTTTCTTCCATTACATTTAATCAGGTGCATAAGTAATGGTGAGCCACCGATTTTGTCACTGATGATAAATGTTTCACCTCTTCCTTTATTTAAGGGATAAACCTGCCCTGGAATATGCATAAAAGAAAGCGAGCGTAAACATCCCGTGCTCAAATTTCTTGTATACTAGCACGTTTTCTTTTTGTTAACGATTCAGGTTTCTTTGGTTACACACCAAAATGTGTTACCACCAAAATTAGGTGCATTTTAATGGCTCTGAGTATGAGCTATATTTCACGATTGAATGTACATAATTTGACTGATTGTTCTGCTGCAGGTTGACCGTTGTGTTTAAATATTTCTTTCAAGACTACTTCAACTCTTCATGAAACTTGGTATAAATATTCATCATGAACTGAACTATTCATCTGGTTTAATGGTTGTTAGTGTGACCTATATTTTTAGGTTGGGTGAACATGATGAATTTGGTTGTTTCGCTAAATGTTAACCCTTGTGTTTAAGTTTGCTTTATTCTATGAAGATTACTTCACATCTTTATAAAACTATACATGTATACATTAGCACATCAAGATATAAACTTAAACAATGCAAACATATATTTATGTCAACAGAGCATCAGTGTCGTAGAGACACACATTTAATTGTACAATTGTGTAGTTTATGCAATTAAACCAGAATCAAATGAAAAACCTGTTATGGTTATTAAAGCAGATCGTTCAGAGATAGTTGGAAATAAAAAAAGTGTTTAAATCTCCCTCGTTATTGTTAGTCAAATGTTTGTTTCTTGACAAAAAAAATCTTATGTGTAGGCCACATTACACGAGAAAAACGCCTATTCCTGGGAAATCGGTAAACTATAGAATACGGGTACCTCCGGTACCACGTGACTCGTTCCACAACATGGCGTCTTCAAGAGTTCTGGGAAGTGAATTAGTACGTTTAACCTTCGCAGTGAGCATATGCGTGAAGAGTGAGTGTGACGGCAAATGAAAATAGAATTTATATACAGTTGTTGTATAATTCTAAATAAACCTTAATACCGATCACAACGCTCTTGCCTGTGACAGAGAAATTACCCATTTCTTGCAATCATGGGATATTGCATTTGGAAAACATGCGTCTATAGAAGTGCTGTGATACACGTAATACTTTGTACACGCTGCTTTAAAGTTTCGGTACGCTTTTAGATTAACACTTACAAGAGAATTTAAGCTTTACATTTACAAGAAAAGAAATATAGATTCGCATATTTCATAAGTGCAAGCCTAAAAAGAGGTTTATTTAACCTCAGGAGTTTACATAGTGTAATCCTTACGAAAGAATTCAAGAAGCTCACAAGAATCCTCAGATATTCAGAAAGGTCACTCTTTGCCATTTAAATAAGAATATCAGAGCGTGTTTTGAATCTCAAAGTGAAGTAAAATCAAATGTACCGAAGTTACACACACACACACACACACACACTCATATATATATATATATATATATATATATATATACATATATATATATATATAGTGAGTCTCACCTCACTTTTGTACAATTTAAACATCTCACTAGAACAAAACATTTCCATGCAACATGTTAATACTCATTTACACGAATTAAATTCAAGAGCATTTACTACAGTTTGTTTTGTTTCACATATTGTATGTAAAAGATGTGCTGCATTTTTCAAAAAATAGCTAAACTCTACACCTCTTGTATAAAATAAAAGAAAACAATACAAACAGAAAAAGAAAAACAAATGAAACAAAATCACGATAGCTCAATTTATCTTATGAAAGGGGTTTCGATCAATTGTAGAAAAGAGTACAAAAATATCTTCCATTTCTTTCTAACAGGAAATCCTTGAAGTATATAAAACTTTTTTTTTTTCATTCTTCTTGTAAATATTTATTGTTGACGGTTGCTTGATCAAAACAATGATATATATATATATATATATATATATATATATATATATATATATATATATATAACATTTAAGAGCTACTGATTTGTTTCTATGGTAACAGAGACAAGATTGCGTTCACTCCTGAGATTATAATCTATTCGAGATTTTATCGTCTTTTTCAATGACATAACCCGATGGTCAGTGTTTACTGACGATACAGCCCTCTAAGTGTTGTAGCAATGATATTGTGACAGCTTGCATTCGAAAATTGCAAATAACCGTTACATTTAACATTCCGAACGAAAAACAAACTTGCTTTGCTACTTTCCTTTCATGTCAATAACAGAGTGAGAGAGAGAGAGTGCAATAATGAATAAGCCAGCAAATATATTTCAAATCTTTTTCTAAAGAAATCATCGACAAACTGACTGTAACGGGAAGTACACTATTCCGACCCGTGGTTCCGCCAGACTCCTGTTCGGAAAGTTTACTGACGATGATTAAAGCTTGTTGGGAAGAAAACCCCGGAGACAGACCCAGCTTTCCAGAACTAAACGAGAGTTTCCGCAAACAAAAAGTGTATGTTTTCATATCTATATTTTTTTTCTTGACTCCTATTAAATAATTATAGGGCTGTCAGAATAAGGACATGGTGTTTAATTCAAAACCGATATTACGATTTAACCTTATCGCAAACATCTATAAATACACTTATTACGATTTTTCGCAAACCTGCGGGAAACATATAGGGTTTGTTATGTTTATTCTTATCAGAGTTTGGTGCCTCCAGCAGAAAGTCCATTTGGGTTCAACTTTGTTGTTTTCTTTTTTTTTTCTTATTAGGACTAGAGCAGAAAGTCCTATTGGGTTAGTACTGTGCTGTTTCTTATTCTTCTTCTTAGGGTTTTCTGCCTTTCGCAGAAGGACCTATTGTGTTTGTACTGTTTTATTAGGGCTTTCTGCCATAGCAGAGACCTAATTTGTTTGTTATGTTTTTTTTTATTATTATTATGCTATTTTTTCTTCCATTTGACGTTTAAATTAAAACTGGTTGCCGATGAGCAGCATGAAGTTTTATCAGTAGGCACAGTGACTCTGGTCCTTTCAAATGCAACAATTCACATTTTTATATGACGTCATGTGACGTCAGGGTTGGAATAAAAGTTACAAAAGTTTATACACGCTCTGCAGCGGTCGTTCAGGTCGCATTGAACTGATATTTTCACAGAATGTGTAAGTTAGGATACAGATGTGCACCTATATCTTCAATTTTAAGAATTCGAAAAATTCGGGATTTTATGTCTAAACAGAAATTAAAACTTTGGAATAAAAATATAATTAAGTGTTACAAAGGCTCTCTTGATGAGTTAGAAGCATGACAATTGGACAGCATATGTGTCCAGAGACATTCTTTGTATTTTGTGACGTCTGACGTCGTAAGCAATTTTGCATTCAACCGAATTGCATAAAATGATCAATGGAGGTGCAACATAGCATCTTATTGTACAAAGTATCTTCCGTTTCCGGAAAATCGCAAAGGTCATATGTCAGTTAATATTTTTTATTCGACCTCAGATATCTCTAAAACGATAAATATTCTAAAGAGACACTATGGGTATTATTTGTAGTGCTTTAAAAGACCTTTCAGATTATATTTAGTTTTTGAAGATCGGGATTGAACAGTTGAGTTATGGCAGAAAAACGAAAATTGTGTTACCCTTGTGCATTTAACTGCTAATATCTCGAAATTTAATTGATATTTGTAAATAAGTGGATGAACATGATTTGTAGAACGATCCCTAAAACGAAATGACATGAAAATATTTATGCCATTTTTTTTTTCGTTTTAACCCTCAACCTCTATAAAGCTGTTAAGCATTATCCAAACATTATCCATATATAAAGCACCTAGGTTTGTGAAACTTTGTAGGAACATTGCCAATGGCCTGTAGATGAACCCTATTTACTTTGAGGTCATTCGATCAAAGGTCAAGGTCACAGTGACACTTAATATAAAATCCTTGTCCGCAGATTACCTTGAGAAAGAGTAAGCTTATGTTTATGAAACATGGTAGGGACATTGCCCATGGCCAGTTGATAATCACTTTTTAATTTTGAGGTCATTATGTTAAAGTCAAGATCAAAATGACACTTGCTGTAAAATCATTGTGTGGTCAATAACTTAAGAAGGAATAAGTCTAGGTTTGTGAAACTTGGAAAGGAAATTGTCCTTTGATTGTAAGGTCATTAGATCAAAGGTTAAGGTTACCATGACGTTCAGTTTTAAATACATTTTTTTGATTGATTACTTGATAAGGACATTGTCAGTGGCATGTAGATGACCCCTATGATTTCGAGGTCATGAAGTCTAAGGTCAAGGTCACATTGACACTTAATAAAATCCTTGTCCGATCAATAACCTGAGAAGGAATAAATCTAGGTTTGTAAAACTTCTGAGGGACATTGCCACTGGCCTTTAAATGACCCATTTGATTTTGAGGTCATTAAAGCAGAAAAACATATCGTTTATTCAGACAAAAGAATTATGGCTATTCTCTTTCTTCCAAACTTCTTCAAGAGTTAAATTCAGTATGTTGCAAAAGTACAAACAACCAATTCAAATTCAATTATTTTCAATTTTCATTGAAGTCAAATGACGCAAGACTTGACGTCAGCTTCAAAAGTTTGTTCGCGCTCCAGAACCTTCAATATTGGTCGGATTGTCTTGACATTTTCACAGAAGATGCATGTTATGATGTAGATGAGCACCTTTGCATTCAAATTTCTAAATCGAAAAGATTTTTGGCAAACCAAAGTTTCGATTTTTGGTCCTAAAAATATTTCAAAGTTACAAAGCCCCCTGATGCGTTAGAAGCATAAACATTGCACAGCGTAACGGCCCCGACTTCTATTTTCGGAAAGATTTTCTTTACAGTCGTCACGTGATTATGACGTCAGACAAAAGACATTTATTTGAAAGATTTCTCTCGCTCTGGCATCATTAATTTTGAGTCAGTCTTAATGAAAACTACATTGCAGCAAAAAAGTAAAATATACTTATGTATTCAATTATTTTTAATTTTCAATGACGTCATGACATCAGATTTGTCGTCAACTTCAAAAGATTGTCCCCGCTCTAGCGCCTTCAATTCTGGCGGATTATCTTGAAATGTTCACAGAGGATGTATATTAGAATGTACACCTTGGCATTTGATTTTTAAATTCGAAAAGAATAGGATTTCATAGCAAATCCGAGTTTCGAACTTGGTTCCCAAAATTAATATCTTAATCTTACAAAGCCCCCTGATGAATTAGAAGCATGAACAGTGAACGTCATTTGGCCCAGAGTTCTACTGTATTTTTTTTTTTTTCAATTATTTTTTTCTAAAGTTACATTGTTATGACGTCATTAAAATGACAACAAGTATTATTTTAAAGACTGTTTTCCGCTTTTACATAATGAATTTTTAGTCAATGTTCAAATTTCCAGAGTGATGCATACTGAAAGAATGTTAGTTTTGTCACGTGGTTAGTTTTGTCACGTCATGTCGTCATGCATATTGAAGCAAGAATCATCAAACATTCGTCAATTTAACAAATGCACTTTAAATTTTGAAAAATGTAGAAACTTAAGATGCTCATAAAGTCTTAAAAATTTCAAGTGATTACGTCATCAAACATAGCAGATATTCATGTTTCATCGAATGTCTTCTTGAAATTTGAAAACAAACATCAAAGCAATCTGTTTTCTGGATTAATGGAACGTTACCTAAGCATGTGCTTGCAACTAAAATATTTTTCTTAAGTCGCCTGATTTTGATGTCATTAAAATCTTTCATTTCAAAATGGGTTTGGGCTCCAGCGTCATAAGTGTTAATGCTAACTTAACTGAATTTTCAGTATGAACAAAATATCTACTGAAGTGATGCATACTTCAAGGAGTTTATGCTGTGTCACGCTGTAATGACATGATATTTAAGCAATAGTTATACAAAAATCATATAAAATCTACGATTCGATCTATGTACTTCAAATTAAAAGTAATGCCGTACCTTAAGATGCGTAAAAGGTCCTGAAAATTTCAACTGATTAGGTCATCGAACAAGGCAGATATTCATGTTATTCGGATAAGGGGTAATACAAGAAAATCTATCAGTTTGGAGAAAGAAAAAAAAGCGGCATTAGGCTGGATGAGCAAGATCCGGATGTAAATAAGACAATATATAAAGCAAGTGAAATGTAAGAAGTTTCAATGCGTTTCGAACGTTAACTACCTTTTAAAAACTGGACTAGGTTTAAGAAAGTAACATAAAAAAGAATTATTTCTACATTTCTTCTTTCACCTCTCTGCCTTTGTTTCCATTTATAACTGCAAATGTCAAAAGCAATCAATTTAAAGGTTGAAGTCATGGCTTTCAAAATAATCTTAATATCTTTTGTTTAAATATTCTTTTAAAAAGTTTATCTGTAGTGGTGCATACTGCAAGGAATACTTGTTCAGTCGATCTAAGGGAAATTAATCAAAGAAGAAATATATAAAAAGCCATTTTTTTTTTCAACAAACGTCCATTTTGTGATATATTTATGTGTTATGTTTATCCATGTCATATCCAGGGGCAAGACAACAAACATCATGGACAACTTACTTCAGCGGATGTCCAACTACGCTGACAACCTGGAAGTCTTAGCAGCTGAGAGAACGAAGGCCTACCTTGAAGAGAAACAGAAAGTTGAGGAGCTGCTTCATCGACTTCTCCCACCGTGAGTCATCATCATGATGTATTTATCATTTCCCGATCAACAGCAATCTCACTATCATCATAATCATCATAATTATCACTACAATTATCATCATAACCACCATCAGCAAAGACGAGTTAATGAAATTTTATATTATTTGACAAAGAATGTGACAAACAATGCTGAAAGAACAATTAAAGATTTTTTTTTTTTAAACTTTGTAGAATTTCTTCAATTTACGTTAAATACAATTACAAAAAGAGTTTACGATGAATGAAAATGAACCAAAGTATCATATACGTTTCGATTAAGTTGTTCATCACTTTTGATCTTCCGCTTATTCTCATAGTATTTCTGGCAACTATAGACACTGGCCTAGGTTTCCACCGTTCGGACGCGCTCAGTGTTTATCACAAGAGTGAGGGGGTTGAAAACTCATTAGAATCCCTAAATTAAAATTCAATTGATGTCTTATCTAAAAATAAACAACCAATCAAAATGGAAAAAGGAAAAAAAGCAGCCAATAAATGTTACATTCTCTGAAATAACACTCAGAGATCCAACAGAGTACAACTAAAATGAACCGCAGTAAATTTAACAGAATAATGATATGTTTCAGTCCCTGATTTTTTAGTTCACGAGCGGCAATGAACTTTAAAATTAATTAATTTTCGAATGTGTCTGAACACGTTATTTTTATCTTATCATTGAAAAAAACTCATTCAATAGCATGAGTAGAGCAAGAGGTTTTGCATAATGAAAAGTTGATAATGTTTCTGACTACTTACACATGCAATATATCATAAATGGGGACAATAAAATGACAAGCGTCTGCCTCAGAATAAAAGGCATACAAAAATGAACACCTCCTGCATACCATGCTCTACCGCCACGTACATGTACGCCCGTGCATGAAAAATACGCAAGAAATGTTCATGTTAATTATTTATCGGCAGTATTTGTTCATTTTTCCATTATTGACTATATATATAAAGTACTTTACTTAAAATTAATTGTCTAGGAGTGGAATTTCTTATACAAAATAGCTAATTTAAGAATTTGATTATGTTGATGTTCACTGGGTGTCTAGATGAGCCCCACTTCATTACTACTGTTCAAGTGTAAATAATCGATGATAACTCTAAATTATTGCTCTTTCACCCTGAAAAACGCGTTTCAAGAATTGGCAACTTGGAATATCACTTGACAGATCAATGTAAGTCCAAACATAAGATGAAAGCATGTTAAAGCACTATACCCAGGAAGCCGTGACGAAACTTTTCCCTCACACTGACCATTGTCCTGTTCTGTATGTCAATTGCATTGAAAAGGAAACAAACACGAGCAAAGAATCACATGTACATTACAGATGTTCGGAGACAAACATGGCTGAAAATTAACAGCAAATATAGTGGAGAGTGGGAGGGTATTTTGTGAAATAGTTTAAACGTAAATCAATAATGATAAAAAAAAATCTGATACGATCTTTCTAAAGTTTCCACCGCTCCAATATTGCAGGAAAAGGGAAAATTAATTTCCTAGCCGAATGCTATTCTCAAATATCAACATCGCCTTGTCACCCTCCCCCCCCCCCCCCCCTTATGAATTTAACAGATAACTAAAATTTGATATGTTACTAAATCAAATTCAAATATTTCTAGGGGTTTTGACACTTACTTTTGAAATCTTTCTTTTCCCAGTACCGTAGCAAAGCAGCTAGAACTTGGCCAGTCGGTAAAACCTGAGTCTTTCACTTGTGTCACTATCTACTTCTCGGACATTGTCGGCTTTACTACAATCGCAGGCATGAGCTCGCCAATCGAGGTAACGTAACATATATATATATATATATATAGGATGTGTTTGGTTCAACGTTGCACCGACAGTATTTCTGTCATTTGGCGACATTTGCGAATATAAGACATGCGTACATTTTTGTGTATATAATCCCACCTCACTGCAATATTACGACAAAAAGTGGCATGGTACCACACCCAATCATAATAACCTGACACTGGGCCGACAATTCGTTGAACTGAGCACAAAGGATACGGGCGTATATACCGGTACCATTATGAAGACTTTGTCCACAGAGCGATCGCGTTTCACAAAATCTGTCACCCGGACCGATCCTTAGTTAAGTATAGCAGGTGACTCATTGATAAGACAATCTTAAAAAGTTTAATTTTTGTTACATCGATTGCAAGTTTTCGCATTGATGTTATTAATCTCTGTCGGTGGCTCTCGTGGGAGCGTATGTGGTAATTATTTTGGGAAGAAAGTGGAGAGTATGGAGAAAACAAACATGCTGGACTGGCGACAAATGTACCCTTGCACATGCGTGACCAGGAATCGTACCCTGGGTGCATTGGTGAGAAGCAAAGCACGTTATCACCACACTATCCAGGCTATAGATGGCCTTATTATCAAATTAAATTAAAGAAGGGTTCAAGAAAAGGGTGATTTGAACACAGAGGGGATATCATTATCATGACAGTCTTTCTGTAGTGTTTCAAACACATGTACTTTTTCACGACTGTGGTTTGTCGAAGCTCCCGGGATGAACGCTCCAAATAGGACGTTGAAGTTCGTTTTAATTCAAATTAAATAAGTATTATTAGGGCCTGTGGTTTATAAATATTTGCCACACTTATTTTTATTATACAAAGTATGCTTAGCATAGCCCATGCTGAAACAGGGTTGGCCAGTTTCCTTATATAGTTTGTAAGGAAAATTAAAAAAACAAACATCTTCTCTGAAACCGGTGGTTAGAATTAAATTTCAATATGGTCAGCTTTTTTTTTTATGTCCATATTTGCTAAAATGAAATTGATCCCTTGAAAAATGAGGCCAGTTTCCTTAAAATTAATACTTTACTTAAAATCAATATATTTATAAACAATTGATTATCTGTTTTATTAAATATTATATTAAATATATTCCATATAGTTGTTGTAAATATCATGGGGAGTGTTTGATTTTGTTCAAAAATAAATGATATAAGTTTCTTTGAATAAAATTGTTAATAAGAGCTGAACTAGAAGTTTCTTTTAGCATCATAACAACAGAGTGCTAAACCTGTTAAGTAATTCATGCAAATAATGGCATAATAATTGTATTCCTCTATTTCTACAATGCTCAGAATTAAGTTATGTTATGAACTTTTGATAAGCCAATTACCTTTTACTGTCATTACCTGGTGTTGATCCCCTAAAAATGAGTCCTGAAGATGTTTGTTTAGTTTTCTTATTTAGTCTGTATAGAAACTTTGAAATTGTTTGTCTCTGAAATTTGAATATAGGTTAAACTGAATGTTTAATTTAGCTGATGGTATACTGGTGAGCGTTCTAGGGCCATGGTAGCCCTCTTTTTAGCATTACATTTTCCCTATGTCACCAGAAACACAGCTTTTTTATTGCTACACTATTGATCTGTTTAATGTTGTATTGTATCTCGTATCTGTCTTTTAACCGCAGGTTGTGAACCTCCTGAATGACCTCTACACAGCGTTCGATAGTGCTATAGACCAATTTAACGTATACAAGGTAAAAATATAATTAAATTACGACTGGCCTTATGCATTTAAATCCGAAAAAAACGCTAAAAAAGAACTTTAATTACATAATGCGCAATTTTAAATTACCAATTTTCATTTAAAGGATTTCTTTTTTAATTTGGCGGAAAAATGCAGCGTTCTCATCAGTCTAAATAAAATGTTTTAAACTGAGATG